>JAFIDM010012231.1:164408260-164423326 GCA_023159025.1 Thereuonema tuberculata
GAAGGAGTATTTTTGAAATGGAGTCTAATGCACCTTATATTAAATATTATGAAGAAATGAAAAAGAATATTGAATCATGACAGGAATATTTTGAAAAGGACAATCTAATAATCTAATGGGATAATAAATCAAGAGTGCGCATCTTACTATCAAATATAAAGTAGTTTATTTCTGCTTGTTAGGAAATCTTATCTTGTAGTGTTGGGAGCTAATTATTTCCAGTTATTTAGGTTCGATAAGTTTATTAACCAAACTTTTAAATGATTACTAGTCTATCGCTTGATCTCGCTATAAATGATACTAAGATGAATCCTTCGCCTAATCTTTCGCTGTTTTCTGAAATTATAGAATGCTTCAATATTATAGAATCTTTATTTTATATTTCGTGGTTACGATAATGGACTTGTATCTTAATTTACCTTTAAATTACCAGAAGCATTAAAGCGTAATAATAACATGTAATTATTAATAGTAAGAATTTTATGATCTCTGTAGATATTATTATCTATTTGTGCTTTTTATAATTAATTGCAGTTATTAACAACATGAGAAACCATAACAGCTACATGCAATCCAAAGGTGTTTATTTTTTTTTCACACCTAATAAAACTTGCCGTAATGTCTAAAGATTTACAAAAGAAAAATGTTGAAATGAATAACATGCTTCTTATTTTTTCCATAAGATTACTGCGCATTCAACGCAAAAAAAAAATTGGCAGATTCTGGGCAATATCTCCTTAGGGGCTGCCCATAAACTACGTCACGCAAATTTTTGTTATTTTCGACTCCCTCCTCCCACTCCCTAATATTACGTCACAATATCACGCATTCCCCCTCTAACTTACATTAAAAATTGAAATACCGGTACTTTTAACTGTATTTATAAGATTCAGTCAGAACAATGTTAAAAAACAGAATATTCTAAAATTAAAACGATCTATTATAGGAATGTACACATAATCGAAAGTTAGATCTTAAAGAGGAAATCAAAATCTGAAATTAAAATTCCTTTTTTCATATTAGAATTTTTTATTTTTAAAGCATATTCCTCATATTCAAGCTTATTTTCGTTTGAACATAGATAATTTCGGATGTATTAATAAATTTCTTAGTAGGTATTTCTGGTTCAAAAAATGCGTTAAGTGAAATGTAATGTGCCGTCACATGTTATCTGATAATATTATAATGGGCCTCCCCCTCCCTCGTCGCACTTTGTCATGCTAAGCACAACCCTTCTCCCTGACATGCGTACGTAGTTTATGGATAGCCCCTTACCGAAAGATGCAGAAGCATCAGAATCAGTAATCTTGGTTTTAGTATCCCAAACCTAATGTTAAATCTTCAGATTCATGGACTAAATATTTTTTTAATTTATTTTGATTACAGATAGGCAGGCGAATATGCAGATATATACGTGGCAAAATTACATAACAAAAACTTTTTAAGTCTTTTTTTTCTCCTCGATGCATCTTAAGGGTTATTAAAATAAAGCTAGAGAAAACATATAATACTACTTAGTAGCTATGCTTATTATGGCAGGATTAAACTTTAAGCTTATAATATACATTCAACGCTTGGTTACTGGAGAAGATTAACTATATTTAATAACAATAATAAAACGCATTTAATGAAAACATTAAATAACCCACAGTCAGCAGGAGGTGGGTCAACAACTACATAAGAGTATATTGTAACGTAAGAATATTCCTCCCGCTCACCATCAGGGAGAGGTAAAAGTACAATTTGACCCTGGAGCGACTTATCCTGAAATAACAGATTTGAGATGTGCAGTTTAGTGAAAGTATCACGAGTTTCAATTCGGCCTTTTACATCGAATATTACTGGTTTTACTAACTGTGATTTTGGATTATTGAGCTTCTTGCCTCATGATCCTTGATCGAGTTTTTTGATGATAATCTTAAGTCTTATATACATCTTTTTATCGTGCATTCTTTTACAATTTTGTAATGAAATACAGTATTAGAAAAATTACAAATGAAATCCTTTTTATTAAATTTCTTATTATTATTTAGAACTTGGTTTATTATTTTCATTTGTTGATAAAAATAATAAATCAATAAAACAGCTGAATATTTTTGATCATCTATTCTTAGTCTCTACTATCTTTGAATCACTAATATAACAACAGATTTATAACTTTCAGTTATATAACGTGAAGAAATTGTGGAGTTTTCTTAATCCGTTGTCAAGAGGATTTATCATTTTTTTTTGTAATAGTATTTATTTTTCAAATAAGAATGTCTTTTTGAGTCCAGCTGATACTCTGGGACGGCCGTTTCGAGCTTGTTGGGCTCTCCTCAGCCAGAGCGAATCAGCCAGTGCAAGACTCAAAAGGCGTACGAGGGGAGGTACATTTGATTCTTGTTTTTTATTTTCTTACTTTTAGTTATTGAGGTGTCACTGTCTCCATCAAGTATTGTTTTTTTTAGGCTAATAGTTTTACAATTTTTACAATTTTTTACAGTAATATTTACAATAGCATGTTAACAGAGTTGTAAGTAGATGTCTCAGCATAAAGAAATATATCTTAAAGGATATCGTTTTTCTACCTTTTTTGAAAAGTACTTAAAGGTAATATTTAAAAAAAAAAACAAAAAAACAATTAAACTCATTTACAAAGTTATCCATTAAACAGGAAAAAACATCTACAAATCTAAATAAAGAATACAGATATACCATGCGATATACAAAAAAAAAAAAAAAAAAAAAAAGCGATGGGGTTTCATCAGCAGCTCATAAATGGGATTTGTATATAGGCCTATTGTAATTACCGAAATGAATGTAATGATTACAACGATTAGATTCTTTTTAACCAATAAATTTTATTCTTATATGACAAAAAAAAATTCTTCAGGAATTTAATTCGGCTACTTTAAGGAAAGATGTTTCGAACTTAACTTTAAAAAAAAATAAATAAATAACTTTTACATTTGAGAAAAGAATCAAGGTTTCATGGATCAACGATGAACAGTAATTGCTAGCAAATTGTTTTATCAATTCTTTTTAGATTGCAGCATCTTAAATGAGACAGCTTTTAATGCACAGTCTTTTCCAAAACTTGAGGAAGTTGGGTAAATGCGAGGATTAATCTAATGCAATGAAGAACATGAATCTGCATTTCTACCAATTCTAGAAATAGTTTGGAACAAGCGAATGTTAGACATTCGAATATAGGAAGACAGTGTAGTATAAATCAATCTATCAACATCAGCATTTCTTGTATTTAAATCTCTTACAAATTAGAATCAAGATTTAATTCCCAGAATGCTGTCGTGAAGAACTTCCAAATTAAAAACACTATAGGGATTGCTTCTATAAGATGTTTTTGTATCACTTGCTTTGAAAACTCAGCGGTTATTAAAGTAGATTTGTCGTATCTTCTTTTGACATATTGTAGGCTAATGGTTAGCATATATGTTACTTCTAAACAAACTATATAAATTATCAATAATTTTAATATCTTCTTAACAGCTTTAATCTTAATCTGCCTTGATACCTAAGTTTTTTTTTTTTTTTTTAATGGTATTTTGAAAGGCAATCAAATAAAAAAAAATTTGGAACGGCAATTTTATAGTTTAAATCATTGTGCAAGAGCAGTAATAGTATTTCCTGTAAAACATTTACTTTTTAATAGTAAGCTATCAAAAGGTTAACTGCTAAGAAACTTGAAAGTTGAAAAGCTGTTACTCTAAGAGCATGCACTATTAATGCAATCTTCCAGAAACTGCAACTTCTATCAGAAAATGCATTTTCTAATGCTAATTTGAAACTTTAGATCTAGTGTCTCAAGAAATTCTGAATCATTTTTATTGCATTGTTCATTACATTGCAGTAATTCAAGTCATTTTAAGATAATATAATTCTTCTGCATAGAGTGTTCATGATATTATTACACCCACTGCATCCATTGTTAATGTAATAAGTAATGCATAAGGTAAGTGATTTTTCACGCTTGGTGCAATGAACAATTTTATGATTTTTTTTTTTCAAGACCTATACCGAGTTAAGAAAACGAAGTACTAACAGGCTTTGGAAAATGAATGAGGAAGTATAAGAGAGTTAATTTTCACAAAAGCCCAAAATGATATGCATTAAATTTTTCAAATAAATAAACATGAGGTACTACATAGTCTTAATTCCCATAAAATTTCAATTTCTTAGTGTTCTCCTTGATTACAAATTTACATCTTAAACGCCCCCTTCTCTCGTATTTTTCAATTTCGTAGGGTCTTCCATATTTATCGCCCATTAAATTCCAAACGGAGGCGGCCATGATTCCTCCTCCCCCTCCCGGCTGCCATGACCCATCAATATGGCCGTCGATAATCATCCTAATTGAACCACTGTAATGAACTGAGGGGAAAAGAGAAGGTAATAGGCCTTTCTTCTCGACACTTTTCTCCACCCTACCCTCAATGGAATGTAAGGCGGGTCGATGAGCTACGCATGCGTGTTTCCTAGGTGACTTTGCTCCTGAAAAATGTGTGCTTCTTTCCCCTCACCTCGTGATTTTTTTTTTTTTTTTCTTATGCAGAAGTAGAGGGAGTACAAAAGACAAAAAGACATTAGGCACCCGTCCTCGCAATATGACATGCCATCGTTATTATTATCACCTTGTGTGCGCAGGAATTTTTATGTAATGCTCTTAGGCCTAGAGATCCAGTATAATTCTTTATATTTCCCGCAATTTACCATTAGCTGTCACTGTAATTTCAAATATTTCTGAAGAAGGAATTTGACCACAGAAGCATCAAATAGATTCACATATTTACTGATTTTCTTAAAATTGAAGCTATATTTCATTTAATCAATTTTTTACTATCTGCATTACTTAAAGCCAAATCATTTTACTTAAAAACAAAGTATATCTATCTAGAGTTAAAACTAAACCCCACCATTTTCCATTAGTACTGTAATTAAACTACTAAAAATATAAAAAGAGTTATCTCTTATAATTACGATTAAAAGAGAACTTTGTAAAGAGAAATGAGAAAAAAAAATTACCAAGCAAGTTAATGCATTAATTTTTAAAATTTAATTAAACAAATGGTTATCATTATTATATTTAATTTTCTCCATCCAATCAATCAAATAATTATTACTGAATAAGATTCAATAAAACTTCACTTCCAAAAATAACAGCACAATAATTTATTTAGACTTTTCTTTTCTCCCCCAGTGAAATTCTGTATTAAAATTTTATGGGTTTGTCTGAGTGTAGATGATTACTTAGATGTCTGTTATTTAGAATCCTGTGTTCGATATTAATGATATTTTATTTTTTCTTTAAACTTCAAATTTAAAATTTTGAATCTTCAAGTTTGCATATGACTTGTCACAATGAAACTTGATAATGGAATTAAGGATATTCAGTAGCTGGTGAATTAAGTTGTCAATAACCAACATATGAAAGGCCAAGAGTGTTTTTCAGTATAATGAAACATCTGTGTATCTTTACACCACTGTATATTACGGATCCAAAAAGCTGCGTAAAATAACTTAAAGAATAGGATATCATCAATATCAAACTTCATACTCAGCTTAGTCATGTTGTCCAACCCTTTGAAACCCCATTTTGTTAGCAAAAAGAAATACTGAACTTTAAGTAATGAAAAAATTCACATGTTTCAATTTAAGAGCTTGTTGTAAATGATTATATTTCGATATTGGTAACTCTTTTATTTGGTCACTTATGATCAAAATACGGATCAAAATAAATATGGACCAAAATACAAAATAATGGTAAAGTAATCAATAATGCTTAAATATTTTATATTTAAGAGCTTAATCGTGGTTAAATTATGGCACATGACCGCCTCATTGTATGAACCATTCTAAAATATGGGTCCAAAATAAGTAAAAAACAAAATTGAGCAGAATCTTTATTTAGGACTTAGTCTCATTGCTTAGCTCTGATTAGATTTTGGTATTTGTAGACCCATCATAAGAACACTTTACGTTTTGAGCCAAAACCCTATAACTTAAGGTGTATTTACCATTTAACTGCGGATAACAGCGCTATGCTAAATTTTCTTTGAGCTAAATAATAATAATTTTCATATTATTTTCATGGGGACCTGGAGGGGGGTGGCTCACGCCTAATAACTCCTCCTTAAATGTGCCACGATATAATTAAGTGACCAACATCAAGGCTTTCTACTTGAGAATTTAGTCGTAAAGCATAAGTCTGATTAGAGCTTGGTTCTTTTCAATCATTTAAAAGGCCATTTTACTTAAAACTTCAAACAATTTCGACCTGATAGTGCAGTAATTAACATTAAACTACATTAGTGTTAATTTTTGGGTAGACTTGAGTTGACGGTACTGCCAATAGGACGCTTTGTTGGCATTCACTGCTGACGGGCGTTTTTTTTGTTTCCGGCCTACGATTTTGCGGAAGGATATATGACGTCATGATGTTTATCGTCGTCCTGCACGTGCTCGCAATACCACGTGTGTTTCTTTTTTCTGAATTCAAGATGGCGATCCAAGGTGCTGTGGCTGTGGAATTGTCAGGTCCTTAGGAAATACGTGCTGGTTTGTGTGATTTAATTTTTTTTTTTTTTGAAAATGAGAGATGGATCCTAAAACACATTACACGATGAAGGATACCAGCATTTGACCGTCAATCATAATATCCATTTCAAAGATCCTGTCACTCGAGCCAATACGAATACCATTGATTGCACATGGACCGTCATCAAGAGGCAGTTCAGAGCGTACGGAACTCGCCAAGGAGACGGCCAGTTTGATTCCTATTTAGCTGAATTTATGTGGCGGAGACAATATCAAAGCAATTACAAACTGATGTTTGAAAAGTTCATCGATGGTATTATTCAAGTCTATCCGCCACAAAGCAGCGAGGCCATCATATAAGGTAAGCCTATCCATGTTTTTTTGGACTACTGGTATACTAACGAATATAGTACTAATCAATCGGATGCTTTCGTAAATATTCAGGGTTTTTGCCTGGTTTGATGGTGATGGCCCCTTTTAGTAAGAAGTGGCTTTCCTGTATTCGCTTCCGGTCGTTCTCTGAAAGTTGAAACATCAGACATCAACTTCCGCTTCCGGTTTCTGAAAATAGTTCGGAAACGGCCATGTTTTACAACGCGGAAAAAAAAAACACCCCGTACCGTCAACTTAAGTTTTACCTAATTTTTTTGTGCTTAACAATACGAATTATTGAGCTTTGAACTTGAATAGTGAAAACACTTCTCTTCTTTGAAATTTCTTGAAATTACATGGTTGTAATGGTAGCCTATTTATTATTTGCACAAAGGCTTGAATTAACATAACCTTTTTCTAGTAAATTTAAGAAATATAAAAAAAATTATATGCTAAAATTGACAGCAAAATTAAAGTATATAATTAAAAGGAGATCATTAAATCTTACACTCAAATCTCCGGAAACTTTTTTAAGTTCCATTTTCTGATTTTTCATTAACCGTTTTTGTAGATAACAATGCGAAAAGTAATAATTAACTGCAATGAAATATCATTAAATGTAATTCATTGTTTAACTCTGAAGAGTTAAAAATGGTATGCAATTAATTAATTAAGATGATTTTAATATAAATATTACAAGCAATAGCTTGTAAATAGTCATGATATTCTCTTTCCATTTTACTTAGATTCAAGCAATTGCATATTTGAAGATTTACAATTCCTAGATTATTCATTTTTTTTTATCCTAGCGATACTTCGCTATTATACAGTAATTTATGATACTTTAATTTATTTATTTCGTAAATATTCTTGTTGGATACATGTTATTCGTTAGCTTACAAAAAATATTTTATTCTGATATTAGAAAGTTATCATATGTCAATTTTTTTTTTTTTTTTTTTTTTTTTGTAAGTACAGACAGAAGTTGCTTAGAAACTAACACAAAACTGATAGATCTACGTTTATCTCCTAAATTTATTCTACTTACTAACTTAGGGACTACAATTATTACGATACTGCTTTAGTTTAGATCATCTTGTCCTTTCACTGTTCCTGAAAGCCTACGTGTCTGTCATATACTGTGTAAGAATCCCTCCCAGTATTAAAGAAAAAGTTCTTCTGAATTAAATTACTTTTTTTTTTTTTTTTTTTAAGAAAAAGCGAATATCAACCTAATTTTTGAAGTTTTTGATTTTAAAAATCTCAAATAATTTAGTTCTGCTTTTATAGCTTCGATTTTGGTTGGAATTAAGTCAGTAAAAGTCACATAAGCATTAAAAAAAAAGAGTTAAGAATCAACGAAACATTATAAATTTGAAAAAAAATAAACAAAAAAACACGTAAATATTAGGTTGGAAACTTTAAAATGTCGGTTTAGTTGACCTGCAAATATCACCATTTTTAGAGAAGTACGGTAATTAAAGCATGCTTTAGGTGTTTAGTTATGTCGGTTGAAGATACCCCGACTGGATTTGGTATCGATTGATCATGAGATTCTTTCTGTATTCTGCGTCCTGTTTCATGAGATGAATTAAACTATGGAAGCGTTCGATATTCGACAAGTGATGCTTTATGAGTTCTTACGAGGCTTATCAGCAGCTGAAGTAAAGGGAAACATATGTAGTGTTTTAGGTGAAGACCATGGAAGCGAAAGGACAGTGCGGCGTTGGTTCCCAAAATTCCGTGAAGAGATCACAACATAAAGAATGCTCCTAGAGATCGACATGAAAAAGTGCTCTCAGCCGAGGAGGTCAAAGAAATGATCGAGTCTGATCCACATCAAAGTTCACGGGAGACGGCTGAGAAACTAGGGCTATCTCACAAAACAATTTTACGCCGCCTGGAAGAACTTGGCAAAGAAGATGGACAAGTGGTACCCCAAGAACTCACAGAAGGAAACAAGGCTACGCGTTGCACAATTTGTTCTTCACTCCATCTTCGCGAAGAAAAAGAGCCTTTCTTGAACAGAACTGTAACCTGCGACAAAAAGTGGACATTGTACGACGATAGGAAGCGTTCATCATCTTGGATGGATAAGAACTAGCCAACGGCAGCAACTCCTTTTTAATCTTTTTAATTTCTAGTAAATAAATAAAACATTAAATTTCATGAAGTAAAGGCTTCGATATAGATGTTTTCAGAGCTTAATTTTATTGGAAAGCATTAATGAAATAATATAATGAAATTCTTTGTTAACTTAATTTCCTTTCTTTCTTTATTTAATTCTGTTACTTTAAATTTGAAATAAATATTTTTGTAAGTAAAGGATTGATAATTAATATTTGAACTGGTAGAAGTAGTCGAAAACGGAAGCCAATAGATATTTAATTAATTAGAGGAGAGAAATGATTAGCAGGAATGTCCACATCAGGGTTTCCCAACATTTCTTTATATTTTACATTTATTTTCAACCTCAGTCGTAATCCTGCAAAAGAATAATTAAAAAGAATACGAACGCTATATTTGTTAGAACGCTCGCCATCTGCACACAGATGGAATACCAAAATTTTAACAGAATTTCCAAAATACTAGAGGGAATTAACATCATCTAACAGGTGATTGATTATCTGTAGAGTTTACGGGATATTTAAAATAATAATTAAAGGTAGTATTAATTATTTATCAATTAAAATAAATAACATGATGTCTCTTATTTTTCTTCAAAATGATTTCTGTTAAGTTTATTACTGTTTCTGTAATCCTGTTAATTACTGCTATGATAATAATTCTCGAGGTTTTCATGTCATGGATGGACAGGTAGACAGATAGAAAATCTGCAATATCCGCTATTTTTGAACAAAAAAAAAAAATCGACCAGCAATTATGGACATTTGCTTCTGTAACAGTTGGCAAATGCGAATTTGAAGAAGACGCCATTGCAGAAATTTAACTGCAAATGTCGAGATACCATCCCGAAATCCAGAAGATACGCGACCACAATATGGGAAACGCTGGCCTGCATTATCCAAGAGAACTTTAATGCAAAAAAAAAAATCAATTTCTTTGTAAATGAAACTTTTCAAAAATTGCTTTCTATTAATAAAGAAAGCAATAATTTTTTCATTAAAATGGATGTCGCTGTAATCTGTAATTGCCTTTCCTTGATGAAATGGAAACAGCCTACAAAAAGTATAAAAATAGTTATTAGTCGCAATGAAATGTATCTTTATAAATAAAAATTTATATAAATAATAAATCATTATCATCATCTTGTCCCAATAGCTCCCACTGGAGCAAAGGGCATGAATCAGTTTTTTCCACCTTGAATTGGTCTTCATCTAGCATAAAATAAATAAATAAACTTGAAACAATAAGATACAGTTGGCATGTCAATGTTCGAATATCTAAATTGTTATACCAACATTGTAACTTGTTAACATTTGCTATTTAATTTGTGTTTATATACAGTACCATACATGGATGAAGTAAACTACTTATCGTATTTACATTACGTTAATAAACTTGTTTAGAAGTTGATTACAAGTATAAGTTTATTTGGTTACCACAGTAACGTCCTTGTGTTTGGCAACAATTTAAACCGAGAGCTGTGCTAACAATGGGTTAAATGCGCTTAGCGTGGATTGCAGTCAAGGAGGTTGAGACCATTTGTTGTGTCTTTGTAACGGCCTCGTGAATTTATGCTGTAATCTTGGTACTTTGGATTTCATCCTAAGTTGATACCAATTTGCTGTTCGATAAAGGATACATCGACTGTTTTCGAATAACGATTTGACGAAGTAAAATAATCATGGTTGTTTTCTGTTCGTCGAGAATGCAAGATAGAAACCAGAAGAAGCATCGACACGATTACTTTTCTGACCTCGTCCGTTTATTGGTATTGCAATAGAGACCAAAGGAATTGTGGCAAATCAATACCGGTGATGTTAAGTTCATATGTGAAGTTTAGATGTTTCATTGTTCTTCGATGAGGTAAAACTTTAACATTAACTTATTAGTATTTTAATAAATATTTTAATACTAATGTAATGTATGGAAGAATGTGTTTCTATCTAAAACTTTATATTTGTCAGCCCTTAGAACAGAAATGTCTATGCAGTTTAATGTTAGAAGAACGGATATTAAGAATTAGTTAGAATAACAGAAAGAAGAAAGTTTGGAGTTTTCTAACTAGTTTCATCATGTAATCTTAATTTTAAATGAACAGCCAACATAATATTTTCGTTTCTAATGTAAATAAAGGTAACAGAATATTTTACGTTTGAATCGTGAGAACAAATTTTAGAGAGTCTTTTAAGTTAGTTCAGGATTTTGTAAGAAGAACCGAACAAGGCGAGTTCGACGCAGAAGAGGAATTATAGCTAGTATTCATTTGGTAGATAAGAAGGTTTATGATTCGGGGCTTTCGGAACAAGACGAGTTCGTCTAGAAATCAGGTTTAATAATAAGATTCATCTAGTCGATAAGGTCATGGGAATTGGATGTTGCTATTACATTAGAGCTAAACATTTTTAGTTTGTCGGAGAAGACATCTGATTTCAAATACAAATCAGTATGAATAGGAAAGACGAATTCCACGTCATTTAAGAAAATTAGATTAATAGAACTGATCGGACGAGATCGACGTAGAAGAATATCCACGTATTAGAAAGAAACTAAGTCTAATGGAACATTAGTGTTCTTTTAGTCCGATGATTTAACATAAAATTTAATATTTAGTTTGCTGTGTTGATATACATGTCAAGAACTATATTTATTAATCGATTTATGAAGAACTTTAATTTTGAGGAATAGGAAAGAGTTTTCCATTCTGAATTAATTTATCCAAAGATAATTTTGTACTCAGTAATTGTAAATAACAGAAATTTTATAAATGTGATTTGAAATTCTGTGTTGAGAATATTACTCACGAGTACACACTTTAAGTTAATTTATCCAATACCTTAAGTTTCATTATGGGCCTCTGTATTTTCGGTTTTTGAAGTGAGGATTAAGTTACCAAAGTTGAATTCATATTCCAAAGATTTATATTCTTCCACAATCTGTTGCCAACTGCGTTAAAGTAAATTAAATGATTTAATTTTTCAGCTTTAATCAAATCGGTTGAAGTAATAACTAAAATAAGATAAAAGCGTTAGAATCAATTCATAAGTTGTATTCGACTTTGAATTTGGACACTTTATTATTTTTCCACAATATATCGTGTTTACAGTACCTGGTAGACTGATGGCAGTTTTCGTTTCCGTGGGTCTAACGGCTGAAAAAAAATCAACAAGAAATGATGCTAGATAACAATTATCTAACAATGCAATTTGAAGTTTTTAAAGTATATAACTTGTGAGTGAAGATTTAATTGAAAAAAGAAAGACATTGGGAACTGGGGCATTGTCTTTCCTCTACATCCCCAAAGAAATAATTTTTACATCGATTGCTGAAATAACCTCTAATATTACCACCAGCAATAAAATTCTTATTCAATTCGCCTTTCCTCAGTAGTGCAAAACATGTTAATGATTGGATTCATTAAGAAGCTGTAGCTGGACTTGTAATTGGCTTTAGGTTGAGTCAAATGACTTATAAAAAATCAGGTAGAGGTTTTTTTTTTTTAAATTTCGTTTAATGTTTCATAGATCTTATGAAATATACACTTATACACAGAGTAGTGGAACTTTCACAATTTCGTGACAACATACTTTGTTGTTTTTCAGAAAAAAAATAATTTCGTTTCTAGCTCTGTAACACTGCTATGGAATCAACTCCAAGTTTCCCTAACAGTAATTAAAACAGTAAATAAAATATAATGATTGTTACTTTCTATAGCCTCCTTGTTTTGTAACTAGATCTAACACACGTTGTGGCATTGATTTTTACTAAAGCCTCCATCTCAGGAATTGTAATTTCATCCTAAGCATCTATAATAGCCAATTTAAGTTCTCCAACAGAGTTAAATTGATGATTTCTGCGATATACCTGGCGTGCTAATTGAGCCCAAAGGTTCTCTATTGGATTCACATCAGGGCTGAATGCTGGTCAATCCACGACATCAATGAATCAATGAATGCAATGCCAGTCTTTTCCCCAGCTCCAAATAAAGCCGATATCATTTCAGATCCAGCCCCGAATTTCCTACTGAATCATCGCTTTTCGTAGATCATATCAATAGTAAGCATTCCATCAGGGCCGTGGAGAATGCTGTTTTTCCTCCGAAAACAGCACGCGGTTCCATTGTCTGTCCCAATTCCTTACATTTCGAGCCCACTGTAGTCTTTCTGCTTTATGGGCTTCAGGAAGTTGTGGTTGTTTAGCTAATTTAATAGGTCTTGCATTCGATGGTTCTTCAAGCTTCTCCAGACTGTTTGATGGGAAATTCTCTTTCCTAAACTTCCTTGAATGTGTCGCACAAACTGTTCATTACTGGCAAAGTGGAAAACGAGCCGACAATCACATTCACTTAACACCTTTTTCTTAGGTTTTTTTTTTTTTAACTTTACCATATTCATCTCCTTTTCTTAGAACATTATGTAAGTTACAGCTTTTTGCGAAAGTCCAATTAGCTGAGAAATTTCTCTCTCTCTGACTTGCCCTGACTATGATACAGGTAAATTTTCTGAATATTTTTTTTTTTAGAATGCTTTGCTACCTGGCATTTTGAGACGAATAATAAACAGACCTGGTAAACTTTTCACAAATTCAGTAACAAAAGATCATATGATTTTGATTTCAGTCATGTGAATGCTTATCTCATTTTACGCAAAATTATGGGCAATTCCAAAGCAATGTTACAGGAATGGGAATGAATTTTTTTTTCCTGAAAATCGGCAAGGTGTGTTGTCTTGAAATTTTAGGTATAATTTCCACTAACCTATGTATTATTATCTACAATATATCTTAAAGATCTGCGAATTTTAGACGAAATTCAAAAGCAAATTGCGTGATTTCATAGAACTGTTGCAGACTTTATGCAGTAGGCCTAACTCCGTGGTTTCAATCTGTTAGAAACATATGTTATTAATACAAGATCTGACTAATTCTTCAATTTATTTGATAAATAATTTAGAATTAGTCAAAGGTTTTATAATTGCTTGTTTGTATGAAGTAGGAAACGTAAAATGTTTTGGTTAATATTTTGCCAAAAGAAAGTATGACGAAGTACAAGTAGATTGTATGAAGGAGCTTGCTTTTATTTTTACCAATGCAGCTATTGAAAGGAGTTGAAGCCTTCACGCACCATTTACAGAGGCTGACGGATCGAAGTGGCGGCGGTGCCTTTGGTGATACATCGGAGAGCTTTCATACGAAGGATTGTGCGGAAAGCATTGATATCATTTCGCCGTAAGAACGGAGCCTCTTTGAATAGACCACTCCGAAAAGGTTATTGGCGAATTATGCAATAGTTAATGGTTCAGACGTGTGCGGCGAGCCCATTTTTTATGCATGACATGCGGCTTACGGCAGAGAAAATGCAAGAATAATGTAGTAGGCAATAGTAGCGACGGCCTCACTATTATGCGCCGCCGCGCTGGTTTATTAAGGGAAGTTGCTCCTTACTTAAGGAAACATGAATAAAGAAAATCAGTTTTCCTGTTCGTTCAAGAGCGTGCTTATAATGGAGCTCGCCTTTTATGTGGCTTATTGTGTTTACCTCCTCATTTTGGTTTTAGGGAATATTTATTTCTGTCAAGTAAACTTAAAATCTCCCAGCAAGAGACGGAAGCGAATACTACACTAATGCTTTCTGCTGGTATATATTCTATTACAAATATATTAAAAGGAAACTCAGGGTCGACAAGAATGTGAAGAATATTTGATGAAATATATTAAATAAAATCATTTAGCTTTTTTATTCACTGTAAAGTGTTTGTTAATAGAAATTTAATACATGGAAATATACCTGTATAATAAAAAAATATATATGCAAGGTATCAGCAAGATACATAAGAACAGTCTACTATAATGATTAATTAGATATTATATGCACTGTTGTTAAGTTCCCATTCTACCCTTACAACAAACATTTCTTTAAGAGAATCTATATTACGATTTAATAGTCAGTGTAGATCCATAGTTATTATGTGCTGTACTTTAATAACTCGTAAAGTTTAACTTGCAAAGCTGGATTGATTTTTACTATCACTGTTA
>JAFIDM010012231.1:164423336-164453234 GCA_023159025.1 Thereuonema tuberculata
CTTGTTGATGTTGGTAAATAGCCGACTAGTATACAAAGAGTTAAGGGCCAAAAACTGGCAAAATACCTTGTTGATAAAAGATAATTAATTGTGATAATCAAAATGTGTACATCCAATTAAGTTGAAATTTTAGAAGTATTTGATTTTACAAGGAAGAGATTTGGCCTTAATTTTGGACATAAATAAGGAGCTACGGGCAAAAACAATGAACTTAAATGAATTTCTATCTGCTCTTATCATGCGGTTATTCGAAAATTGGTATCGTCTATATTTTAGTCTTATATTATCAATATATTTAGTCATATCATTGAAAATCATTTCAAATCAAACTTTACAAAAACAAACATATATATGTATTAATAAGGAGGAAAAAAGGCCTATTAATTTATATCACTAGCCCTTTTAATAGGCAACTCAGTGAATCAAATCAACTATCAGAGAATCGACAGAATAAAAAAAAAATAATCAAATGTCAGATGATTAATTGTAGTGTATATCACTATTAACTTACAAATCCAGCAGACTCATGTGGGTTTTTTTGTGTGTCTATTTAAATCAAAACATCATGTAATATGTCATAAATATGTTTATGCTTGAAGGCTGGGACTATTTCATAATTTTCAGTTCAGTCTTTTCGTTTATTTGTATGTAGATGGCTTATTAATGTTTTTGGACAGTTAACTGCAATTAATATAATAATTGAATATGTTTATTATGATCAAAATTTGCTAATTTACAACAAAAAGCATCGAATATTTTCAGAAAACTAAAAAAAGTCTGTTATGCCTCACTGAAGAAGTAGAATGTCGATTCTGAATCCTCTTTCCCTTTTGAAATTCATGATAAATCTCTTTCATTACTTCTAATATAAAAGAAATCTTTAATAGAAATTAAAGAAAAAAAAATAGTACAGGGAATATGTAATCTACCTTATATTTCACTGTAATATAGTTTTTCTTTTGAAAATGCAACCTACATTTTTTTTATTATTACTGTATTTGGTGTAGGTCGTGGGCACACTCCACGTGTGCTTTTATCCGGATCAATTGCACTAACCTCACAATGTTCAGAAATTGGGAAGGTAATTGTTTTTTCCATTTGCAATTCTGACAAATTCAACACCATTCAATGCCATAGACAGCGGAAGAGAAAGAGAATAAGAAGAAGGAGATAAACACACGAAAAAAAAGTAAACATCCAATCCAACGTATCGACCTCATGGGAGACCGCCATCTAATCCAATCTAATAAAATATGTATATTAATTAGCTGTCAAGACAATTGTGAAAATTTTGAAATCTTGCAAATCATTCACAACGATAAAACTGTTTCGCCTTTCTAAAATCCTGAATTCAAGATTTTAAAGCAAATTTGAATAGTTTTTCAAGACCTTTAAAATACCCAGAGGAATAAGTTGAGTTTTCTGAAAGTTTTGTGAATAGAAAACAACGATTATTTCTGATACTGATGAATTAGAATTATGTTTATCACGCAGAAAAGGTTTTACTCTACGTTAACCGCAGGGGTCACATTAACAGAACTTCCTCTATTCATGCTTTGTAAGCTAAAAATGAAATGTGTGTAATCTAGCGTCCAGCTGTTTATTTATTCTTTAGTTTGATAATAATCTTACTAACTGAAATACTTGATCGATGAAAGACAGAAAGATGTTTTTTCGGAAAATCGTTGTCTTATATCCTAAATTTTTAAGTCTTGAATAATAATTTGGTTATGATAAAAGTGGTTGAATTTATACGAATACTTTCAAACAATGTCATTCATATTGTTAATAAGCCAAATGGCCCCTCAAAAACTAAAGATAAGAAAATAAAAAACAAACATAAATTGCAGAAATCAAAACCTTGGGCAGCCAACAGCTCATCTCATAATAATTTGATCACAAAGTAAGAAATGAAAAAGAAAGACAAAAAAACATAAAATAAAATAAAAATCCTCTAATGGGTAAAAGAAAAATAGAAGAAATCATGTATTCAAACTAAATGAAAACCCTCTAATAGATAAAAGAAAAATAAAATAATTTATCATAAAACGATAGAAAATTTAAATTCATATCCAAAGATTTTTAAATTAATAATTTGATAAAATGCCATTAGAATATAACATGCCCAGTCTGCAAAAAAAGAGAAAAAAGAAAAGAACGAAAAAACTAAAGATAAGAGACTTTGAAACAAGTACAACTGCATTTTTTTTTATGATTACATCAATTAAATAATTGTAACAGTTGTTCACCATCTTATCCTTGTATTTATTGAAAATATTTATTCAAATTTTAAATATTAATATGAGTTATCTTTTTTAATGTTCATTATTCTGGTGAAACTTATAAGTAATGATATCAAAACCTCATGTGACGAGTCTACGGAGGAAATGGATAACTCGACTCTGTACATCCACCACAAAGCTGCAACTGTATTCTAGCTTTATTCCTTGGTAGCTCCATTAAATGGCACAAAATAAAAATCAATGCGCTCCCGCTCTGTGCTTGTCACTGCACAATCCACCAAAAGTGGCGATGATCTTATTGCAAAACATTAGGAGAAATTTTATAAGAATCAAATTATAATTTTAAAATTTGCAGGAGATCAAAAGAAATATCAGGGAGAGGACAAGAATTCAAAATTATCTCCCTGGTCCCTGTTGAAATTAATCAAAGTAGCTCTACCCTACGGTCGAAAATCGTTGATTAAATATCTCTTAAGGCTAAAATCTTTTCAAGTAATTATTTATGGTTAAGGTTTTTAACTCAATAATTAACTGATTTGACTTTGTGATTAAGGCGAATAGTTAATTCTGTGAATGGGTGTATTAAAGTAATCTCGGTTAACCGGCTTCAAAAACTCGCTTAATTAAACAAGTTTCCAGAATCAACTGATGATCATAAACTTTGCACAACTGAATCCGAGACTCGTGTGTTTAACATGTAGTCGACCAAAAGAGATCACAAACATGATGGACAAATTCCAATGCGATTTCCTCCAACTACAGAATGATGTTGGGACATTTTGATGAAGTGTGGCATTCTTTGAATAAAAAGCTTTCAAACAAAGATATTAAAGAGAGATAGTGTTTCCCTTTCAAAAGAATCAAATTTAAAAAATTGTCTCAGGAATTTTTCAGAATTTCACATTTTATTTCAGATTGGCTTAAACTATTTAATGAACAAAACATTATCGTTAGACAAAAAATTGATCTTCATTCCATACTAATAAAATATTATTGAAGTGTTAATGATGCAATAAGAGGTTTCTCAAGAGACCCAGTAATGGAATATTACGCGATTTGACTGTATTTCGATAGAAGGAGAGATGATAGTATGTTTGTTTGTTTGTTTGTTTGTTTTTTTATTACTGTAGATCTTGGCTTAATTTTTTCCCCTGTGCATGTACCAAATTATTGCATCTCTTAAATATTATGTTTGTTATTAATTCTTTAAGATATTGTTTAGACAAAAGATTTAACGTGCGTTAGTACATTTTTTATTCTTGATTTTATTTTGATGTTTTTGTAATTCAGGGATCATTGCTTTGTATGTTTGTCCGTTTTGTGTATTCGTCCCATTTCACTGAGCTTGGTATGCTGGATAGGTCGGGCTGAAGAGAGGCCAATAAGCCTCGAAACAGTACTGTCCTCGATTTCCAGCACAAATATCAAAAAATAGCTTAGTGAATTTGTGTGTTTTTTTTTAGTTATGTGCGTTCTTTGTTTTATTTTACTGTAAGATATTGTTTCTGGAAAACAGGTCATACTTGATGATAAAGACCAATCCAAAAACCCTCTGAATTATTTTAATGTAGTTTTATCATTTATATAATTTTTACGTAATGACTCTACAATAAAATTAATTAACTTCTAATATCATTTGTACTATTTTTAGATAAAGAACATAGATGTCATCATCTTTTTTTTATGAAGATGTCTGCAATTTTTTTGGAGTATTTAAGACCATTGTTTAGCACTGAAAAATATATAAGAAAATGGGAATTCACATAATTTGATATAAAGCCTTAAGATTTTATATTATAACTGAGGCGCTAAGAAACAGAGTAGGCTAACCCTTCTGAATAACTTTTTGAGGTACTGAACCTGTACATTCATACCTGTATAAAAATCTGGACTTGCATATAGCTATTTTGGGGATAATAGTGATAAAGCTTAGTCCATTTTACCGAAAGGTAGACTGTCTTTCATATCACAGGTTGTTCAAACAATTTAAAATCTCGGCATTTGAGGTTAGTCCACTTAATGCCTCAATTAAAGTAATTTATAATGAACTTGGAAAAAGAAATAAATTGAAACAAAAAATAGGTTATGGAACATTTGACAGGGAAGTTCAAAATAAATGTTAGCTTTTTAATTTTTAAAGTAAAAAATTCAGCTTTTTTTATTTACTTTTTCATCAATATTTTAATAACCGAGAGACAGTTTAGATATATTTCTGTTGACGTGTTAATGCTTCTTATTAAAAGAAATTCAATTTTTTTTTTTTTGCTAAATTTTGTTGTTATCCTTGGATTACGTCTGTGCGAATGGGAATCCTTTCATCCTCTTCGAATCTATTAATATTTCCAGAATGCTCTGGTAGGGTTTCGTGATTAGATCTACATGTTTCCCCAAAATGGCAATTTAGACATGGACGATTAACTTACACAGTAGCCATTTTCAATTCATACTTTTTTCCCTTGCTAAATAGTCTGATTTTTTTAAAAATTCATACAGATAAACATAAACATAACAGATAAACATAAATAAGTCTTTCAATATATCTTTTCTCCTATATATTCTCCTATATATTAGATATGAAAAATATACAATATTTCGGCTGTATTTTAATGCCAGCCTTCATCAGGCGATTTCAAGTCCTATTTACATTCTAAGAAAAAAAATTACATTGCGAGAGAATAATAATAATAACAAATAATAAGTTTACTTCATGAGAGAGTAACAGTAGAAACCATAATAAACAATAAATTCTCCTAAAATTTTATCTTTATAGTAGGGTTTAATTTGAATACTACAATAAAAATATCTCATCACATAACAGAACAATGCAAGAATAATAATACCAATAATATGTACTTCCAAAATTCAAAATTTAAAGAAAAACAATAATATCCATACTATGAGAGTTGTCTACGAATTAAAATACAGAGATTGGGACATAAAATATTTGGTAGTATCGCCAGAACATTCTGAGAGACTACAAGAACATATAAGAGTATATAAGAATAAAAAACCAGGAATTTTTGATGGGCAGACCATTGCCTTCCATCACAACACAACCCAGACCCGTTAACAAGGATCTTATGCATGATTAACTCATTTAAATGTGCACTGCTCACAAAATTTAGGGGATATTGCGAAATGAATATAATACGTCCAAAAAATAGAGGCTTTTGAATTTATTTATTAAAGAACATCATTAGAGAAGCAAATGACACGAAAATTGAAGTTGTCGGAATATTCAAATGAGGTGCAGTATCGGAATTGAGCAGGATGTGACACTTGGACGGGGGTTAACATTCCCATGTCAAACGTGAAAAATGTATCGCACATTGACTGTTCAGTAGGGTGTATGGTCACCTGAGACTGCTACAACACACTGATAACGATGAGGCATTGAGAGAATCAAATTGTCCAGCAGTTCCTGTGGGATTCGTGGCTACTCGCGCACCAAGGCAACTTCCAGCTGAGGAAGTGTTATGGGAAGTGATTGGTGGCTGGCAACACTTGTTCCTAGTGCATTCCAAGCGTGTTCGATGGGATTCAGGTCTGGAAACCTGAAGGCAAGTCCATGCGCTCGATTCCAGCCTCTTGCAGCATGTTGTTGATGAGATGCGCGCGGTGGGGTCGTGCATTATCGTTCATAAAAAGAAAGTTGGCCTCAACTGCTCCAGCGTAGGGTACCACTATAGGCTGTAGAATTTCATCCCGATATCTTACAGCATTCACCGTTCCATTTCTAATATGGAAGTCGGTACGACCACCAATGTAGATGCCTGCCCACTCCATGATTCCACTTTCACCAAAGGAATGCCTTTCTTGCACGGAACGTGGATTCTCCCGTGATCCACATTCACGCCGGATCAGGGTCAGGCTGCAGGCTGAATCTTGACTCATCACTGAAGAGAACCGTGGACCAATCTTCACTAGTTCAAGGAAGATGCATTTTAGCCCACCTTCTGCGGGTTCTGCGATGTTCAGCAGTTAACACAATGCATACTATTGGTCGGCGGGCATACAGCCCACCGTGAGGGAGTTGATTTCGCACGGTCTTAGTACATACCCATCGTCCAGAAACAGCGAGTAACTGTCCCCGCAGCTCATTCGCATTGCTTCAACGGTTCCTTTGTGCTATCAGCGTCAAATAGCGATAATTTCTAGCAGTGGTGGCACGTAGGCGGCGCTGCCCTGGTCTTCTTCGTACTGTGCCAGTCTCTCTGAAGCGCTTCCAGAGTCTGCTAATCTTGCTTTGGAAGGTGACAACCGCTGTTGCCACTGTCATCTGTGTTTGACCAGCTTCAAGACGCCCTACGACTCTCCACGCTTCAGATTTGGGTAAATCACGTTGCAAGGTCATTTTCAGATGATAGGTCTACTCAACGATTCTGCCACTTGTTGATCCAGGAAAGTGGAGATAATCCAGCAGCGCCAGCCTCTTTATACAAGGTGGGCAAAGATGCAAATTAACGTTTTGCATCACATTTGCATACTCAGACATATTTCATTTTCGTGTCATTTGCTTCTCTGATGTTTTTTAATAAATAAACTCAAATGCCTCTGTTTTTTGGGTGTAATATATTCAAGTCGCAATATCCACTAAAATTTGTGAGCAGGGTATAAATAAACACAAAGGAGTAGATATTAATAATTGTATTTAAAAATTTTCCAATAAATTGTAAACAAATATATAAAAGCATTACTTACCATCAAATTGTAAGAGAATTTATTGTTTATTATGGTTTCTATTGTTACTCTTTTGATGTAAACTTATTATTTGTTATATTACGTCATTATTATTCTCTCGTAATATAAATTGTTTTCTTCGAATTTAATAGGACTTGAAATCCCCTGATGAAGTCTGAGATTAAAAATACAGCTCAAATATTGTATATTGTCGTATGTAATATATAGGAGAAGATGTACTGAAAGGTTTGAGTCTGATTTTTTTTAATGTATTATATTTATTTTAATGTATTTGTTAATTTCCTTTTGTTGTATCAGACGGGATAATCATTAAATGTCAGAATTATCAATGTTAATGTCATCATCTTTTTTATCATCGAAGTTCTACGGATATAATAATTTATAATTTTTTTTAATTGTGTTTTATAAATTAACTGGATATTTTACATAGTCTATGCTAGTTCTGGAATAGTTTCTGGAAAAATCTATTGCAGAGGTTTTCTGAGCTTAAATCTTTCTTCATAAATTTACGTAAAGTTGTCAAAAAAAAGTAACTGTTCTTTGAATTTCTTTCCTTTGTTTCAGTAAAATTAATGTACCTAATTCTAAGACAGTCTGAGAAGATATAATTCAAGTTAAATTTTTACTTGATGAAAAATAAACATTTGAGGAAATTAGGTAAATAACATAATGTGATAATCCATTGTAATAAATAGATAATAAAAAATATATAATTTACTTTTTGCTTTTTAATAGCTTCGTAATTATTAAATATTTATTAGAAATCATTTAACTTAATACATTTGGAAACGAGAATTCATATTAGTCCTGATTTTAAATTTGCAAACTATTATAGTATAATAAAGTAATCATAGTGTGTAGTATAATAACATAATAATAGTGTATAACAGTTTTCAAATTTAAATTAATACTAATGTAAATTGTCATTTCCCTCAATATTTTTCCATGAACACCAGTCTTTATTGCTTTCCTTCTTAAAAGAAATCTTAGAAGAAAATTCTGAATTTTATTAGATTTAATTATTTGAAAATAAATTATTATTTCAATGATAGAACGATCTGAGTCTTTACTGTCTCTTGATGGAATTTCCAAGTTTCAGATGATTCCTAATTAATCTATGTTAAAGGATTTAAATAAATTAAAATTGTTTATTCTAAATTGCTAGAAACTAATTTATTAAAAACTGATTAATCAGTGAGGCCAATTAAGTTGACCAGTAGTAAAAGTTAAGCAAAAATATTTAATAGCATTTTTTTATATCTTTTCCTTACATGCATTTGCTTAGTACATAAAAAGACCTGGTAAATATATATTATTTGTTTTACAATAGCGTTGTTTTAAATATTTAGGTGATGGTCTTGTCAAATTATTTTTGTTTAGTTCTTAGCAATTAAAGTAGACTATTAATAAAATTATTATTGCATGAACTCCATTTTCGGAATAATTGTTAATCCATAAAATACACTATTACTTTTATTATATTAATAACAAAATTGCTAATAGATTTACAGGGTTTTTTTTATTGATAAGATTTTTTTTGGTAATATTCCCCAAGGACATTTAATTCGTTTTAAATTTAAATTTAATTTTTAACTTAAAATTATTAACTTAATTGCAATGCAAAGGTTATTATTGATCAATAGTTTTTTGTTTTTTATTAGAAGTTTGCTGTTATAAATATTGGAATTTATATAACAAAATTCTTTTTATTTCATATCTAAATTTTCTTAATCCCTTTATTAAGATGGTTTTCCCTCTGGGCTTCAAATGTGTCCTCCACTGAATCTTTTGGAGAGGGCGTACTCTGTCAACCACATTAGCAGTCTTTACATTGAACTACAGAATACAATATTTCTCGCTGCGTTATCGCAACCGCACAGCGGACAAGCAACACCATTTCATCATAGTATTCTTGGATAGTAGCAATGCATCAGCCCCTCCTAGCCGCAGACCCCCGTACACACACGGACCTGAGAAATTAATTTTGATGCTGTCGAAATTGCCAGAGATAGCAATATTTATGGCCTTGTACAGCGCACTGTGGTCAACCGAGACCAGCACCGAAGACGTTCGAAAACTTTAAAAATTGCCAAGTCTGAGTCCCTGTCGCGGCGTGGTATATGGTTTTCATCTCCCGACGACTGATAGACCCATAAAATTACCCAAATGAATTAGTGTTGCTCGCAGCTGCCACACAGTCGGACGCTTGTAATAATACCTGGCCTTCACCATAATTGAATGATGCCTTTTTCTGTTTTCCCACCATCACTTATCCTCCTTTTCCTCACTTTTTTGGTTTGTATTTTTTTCATCCACTTTTTCTCTTTCCTTCAAATCTGGAGGATTTTTTTTCTGTTCCTTCGTAGCAAGAATCATCGTTTACCCAAAGTCAATTTTGTTAGCGTCGGAGTTTCTACACCCAACCACCCTTACTTCTAAATAGAAGAAAATAGATTCTGGAAATTAATTCTCCTTATTTCTTTTTCCACCACATTAGAGGCCGCCAGACCTAATCGCGTTAAACATAAAATATTGCCCAAAGTCGCCAGCAATCCAACTGAACCTAATACGCCAAGTCATCTCATTATGATGGTGCTATCGGATTTTTTTTTTCCCCCTCTCGGGTCCTTTGGAAGGAAACATTCGAATAAGTCCACATAGGAGTAAGGGGGTTGGGTTGGAGACCAAATGAACTTTGATGAAATATATATATATATATATATATTTCTTTTTTCATCGTAAGTTTTGTAGTTGCTTTGCCAATTTTCTTCAATGAGGAAAAGCCATTTTTTTTTTCTTCTTTTACTTTCATAGAAAGAAATGAAAAAAAGAATTTAAATGTCTACAGTTTGATTAAAATATGTTAAAAGTAGATTAAATTGGAGATTTAAAAAACAGCATAATCTAATTACCATAGCCCTTGAAAGTTCTGAAAGAATTAAATGTTTTTTTGTTATTTCGTTACAAACAATTTTACAATTTTCAATAATAAAGAATATAGAATAAACATATTTTATTAACAACATTGTCTACAAAACTTATCATGAGACAATGCATCTAGTATCTTTCTTACATATGGAGAATGATATTAGAACAAGGAAAATTGTTGAGAGTTTATTTATAAGGAACACTAAAGATAAAAATCTTAATCGGAATGAAGGAGTAGAAATTAATAATATATTAGTGAAATTAGCGAGAGATATGGTAATATCAAATGTAAATAAGAAACGGAAAATTATGAATTTTGAAGAATTGGATTTTTAATAATGAGTATAATTATTAACAAGGATGATAAAATTGAAGAATTGGTTATATGAATGAAAGTACATTGTAAGACTATGTCGAGTATATGTAATTACAACATCTGTAATTGTTTCAACTGTTAAGAAGCTTGAAAAAGGGAAGAAGCGTATCTTTCCAAAAATTCCCTGAAATAAATATATTTTTGAAATATTTTTTGATGGAGAAGTGTTATATTTTATAATATGATAAGCAGAAATGATAACAGGAGGAGATATGGTCTTAAGAAAGTTTTTTTTTTCCTTGATTAGCAATGAAAATTTAGTTGTGAAATATTTACTATTGAAATTTATAAAAGAACCATCCATTTCCAGGAATCAACAGAATTACGATATTGTCAATTAATTCAATGTTCTAAGAAAAGTTATTAAAATTAGCCATGAAAGATGAGACAGTTCTGTCAGGAACTTCGAATACCTGCAGCTAGAGAAGGATTGAGTACAGGGGGGGTCACCTGCAGAAGCCAGGTGGGCCGGTTTTTCGTTATCAGCAGGCTGCACTAAGTACCCAAATGTCTTTAAAGTCACAGGACAAAGAGGCTGATTTTCCGGCAGAAAAATATTCCCAGTTTGACAGTGAATACAACATGATTCGTCTTCACACTGAAAAGCACATATTGTAACTCTGATTTTGTGGGAAACCGTTTATTTTTGCCTCGATTTTTGAAGTCAGGTAAACTCATTCAGTTCATGAATTTAAATTCTTCCAATTTTACGAAATTGAATCCTTAAATCTAAAGAAAACTTTTAGGTACAGCAATCCACAATTAAAAAATCAAATCATAAAGTTTGAAACAACATCGATATTGATGTTGGACAGGAGAAGAGAATTTTCAGAAATATTAACGGTTGTAACTTCAAAGTAACTTCAATTCTGAATTTGAAGTAGTTCTTATTACCTTGGCTGTAAATCTTCTTCGATTTTATATTATGAGGACTAGCCAAGACACTGAGAATTTTTTAATGACATTTTTAATAACTGAAAGTAATGAAATCAATTTAAGCTCTCTGCTCTTTTACTTTTAATAATTCTCATTTATTTTTAAAAAAAAAAACTTCTTTTGATGTTTGGACTTGTGTTTTATTCATAATTCTGTATATCACCGTTTGAAACATTTTATGCGTTCTACAAATAACTATGGATTAAAAGCGTAGTGCACAAGAAATAAGATTTTTTTTTTTTTTTTTATTTACCAAATATTAATAGTACACTGGAAAAGTGCTGTCATAAAATTAAGGTTGAAAAATTATTATTAAATAATAATGATGATTTTTTTAGCTTCTTCAATATTTATAAACATCATAGCTATTTTGAAATACTTTTATACAATCTGTATTAAAATAAACGAAGAACTTAAATTTTTATTATTTAGATGTGATCTTTAATAAAAAATAACAAATTTGTTTTCGCTACGAAATCAATAAAAATAAAAAAAAAAAATCATCGTTTTTCTTTTTTCTTGTTTTGCAATGACTGTCTACATCTATATTTTTTGTAACTGTCTTATCCCTGAACTGTAAAAATCTATTCAATGTTATTTGAAAAAAATAATAATAGTAATAGCGATCTCTCCTTTCTGATTCTTTTATCGGGGAGGGCGAGGTTTGGGCTGATGAGTGCGCAGAAGCACGAAACAGCTGTTCCCAATTCCCTCCTCATAAAATGAATCGGAAAGGCGATTTCCTTTTGTTTTGTTTATTCTTGTGCTGTTCTTGTTTTCTTTGTTTTTAACAATAATTAATCTTAATTTTATAATATGATATTCTGTAGCCTAATAATAGGATACAATGTAGTCATGACATTTTGCATTTTAGTTAATTTTTATATTCAAAACTGTTTCATTTAGTTATCCACAGGTGGCTTCATTTTCTTAGGTTAATAAAATTTCTTTCTTATCTCAAACTGCTTGTCTGCTGGCAAATTTAAAAATTCATAAATTAAATTGATATTTTGCAAGCGCTTGTTCAATTCTTAGAATAAGGAGAATATAAGATATATTCCATACACTCTTACTAAGACTCAAACTCAGACAATAGTTGACATGCATGGAAGATATCAAGGTCTATTACACATACAATGTCATCAATTATATTAAGATCAATAACATTCCTAATCTTCTAGCACTTCTTGTTCAACTGACTACAAATCTTTTAAAATAAAATGTAAGCATGTTATAAGGAAATTTTCTACCATAAAGCTATTACTCCTGTTTCAGGGTTTTTGTGGCCCTGGTTTCCTCAGTTCAGCCTAAGACGGAAGGACAAATTGGAATTCATCCGCAAAGAGGACTTAATGGAATAATGGCTCCATTATTCTTCACTCAACGTGGCTTGCTGCCTTCCAATTTTAAATGCTTTTTTTTTTTGCGGGTTCAAGGCAGTTCAAAGACCACTTATCACTGAGTGCATGTTTAGAGATTTTTTTCATGTAGTCTTTTGTATTTCTTTGCCTTCAACCTTTCTGGTTGATGTAAGATGCTGCTTTTCTTATAAGTCTGAAAGGTGATACATCTTCTCCAATACTGATGCCATCACTCAAAACAACCTCTCTTAAAAATTCCGAAATGACTGAATTCTAGGTTAATAATAAATAAAACAAACACTGTTCAGATCGCAAAGGGCTGAGAAGAGGCATAAGGTAAAATGCTGACGATCACATTATTGTAAGAAAATAATTCATCAGAAATGCCTGTTTCACAGAGATATATGGAAACTCTGCCTATCAGGAAATGAGGATCTGTTAATTGAGGTATACAGACGTTCCACAATTTCTATAGTCAAAAGTAAATTCTTGATTGAGTCATTTGGCAGCTTCAGGCTGCGATTGGCGTGCTTCAGACCTACTAGTTGCTTTCCACAGTAAATACAGCCTTTCATTCATTTATAGAATAAAAAGTTTATCTAGAATTTGCGAGATTGCGTGTCCAATAACACCTAGACGAATATTGAACGCTGGTTTCAAAGTCTATCTGCTATGTAATTTCCCGTGATGTAAGATTAGCTTTGCAGGTGGGGAAATGCCTTTTTGCATTTCCAATTCTCCTCTGGAATAATCTTAGGTCTTTCATTGGCAGCCATTTTCAAGAATTTTATTCTATTAAATCGAAAGGCTTACTTTTAATAATCAGCGTTCTTTTGCTTTAGTCTATAAAATTGCTTTAATTTAATCTATAAAATTGTTTAATTTCTTTAGTATTATACTAGATGGCTACCTATCAATTCGCTGTGGAAGCCCTCGCATATCTAATGGAAAACAACATTTTATTTATTCAAAAACACAAGTTACATCAAGCAAACTAAAACTTGAAACTTAAAAATAACACTAAAAATAAATTAAATTTAAATTCTTTAGAAATTTAAATTCTATAAATTCTAAAAAGATTTAAGTAAATCGTAAACCGAGATTTAAAAAAAAAAGCAGAATAAAATACTGCTGTGTGACTTGAAGTTGCAGGTAAAAGAAAGTAATTGCACTTACATCACTTGTAAATCACTTGTAAAAACTTTGAGAACAGTCAGTAAAACATTGAGAACAGTTTCGAAGTGAAATTGTACAGACGAAATTTAATCTAATGGAACCAAAGTTCGAAAGCTATCTAAGTATTACACTAAAGGAAAAAAAAGCAACATCTAGAATGGACCACCCTTTTATTGAAAGGGCAGCTGTTAGCAAATACTAGATATGATTCTAACCTCTAGCTAGCATATCGTTGGAGGTAGAGACAGTGGCGTATACAGAATATATTTTCGGGGGGGGCCCAAGATTAATGTAAGGTTAAGTTAAGTAATTTTAAGTAGACACCCCATGGAAACCTTTCTGTTCAACCAAAAAAAACGGTGGAAACCTATCCATTCAACCAAAAAAAAACCTTGGGAGGACATACCTTCATTATTTCGGGAGGGGCCCGGGCCCCCTCGCCCCCCCCCCCTTATATACGCCCCTGGGTAGAGATTCTCTTATGATGACCAGAAAAACAAATACGGAAAATAACCATTATACCAACCCATTAAGTGGTATAATTAATTACTAAGATGTTGAACTGCCTCATGTAGCAATGCATGCATGAAAGCGGTGGGAAAGACTATCGTTTAGCTGTATGTCCTCCTGAGGAATAGAACTGCAAGTAATGCAATATCGTTGTTCCAGTTTAGTAATAGTTGTTGGGCACACTCCTGGAGCTGTCGGTCCATCATGTCCCAGATGTATCTATTGGGTGAAAGGTCGGTCGATCGTGCTGGATATTTTGTCCGTGCAGATACTGCAGACTAATGCGGACTTTGTGGGATGTGCATTTTTTGCTGATAAAAAGTTCTATGCTGGTGAAGAAATGGGACAGCCACTGACTGCAAAATGTCAGTAGCATATCGTTGGGCAGTTAGAGATCCCCTTATGATGACTAGGGACCTATTTGATGCTGTCGCCCACATTGGGTGACGTTTCTTTACCCTAGATGGAGGGGAACACGTTGTCTGCCATCGTGTGATCAAAGACAAAAACGAAATTCGTTACTAAACACCACGGTATATCACTCCTCTTCGTTCCAGTTCTGTCTAAAGCAACACCACTGAATACATACTTTCATGTAGGCAGATGTTGGTTAAATGCAGTGCAGGACGATAAGCTCACAATGAAAACGATGAAAGCTTGTTATTTTCCTATTTATGATAGGATGCGAGCTGTTACGTGTTGCCAGTCCCTTTTCAGATGTGTTACAATCGTTAACCTGTCGTGCGTCGCAAATGAAGGTTCTGTCGCTCCCTGGTTATAGTGTGGTCTTCCAGATCCTTGGTGCTGAGATTTCGGCCAACATGGAGGGCTACATCTACGTAAGATAAACCAGCTTCTTTAAGACCGATGATTCTTGCCCGCTCAAAGTCTTTTAACTGAACCGCTATACTAATTTTTCGATTAAACCCAACTCGAAAAGATTCGAATAGAAAAATTAGATCATCTCAAGTCCTTAAATGAGGAAGCTAAGTTTTAAGAAGATCCGTCTAATAGTTTCAAAAATTATTAGGATCACAAACACAGATAGACTGGCTAATTTGATGAGCTTCACTTTCCTAGAAAAGTAGATTAAAAACGAATAAATATTTGAAGAAAGTACATTAGAAACGAAATTCACATTAGAAACAAAAAGTGTAAATTTAATCTTTTAACTGAAGTAGCTGAACCATACTATTGATTCTCGATCTAATTTTTAGATTGCCAAACAGAGGAGATGCTTTATATTCCCGCTATATTTGTCTGTTTATCCTAAACAACCTCGTAACTGTAAGGCCTAAAGATATTAAATTTAGTGGGCTAATTTCTTGTAATAACTTTGTACGATCAAAGGTTTGTAAAACTTAATACTTAAATAAAATGATCATTAATTTTTTTTGTGTATGTATCTTTTAAGTTGAACAGTGCTTTTTGATTTATAATTTAAAACCGTTATTCCTGAAAATAATAGTTTACATAGTTTATAAATAACCATAAAAATAGATAACCACTTTAACGAATCACACATAATTAATAATGGCGTAAGTTACGGGTTCCTGCCTTTTAACCCGTGGTTCCTGCTCGAAGACGAATATATGCATTCGAAACCTGCCGGAGTTTTAATAATTTTTATTGTAAATAGTGTATCGTATTAATTATATGTGTTTCCCTAAAGTGGCTATCCATTGGAAAAGTTACACACGTTAAACCTATTCTCATAATCACAAAATTAATTTTTAGTTTAGTTTTTTTTTCGAAAATGGATATCTTCAAAAACTTGTCTCTGTTAGCATTGCTATTCTGCATTTTTTTTTTTAATTTATTTATTTATCATATTAGCCTGGATGTCATTTGAAGCCTTGATGTCTGGATTCTCTTTACTCAGAGTCAAAACACTCATTGCTTAAAAGGAAATCTGAGAAATAGGAGACACCAAAGAACATTTGATTTTTCTCGACTTTGAACTCAAATGCATCATTCTGAAGTGGCACTCAAAATTAACTTGGTTCTTCTGAGAATCTAATGGCAACGTGTGGGTGATGTTTACAAATACACTGGATTGCATAAATTAAAGAAGTTCCAAATTTTGCTCTATTATAAAAAAAAAAATGTTTTTTGTCAAATGATGAATATCTCCGAACTGAGACTATTGAAATAATGGTTGAGACAGACATGTTCTAAAAGCTTGTTATGCTTAGCACTAAAAATTCTACACATCAGTCCTTTACCAGAATAATGTGTGAGTTGAAAATTTGTTCTGAGGGAGAAACATGAACATTTACCTATTGAATTACTATGTTGGAAGCACGCGTTTTCGTTGCTTAATAGTTAAAGGTGACTGCACGCCTTATTGATCTCAAGTGGACTCTGAAACAATATCTATGTTTTTACTTGCTTGGAAAGTGATCAAATATTGTTTTAATTAATGTTATATATGCTTACAAAATTATATGCTTACAAAAACAGATAAAAAATTTATAGTTTATATCTAAATAATTACTAATTTTTAATATTATGTTATTTTTAAAAGTTATAAAGTCATTATATTACTTTTTATATTAACTCATTTTTGTTTAAATTTTCACTAAATTGTTGCATGCTGAAATTTAAAAATATCAGTCAATTTAATTGGAATACTTATAAATATTTTCGAAAACTTTTATGTTAAAGCCATCCAATTTCCGTTTGTGCAATGAGATCCAAATTTGAAAAACTATGCAAAAAATGAAAAAAGAAATTTAGGAAGCTTTATTTAGAAGATAATCGAAATAAAAATGGACAATTTCTATGTATCATGTAACATGAGCCCTCATTCATCAAAGAAAACAGCTAATGTTGCTAAGACAACAAAACTTAATGAGATTCTAAATTAGATAATCACCATGTCATATTCCATGATGCTTATAATATAACATGCTTGTTCAACTGCACTATAGAGATATTTATATTATCATAAATTTTAATGTTTAAATATATGTAGTGATTGCTTAACATCTAGAAAATTCGTAAAATATTTTGTTATTTATAATTTATCTAGAAAAAATAGAAGAAAAGAACAAAAAGATGTCAGTATTTATAATTTTTTACATTCCAATTATATAATGGTATGTCATGCCATATAATTTCTTTTAATGTTGTAATATCGTAATTAATATTTATGTTACTAGGGTATTTGAGTGTTTAGAAAATTCTCAAAAAATTTGTAGTTTGTTGAGTGGCGGAAAAAAGTGACTTTTTCACTTTTTTGTTAAATTTATCGCATATGCCTTTTATTTACATTTCAATTGTAAAAATGCCATTTGTATGTTGCAACTCAAGAATTAATTCTCTATATTGTAGAGACTTTAATAGATGGGGCCACTAAGTTACAAGAACTTTTTAAGAAATCAGAACAGATACTCCTCTGTTAGGGAAGTTATTTAACAGTGATATTATTCTCTGTTTCCATAGGATTTTGTTAATGAATTTTTTTTTTCTTTAAAACTTATTTCTAAAATCAATTGTCAAACATAAAATTGCCTTGGCAAAAAGATTGTTCGGTTTTTATGTAAAAATAAAAGACACATTTTACATTTTCAACAATAATTTTTTTGAACAACGTCTGCAACGGTTTCCACTACCTTCTGTCATCCTTCAGGCAACTTTATAATTCCATCTTCCCAAAACTTTTTCATCTTTTTGATCAAAAAAATGTTCGAGTTGCCTAAGGAGTCTTCCAGGGAATTGATTTTTTTCCATTAAGAGAATTTTGTAAAGACCGAAATAACTGGAAATCCGAAGGTGCAGTATCTGGTGAATACGGCGGATGAATCAGAATTTTCCAGCCAAGCTGTAACAAATTTTGCCTGTTCATCAAAGAAAAATACGGTCTTGCGTGCAATAAGTCTTCCATCTTCAATTTTAAATCGGCGTCAAAAAATTAACCAATTTTGATCAGCTTTTGTTTTCAATGCACGATGATATGACAGCTGTAACAGTCCAATCTAATAAAATGGTGTCGAATGACATTGAAGATACCTAAGCGCTAATGGAGCCAACGTACGTAAAAAACCGAACGAACTTTTTGGCCAACCCAATATTGAAATAGCGAATAGACGAAATAGTGGAGCATTTGTAGTAGTATGTTTTAGGTTTCAGAAATTTCACTCATACGAATACTTTTATTTCAAACTTTAATAGATTACGTTCTTTTCATACGGCTGTTTCACGCTTACTGGTCATTAGCCCAGTCACTTCTGAATACCTAGGTCTGCCTTAAGGGATGTCTTCAATCGCAGAGAAGACAATCGGCCTCAGAAGAAAAGAAAAAAAGAAGAATCCTACATTTTCTTCTGTCCGTGAACATTGATATGCGTACTGAAATACACAACTGCTGAATCCCTCACTTTTTTAACTCATTGCCGAATTTTGAATCATCTTTATCAGTATAAGGTTATTACTATTAGATATACTTAGGTAAGCATCGCATAGTTTTTATTAACGTTAGAAGTTTTCATTCTACTTTCTTCTCTTAAGAGCAAGGATAATATTTCCAATTTTTATATAACAGAAAAGTTGTTTTTTTTTTTAATGAATGGGACCAAAATAATCGTAATCATATTTTAAATTGATCATTTAAAATAAGAATAATAAAAAATATTAAGAAAATCGGCCCAGTCGTTTTAGTTTGATGGGTCTTCAAACAGAGAAAAAAAAAAATCTGAAAATTAAGTTGTGAGACTTCGGAGACTCAGTCAAGTGTACATAAATCTTTCATGAGAAAGTTATCACAAACTTAGACTGAAACGCTTGAAATATTCTTAAATTGTTTAAAACAAACAAACAATCTGTCACTTCTTTGCACCTGAATTAGAATTTATTTCTCATGAATTAGAATCTATTGAAAATCGATAAAAAAAAAGGGGTGCGGGAAGTGCTGATATATTTATGATAATCAATTATAAATCATATATTTGAGGTTCGCACTTATTTCAGGGATCTGAATGGCATTTCCGACAAACAACGAACAGTAATAATATGTAATTATTGCTATTCCCACTGTCCTCCCTGCGGAACTACATTTTTTGAATTCATCTGCATGAACCCAAAATTACAGGAGTGAATGATAAAACAATAATATATGAAAATACTATATAATTCCCATTTTGTAGATTGAATTATAGGATTTCCTGATTATTACGAACAAACCTGGCAGTTATGACAATCATATGCCTATGGTTTTTTTATAGTGTTTTTTTGTTCTCTTTGCAAGCTACGAAACATTCCTTAACACGGTTTAAATTCCTCTTATAACGTTCAATATAATCTGTCATATATTTATTGAAGGATTGATCACTAATTTGACAACAAAGTTAAAATGAAATCTACACATCTAAGAAAAAAAAATATTAAAAGTTAAATAAAATTACAATGAATTGATTAACAATCAAAAGATATAAAAAGTTATCTATTTTGGTTAAATATTTCTTTTTCAAGAATTTGTAAAGAATAAGTAAAAATTTATAAACAAAATTAAAGGTAAAAGAAACTTTACCCGATAAAAAAATATATATATTTAAAAAAAAAAAAAATAAGTAGCCAATCGAATAAATAAGATTAATTAATATTGAAAATTTACAGTTCAGTTCATGAAAGAAGAGCTTTTGAGGACGTAATTTCCTTAGAGATTGATATTTCCAGGACGTAACAGCGCCATCTGTTGCTAAAATCCGGAACTGATAATAAACATTACGAAAACATTCTGGTTTTTGTAGTTTCTATAGTTACGAATACATAATAGTATTTACAATTGAAATCATTAAAAACGTTCCACACTATTCCCCTTGCTTGGCTATGCAAAGTTTGTCCTTTCTTATGCGATCACAAAACGACTGACTGCTCGGAGTTCAAGTTGATGACGTCATGACTGGTGATGTTTGTTCCAGACAAAATCGATCGCTACATAATTACCATATATGGCAAACCCTTTTTTTTGCAAAATACTTGTTACTATGATTCTTAGATAGAAAACTCCATTTGTTAGCAGTTACCATGGCAACATTGTTTTTGGTTATACGAGACACTTTGCTTGGATTGAAGTCATCATTCGAAATATAAATAAATGTTGTTTCTTAAACCATAATATTGGAATGTTATTTAAAAGGTTTTTTTTTGTTTTGTTTTTTTGGAGATTTAGATTAGTATAGAGACTTAATTCATAAATCGCAATTAAAATTAAAGCATTATTAAGCTGTGCAAAAAAAAAAAAAAAAAAAAAATATTAGAATTACTGCATTATTCACTCTAAAGTACGAGTATCATAGTCAAATAAATCATAAATTAAGATACATCACAATATTAGAATATGATTTATAAGTTTTTATGGAGATTTTTAGATTATAATAAAGACTTAATTAATCCCATTTAAAGTTGGAACATTATTTCATTGATTTTTTTCAGTGTAAAAAATATAAAAATAAAAATAAAAAAGGTATAAAAATATAAGATTTGAATAGCCGAATAATAGCTTTTCTGATTTTCCATTTTCCTAATGTTAGACAAATAAAAGAAAAGAAGTTTTAATGTTAAGGTTACTGTTTCTGTTTGACTTAGCTGACAACATTTTTGTTTTGATCGCTAAAATAAATGTTATTTAAATTTCATGTAAGTATTTGTTTTGAACACGAATGAGGTTTACTAAAGAACTCTATTCACTATAATTAACCTCTTCACTTAATGAGAGTAGGACAAATAGAAACATCACGATTTCAGTTTCGTAAAGCACCGCCATTGAATGAAGAAAGAATCGTTGAGGTGCTACAGTGGGTGTATTTGTTCTCGCAAAGAATTATCAGGTTAATATCATGATTTTTTAATCTCCATTTGTTTTTAATGTGGTTTGAAAGGCTGTAGGTGTCGCTAGCGAACACAACCCAATTGCCTTATAAGGTCTGCTTTGCTTTAGATTGGAGTTGGGTAAACAACAAGTGCCTAAATGAAATTAATTCTTAGCATAATTGAGGAAAATGGAATTAACACCAGATTAAACGTTCTTTTTTTTTTTATTCATTTGGATCGTGGACAGCCGATGAACTGAATCATTAATTTGAAGTAAAAGTAAGAGATTTGTATTAATTCTCTAACTTCATTTGCTGCTCTTGTTATTAATATTAAATTTATCTTGTGACACATTCTATAATTACATAATTAAATAACAAATAAGTTGGTGAAAAATTACAGCTAATTAAAACCGTAACAAATTATTGTCCTAAGAACTTAAGTTCGCTTTTGCCCAACTCTACCAATTTCCCAAATATAATTATGACGGGCCAAGCAGGATTAACCCGAGAATTAACCATTTCGAGTATTCCTAACATTTCTCCGACTCGATTTACGAGCCCTTGCTTGGGTCTGAATTTAATATCCTGCACTGGCATTACTAACGCTAATCTCTTTTCTCATAATTGCTTCGCGCCGCTGACCGGTTGCCTGCGTTTCTCTTGGCCATGTCTCAATCCTCTCTAGGTTCAATAATACTCGAAACCTATTCCACAGCTTCTTTCAGCGCAAGAGGGATTCCAAGACATTTGTTAACAATCGACTCTAAACCTAGGATTTTCCATGTTCCTAAATTGCGTTTCTATTGTCACCAAGCTATCCATTTCTAAAAAGGAAAATGTTTCTTTGTTTCATCGGTATTGTCTATTTTGTCTTACCTTACAATTAAAAAAATGGTCGACTTATTCTTTTCAGCGATAGAAAAGAGGATTGTGTTTTTGTAGGTCTTTCAATTTTCTTACGGATCTAAATGTTCCAACATATTAAAAAAATAAATAAAATTTGAGCAGATGGAGGAGGAAACAACAGAAACAACCCTATATTAAGCAAACCCTACATTATAAATTTGATCCTAACCCTTTGCAATACCTCTTATCTATACCTACAAAAGGCAAAACCCACTACCGACTTGACTCACTCACTTATCAACGACAGCCAAAACCGCTTAACCTAGGAACTTGAAAATTTCGGAATGGGTTCCCTTGATTGGAATGGGTTCAAATTTCGGAATGGGTTCCCTTAGACGCTCACTAAGAAAGGATTTTTAAAAATACCCCTAAGGGGTGTAAACGGGAGGAGGGTGAAGTTTCTTGAAGTTTTGAAAATATCTCGGAAACGGTTTGAGCTAGAAACACGAAATTTGACATGACCGTTCTTTGTCAAAATCAAAAAGATCCGTTTTTGACGATTTTTCGATATTGGCAACGTAAGAGATGTAAACAGGAGGGCCAACTTTCTTGAAAGCGCAACGTTTGCATCTGGAGGCGAAAATTAGGACTACAAACATATTATTGTCCAATAATTGAAACAAAATATTGTTGTGCATAATAACGCCACATATTAACCTGGGGGCAAAAACTACAACAATGAAATTTAAACGAGAAAGGCGGTGAGGGAATAGTTATTCTAATTCCTTCAAAGCAATGTTATCACAATGAAAAATGCAATATATCAAGAAAAGCTGAAAGTTTACTGAAGTTTTCTTTTACCACAGTATACGTTTATACTGTAAGTAGTGGAAAGTAGTGGAAAGCTAATTTCCAGAAGTTTTTCATTTTGTTGACAAAATATTAGGCAAACTTATATCTATTCCCTACCTTTTAAATTTAATCATCAATGATCAATGATTTTAAAAGACCCAACAGAAGCTAATTAGGTACGAATTGTTATCTGCAAGCCTCCTACATTTCGTTACAGGATCGTTAGAATATTGATTTTCTGTTTATAATAATACTAGATAATTGCAAATTCATCCGTAATAATAAAAGTAGAATAACTATTTCCTTATCTTTCTGCTTAAAAAAATATGTTAATAATTTGCGAAATTCCTAATGGAACGTAGCAACTGATGAAAATATAGCTCTACTAGATAAATGATATTCAGAGAGGAAAGAAATACATCAATTAAAAGATTGCATGATATTAGATAATAGGAGAAAAACAAGTGAGAACTAAATGTGTTCAGATCCTGCGAAGATTATTTAGCGTGGGAAAAAAAATAATGAGGGTTTTTTTTTGTCTGTTGGCGCCATCTGTCTAAATAAGCTACTTAATAGTCTCGTAAATAAATAATTAAGCATTAGGATTGTTAATTCAATTCTGTGAGTAACTGTCTGATAAATGTCTTAATTCTGACAAATGTATTTATGCATTGAAAATTCAAGACAATAGAATTATTTGATAAAAGAAAACCAATAAATAAGCTGCTGAAATAACAAGAGATTAAAAGATCTCTTTGGAATCAAGAGATTAAAGATCATTATTAAGGAGTTAATAATAATAATATTGATTAATTAACTTTAACGATTTATTTATTATAATGAGAATGATTCCTTACTTACTTTATTTATTTATTATTGGAAAGGGTTTATGTCCGAAACTGATGCATTGTTTCATCCGTCTCCAATCTTATTTTTTCTAATTGAAGGATGTAGGCAAGATGAGGTCTATAAAACATTAAAATAACTCAAATACATTATCGTACAGATGATAATTTGGTTTATTAAATCAATAATTTGTTCAAATTTGACTGTAAATTATCCTTTCACAGATCTATCAATTGGGGTGGAGGTGGATAGAAAATAGAGAGAAAATTTCAGAATGAATAAAAATAAGTCAAATATTGTATTTCCGGTCTCTGCTTTTACGAAGATCTAATTAATTAATTATGTTATTATTAATAAAATACGGTGCTCAAAATCTAAGTAAGCGAATTTTAACTTGAACGGAAGAATTTGAAAAATCATACGAGTAATCCAAATTAGCATTCGATACTTCCGAATATTCATCCAATTCGGTTGAACAAATTACGCTCCAACAGCACTTAATAACTATCCGTTCATTAAGGCATCAGTCGTGTAGCTATCTAATAATTTCATCTTGTGCTATTGTCACGTCAGTTTCTATATTCTCTTCTCATGTCATTTGTTCAGCTCGATTATTCGCCGATGATAGTGTGTTTTCTGACCCGATTTGTTGGCTATGTGCCAGTGTAAAGATAAGAGGAACATCAAGGAGGTGTTAAAAAAAAAAAAGAGCCCACCCACTATCCTTTATTATCGGGGAATTCCTCGATTTTATAGTCTTTTTCACTTCTTGCCATTAAAACAGTGAGTTCCTTTAATTCTTCAGTAAATACAAGAGTCTCTGGTCTAAAAAGATCAACAGACTTCAAAACAAGAAAGAAAAGACATTTCTAAAATTAATCCTCAAAAATACGTTAAAATAAACACATTCTGGTTAGGATTTTTTTTTTATTAATTTCCCAGATTAAATAAAACCTTTTCTTTTGTAAGATAGCTGAAGACTTATTTTTGTAGAATGTGATATAAGGAAACTTCATTATTTTTCACCTTATAATAAATTCTTTCATATTAAGATCTATTTTATACATATAAATATATATTAGATGGAATTAATCTCTACTTCTAGTATATAATTATTAGCAGTGAACTTTCAGAACGGGCTTTATTAAAATGTTAACCATTTAAAGTATTACAGAGATACATCTTGAGAAAAGCATTTGGATGTCTTTTCTCTTTTTTACCAACTCTATAGAATTCATTGTTTTTTTTCTCTTCCTAATCTACAAAAATTTCGTATAACCTATAAATATTTCATATGATTTATTTACAGTAAGTTAAAAAGGAAGAGTTTATTCTGTTAGAGATAATAAGTAATAAATAGGTTTTTTTTTTTTTTTTTTTAAGTTAAATAAAAACCTTAGTTAGTGTTTGTTTGTTTGCCTTGACGGAGATATTTCAAAATTTGGCTATTAAGAAGTCCTTAGAACCTACTTCCTTTAGAGTTTCTGTCTGGTTAAAATGGTCTTCAGATATAGATTTCTCAAGCAAGAGACTTCTTCTTAATCTCACTATTAAGAGTCGGTTTCTCCTTGGCCTTGTGTGTGGTTTTTAAATACAACTCTTTCTCTCTCTCTATCTTTTTTTCTTTCTTCTCTCTCTCCTAAAATTCTTTTCGTGCCCTTCCCTCTCTCCGGCAAATCGGCCTAATTGAAAAGGCGCGTCGCATTACTAATTTCCAACTTCAAACAAGAAGATGGCGAGCAAAGAAAATGTCCAGTAATTAAATCTGCAGTAACACAATCTTAATTAAAATGGCCACCGCCAGGTGACTCCATTATTTAATTAAATGCTGTGTACACTGGAAAGCAATATCTGAGATCACAGGTATTACATGTCTGTGCTACACAAGTCTAAATGAAGTAATATGGCTTGTAAGGTTGGCCGTGTTGCTTTCTCCTCTTTTCTACTAAGTCCCCATTATTTAATCTTCTTAGCAAGCATAATAATTAATCCTTAAATAATTTCCTCCTTTAATATACTAGATTAATAATGTTTCCCAAGAATAGTGAATCAACTTTTTTGTTTTTATTACAAACTATTTAGTCTATTAAATTTAAATTAATAAGATGTTATTTATTTAGATATTTATCTTATTTTATAATATTTTTATTTTCATCTTAGACTTCAAACCTTAAAAATTTTATAGTTATGTATCTTTCTACTGTTTTCTCCTATAATAATTCCGATAACTTTCAGATAATAACAATGTAATTATTTATACATGTAATATTTTAAGTTTTAATATTTTCAATACTTGAACTGCGATCAAATAGGATATTGTTTTCGCTTTAGTCTATTTCTAAACAAAAAAAAAAGAAAATTATTGCTCGCAAGTAATCTATATCCGTTTGGTATGTAAATAATAAATCGGACTCTTGAAAAGCCCATAGACTATTTTATGCAAAACAATACACCAACTCAAAAATAAGGAATTGTAATGTCTTAGTATTATTTGAAAATTGATTTTTTTTCCCCCTCATCTGATGCCGTATTTATTCGATTTTAAAATTCTAAACCTCCCCTGGGTAATCTCATCTCCGTTAGTCAAATGGTTTAAAATTCAAAAACCACCGGCAATTCTGTTTCTGTGTTCGGCTACGAAAGAGCTCTTAAGAATAGCAAAAGGTCTCCCATCCAGCAATCGTCGTTGCTGAGGCCCTCTTTTCTCAGCAGATGGGGAAAAGCGACTGTGGTGCCCTCTATTCCTAACTGATGCAATTACTGCCCAGAAAATGGCAGTGACTACCATGGGGGAAATTTCGTCTTGAATTCAAAATGAAGAAGATTTCATTGAGTGCAGTAATACAGCTGAACATTTTAAGATACAGATACTGACTATAAAGTATAATTAATAAAAAAAAAGATTGTCCCAACAATACATACAAAGAAACATGTTCATTTCCCATGATAATTTTTTACTTCAGTTTTCCGACATGGTAAATTGTCATGAATTAACAGAAATTCGGTGTATTATTCACTATACGGCAGAGGTGAGTTACAAACTTAATGTTTGCCTACCATTTTTTTATTTTTTTACAGCGTGTCTGGAGAGCTATTTCAGGCAATTGGAATTAATTTGACTAGAAAGTTCCAATGCACTAATTGTTTCGTTGCTCGTGTATTTCTGAGTATAAAAACTACATTAACTCGACAAAAAAAAAAAAGGACGACTCTGTAAAAAGCTCCATTGCAAAAGCGAAATTAAAGACGCCAATTAATATATGCAATCAGGCTTTGATGCAAATGAAGGGAAAAGGATGGGGAGACTGTTACAAACACTTTTGTTTCAGTAGCGCAGGTGCAAATTCTCACTGTCAGGATAGCTCATTACAATGTAAATTGTTCGTTGGGAGGGAAAAAAAGTCATTAACGTACAAACAAAATACTCAGTTCATCCCCCTCACTACTAGTTTTGTGACTGTGTATCGAACCGAGAAGAAATTGAATGTTAGTGGATCTACTACATAGAATTCCTGTTATTTCAACCATTGTACAAAAAAAAAAAAAAAAAAATATATTAAATAATGTTTATGATGTTTACTTTTTTCTTTTTTTTTATTGAACACAAGCTTTAATCAGTTTTGAAAATATAAAAGGAAAAAAATATTACAAAAAATTCTGTTAAATTTTTTCTCGGAAAATGCAAAAGATAGAAAATTTCAATATACATTCTAAAAAAAAACCCCAAGAATTGTAAAAAATTTGTCGTAATGTATCTTATAATCATCAATTTTTTTAAAGCACTATCCATTTTAATCCATTCTTAAATTTTTACTTCCACAGTTTTTAATAATTTTTAATAATTTCAGCCGTTATATTATTGAAAATCAACGTAATTAATAAAAAAATAATTAGTTTTGGAATTTAATTAACTCGGGAGGAAGAGGACTGAACTTTTTATTAAGCAAAAAAAAAAAAAAAAAAACCTATTTTATTTTCCCTGAAAGCAATAACTAGATTAGTTAGAGATGTAATTAAGGCTTAAATTTAACAGCTTGATGAAAACGTTCATAAAAATTTAAAAAAAAAGAAAAATTTAAGCGTTAGAGAGATTCACTTTCCTGCCAACTTATCTTCGAAGCATGTACTTTTACTATACCACTGAATATTCAAAGAATGTTCTGGATAAATCTTGATGATTTAAATTCCATCTAGGAGCTCGCCGTCTCACTGTCAAAGGGGGCGCGGTGGACAAAATAAGATCTCTTTAAATGCGCCATTACGCCAGACGGTTTAATGCGAAATAACGCAGTCAAACGTTTATTTTTCCCATTGAATTAATGTTTCGCGCAGCTGTTGTTTCGGGAATAATTTAAATAGGAATAATTCCTCAACCTCTGCCTTCCAATGCTTTCAGACCAACGTCTTATCTTTCTGCATGTAATTAGAATTCCTAATTCGATGCAATTAATTGTATATCGAATTAGATCTTCAAATTAGTTTGGAGAGGAAAAAAAAAGAAGAGTGAGATTTTAATCAATTCGTCTGGTTAATAATGTTAGTTTAGTTTCCAAGTGAGTAGAACAAGGTTTTCTATAAGGAAGCAGATGGCTTACACTAATAGGAATTAAACTTAAATATAAGCCTACTATTAAGTAAATTTTATAGAAAAATAATAACATACCATGATTCTTCATTGCCATATAAATAATTGCACAGTGTAATTATCAGAATAACATTAAAAAAAAAAAACTCAGTTAAATATGTAATAATGTAATAATGTAATGAGTTTTCCGCTTTATTTTTTTTTTTAATACAGGTTTGTTTGTTTTTTTTGTTTTTTTTTTTTTTCGTTTGTAATATTCGGAAAACTTTCATTCGTGTATTCCAGAAAAACTAAAATTTTTCCAAATAATTTTTTTTTTTTTTTTTGCAAATGCTCGGGCTCTTAGATTAATCATCTTTAGGCCAAAAACAAGGGGGCGAGATATGATGCCTTTAACCGACGAAGCGTTGCCCAGGGTACGCCATAGGAGGCAGCATCAAGTGGCACCCGCAGGAACGGACAGAAGGAGAAACAGAAGAAGAAAGAAACATCCATGCCACTATCGGGATTCGAACTCGGGTATCGGCACACTGGCCGCAACGGCAGACCGCCGTCTAGACCACACGGCCACAACAATTATAAGCAATGTATTAAAAAGTATTTAAAAAAAGTATTAAAAATTATAAAACAATTGTAAATAATATATCTAATAAAGTGTTATTTAAATTATATATATAATATAGTGGCATAAAATACATGTTTTTGAAATTTGCAAATACATCAAGCTTTAGATCATTAATCAAGAATAATAATTTTACTCTCATGTTAATTATTTAATCACTTTCTTTTATTTTTGTACATATTGTGATGACACTTTATGCTGTAATTCAACAAAGTTTTCACTTAAAACCGAAATTTATACTCAACTATTGAAAAATCTCATATATAATTTATGACTTTACCGTCTATATATTAATTTATATCCTAACTGGACATTCACAGCCAAATTTCCACAAATTGAAATTCTAAGCACTTTACCACCCCTTTTCGTTAACGGCATTTGATAATTAACTATTAATCGTATTTATTACATATAACCATTTAGTTTCTGATATTGTAATAATTTAAAATCAAGACCATCCGATAATGACGTTTAATATATCACATGATTTAATCTTCACCAATCGTAAATCTCCACCGCGAGCATGGAGTTGACAAATCATTATTTGGAAACATAACATTAGTAAAGAGAAGTTACATTTGCCTCGACAACCAATTTCAATAGTGTTTACGGAACAGAGCGGTTCTGTTATTAAAACATTCCACTGATTGCTACACTAGGAGAAAGTAACACCTTCGAGAAAACCCGGTCGTAAATCAAATGCAGATTCTAATGCACGAAACTATAAGTCAATTAAACAAGCCAAGTTGAGCCAAGCAAATTTGACAATTACTAAAATTATTGCTCTAACAGTAATAAAAAACGGGCTATTAAAACAGTATCTTAGCAGTAGTGTTGTGGTAATTTAATTACAAGCAAAAAATTATAGAATTAATACATTTTTAATTTTTGAAATATAATATTTCTAAAGAACATAATAATTAAATGAAAGCACGTATAATCTTACTTAGAGATTATTATTATTATTATGTTTGTATGTTTCAAACCTTGGGTTTCCCCAGCAAAAACAATATGGCGGGTCAAGGACCAAAGCACATACTGCTTTGTATGTAAATGTAAAGATGTGTGCAAGAATGATTAGGGATGTGTGCTTGTGTCCAT
>JAFIDM010012231.1:164453244-164481370 GCA_023159025.1 Thereuonema tuberculata
TCGTGTGCTAGATCAGTGTATTTACTGATCTTGTCTGCGTGAGTTTTCTGCATGTTCTTGCTGATAGGCACTGCAATATCAATTAGATAGGTCTGTTTGTTGACCTTATCAACAAGTGTGATGTCTGGTCTGTTGTGATGTATGGTTTTGTCTGTGTGAATGGGGCGGTCCCAGTATAGTTTATATGAGGGTGACTCTAACACGCTTTGTGGTATGTACTTGTAGTACGGGACCGTGTTCTTAATAAGTGAATGTTTGTGTGCTAGTTGTTGATGAACGATCGACGCTACCTGATTGTGTCGGTGGAGGTAGTCTGTTTGAGAGAGAAGGGGACAGCCTGATATTATGTGGTCGATCGTCTCATGCGTAGTGTGGCATTTCCTGCATTTGTCGTCATGTGTGTTTGCATCGTGTAGAATGTGTTTCTTGTAGTTGCGTGTGGAGATGACTTGGTCCTGTATTGCGATCATGAACCCTTCGGTCTCCCCAAACAGCTCACCACTCGTCAGCCATCTGTTCGACGCTTCCATGTCGACATGAGGCTGGCTGAGTTCGTGATGATGTCTGCCATGGAGTTCCTTACGAGCCCATGATTCACGCAGCTGCTGAGTGTGGGTGTCAGGGGTGGTGAGTGTTGGAGAAGAATTATTATTATTATTATTATTATTATTATTATTATTATTATTATTATTATTATCACCACACCACTCTTTGCAAACATATTTTAATAGTTTACATATAACAGTTAAGCTGTTTCTAAGAATAACTTATTAAAGCTGAATTAAGTATATTTATTTATTTATTTATTTTTTCCACCATAGCATACTCGCACTTTATATTTGTAAATATTATATATTTTATATTTGTAAATATTTTATATTTTATATTTGTAAATATTATATATTTTGTAAACTTTCTTTTATATAACTATCATGAATTTATCCAAACCCTTGTTAGGGACATTTACTTATCGGCAATGTACTGTACTAATGCATTAACATATAAAAAGTAATTATTGTTGATATTATTGCTGGAATTAAATATTGTACTGAAAATATCGCTTTTTGATCATTCTTATATATTTATTTTATTTTTATTTTTATTAAATACTGAGTTAATGGAAGTGATTAAATTGATATTTATATTTGTATCTGAACAAAACAAAGATAATAATTTGCTTTCGAATAATAAAATTTAGTGTTGGAAACACTACGGCAATACGACACTAAAAAGCATTTAGTACAACAACAAATGATTGACGAAAAGAAAGAGTATTTAAATAATAAATTTAATGCGAAACAGCACAACTTATAGTCGATTCATAAAATTTGAGACAAAATGTAAAGCTAGTCGCTTCAAATATAGCTGTCGCAAATTTGATGGAGGATTCTTCATTAAAATCTAGACAATACTGAACGAATCCCCGTGGTGAAGCTAAAGCACTTTTAGCAAGCTTTAGTTCGCATACCACTCACCAGAGGGCAGACAAGGAAAACGTCAGTTTTGCTCTCTCCAGCTCCAGAATTGGATGGAAGTCCATCACGTGGTAATGGCAAGCGGCCGCCCCATCCCCATCATGGTTGATTTCTTGCTCCCATATCCGCCATTTCGTAGACGGCAACCGGAATCTTCCACAATCAAATGGTAGATTCTTTTTTTCTTCTTCGTCTTCGCATTCTTTTTTTTTTCTTTCAAAAAAAATAAGAAAGAAAAAAAAATATAACAGATTTGAAAAACTGATTCCTTTCTATGGCTGTAATTTTGGCGCAAGTAAACAACTGCTTCATTTTGCCAAAGTTGATCTTTTCTTTTGGGACGAAAACTCATAAACAAACACATTTCATCTCCGATAAGCGGTGGTCATTCACTTCATGCTATTGACGCAAGGGTTGATCTAGACTAGAAAAATAGAAACAACAATATACGTAGAACAACAGCTAAAAATTCGAATTACGTTCTCAAGATTTGAGAGAAAAAAAAAAAACCAAAAACAACAACATAAAGTAGGCAACTTCAGAATTTAAAAAAAAATATCTTTTAGCCCGAATTTTTATCTATTATATATTTCATTTGTGATATTTCATTTTGTCAAAACAAAAACAAAAAAAAACACATTAGAATTACAGTAAAAATTATAAGTTACGAAATTTACCAAAACAGACGTAAATCTATTGATTAAAAAGAAAAGGAAGAATCAACTTCTAAATATGTTGATAATAAAAGAAAAATTAAAATGCAGCAAAAAATTAGAAAAAGAAAAAAAAAAAAAAGTTTAAAAGCCGTAAAAATTAATTTTAGTTAATAATAGGTTGATTCTATAACTTTGAAATAATCACAATTTTTAAATATATTTTTAAATATATAATTACAAATAAAATGAGAAACAATGATTCATAAGAAGCTTTGATATGCAATAGCTACTTAAAGTATTCTTAATTGAAAATTTAGAAAATCCCTGTTAATACACTATATTAAATCCTTATAATATTTTCATTTTCATGAATTTACTTCTTAATATCTATCTAGATAAATGTAAATGAAGGAGTAAAATCATGAAATTATTTATAAATATCAATATTTATGATGCTTTTTTGTTATATTATACATTATTCAATTCAATACGTAATAACACATAATTGTATAAATTTTACGTAACATATAAATATTCTTTTATTTTTTTATACATTTTTTCATAAATATTTTTTATTATTAAGAAGTTTTTGAATCTTTTTCTTGCTTATATTACTTGAAAACCATATTCAAGGTGCTGAACCATTTTAATATCTACAGTTTTCTATATTATTATTATCAATCGTAATTTTTTTTCAGACAAAAAAAAACAAAACAAAACAAAAACAGTGGGAAAATATAAGTTGAAAAAAAAAAAAGGTGGGACTAAAAATGAAAATTAAAACAGAAAAAAAATAAGAAGAAATTTAAGTGGAGAGATACATTTACATTGGATTCACACAAGATGATATGGGTTCATAGCTGGGTATTAAGTTCACCCATATGATGCAAGATTGCGGTAGACTATTATTAGGTGCAGGTAATGACAGAGATTTCCATTTTTTATGTAAGATTTTTTTTTTTGCTTGTATAAAGGAAAAAAGAGGAAATGAGAGAGAGAAAGGAGGTCATAATGAGAAAGAAAAGGTCCTTAACAATAAAAAGTAAAAAGGAAAAAAAAAATGAGGGGAAATAATTTTCTCTTCGAAATTAACACTATAATTTTAATATATTTCATGTTTACCCCTACTTAAAGGAATAGGATGTAGGGGCTGAATTTCTACGAAATTATTACTTATTTGCAGGAATTCATTAAAAACCTCAAGTCCTTGGGAATTTTTATTTTTTTTAAGTTATTTACAGGGGAATGTTTCGAAATGGAGGCATTCAACTTCTATGAATCTAAACGAAATTCTTTTTGTAATATTTTATGAAATATTACTTTATTAGCTTTATTTTCCAGATTTCATTTAAATTCATACACTTCAATTAAAAAAAACATTGTTATTTCGTCGTTCGACAGATGATCATCTTTTAATAACACTGTTAACAACCCAAAAAATTCATTAAACTTTGGGGTCGGAATTTGCTAAATCTGATTTGTTATTATTTTAACTTTAAAAACGTTAAAAAATGGAATAAAACTTTCAATTCATATATTTGTTTGTCAGTTCCAAGATATCTGTGAAAATAAGATAAAGGTAATTGTTATTATGTAAGTTACGAAAAAAGTATTGGAAATATATAGAACTTTTAAGCTGTTTTAAATTTTTCTTTATTTTTTTTGTAAAGATTATTTATTAACTTAAATGTAAATGTGTAAAACTTATTATTACAAATAATATAAATTTAAATATTAATTAATTTGGAGTTTATTAATTAAACTTTAATATTTCTTAGACACAATACAATTTTTCAGGATTTGCGCATTATCATTAAACTACGTGTACAAAAAGTATGCATCTACAGTTTTAAAAAAAAATTCTATTTATTTTTATTTTTCTCTGCCTTTTTCTCTGTAATTTTCTATTAAAGATGTTTTTATGTATTTTTTTTTATTTTGCTATTTTTTTTTTTCCATACTGTTCGTCTTCATTTAATTTTAGAATAATTTAAGGAATTAAACTTTCTCTTTTTTCTTTACTTAATAATTTGGCAACAAGATCTGCGAGTACAATAAATTAGTGATAAGAAAATAAAAATATATCTAGTAAATATTTGTTTTTAGTATAGGCCTACATTTCTTTCTCTGAGCTTCCATGTGAGCTTATTATTATTATTTTAAATGAGAAAGTGATAAAGAATTAATTATCGAAAGTAATTTGAGGAAACCAAACGAATTTTCTTTCGTTTCTTGGCTTCCTTGAAGTTCATGGGTAAGCTATTTTTATTGTCCTTGTATTTGTTTTTATTAGTAGTGTTGTTTTCATTCACTTCCTTACTTTCTGTCTCTACTTTCTTTCATCCCTCTTTCCTGTGTTCAAATATTCGACGTTTATATGGTTCCTGACAGTTTTACTGTTTTATATTCTTTTGATAGTGGAGGGGGCCCACATAATGTCTCCTGGAACCTCCTTTGATGTGGTCATTATGGCTTCCGCATAGGCGAGATTAGTCGATGACTCGAATTCGTCCGGCCATTTTTTTCTTCCTTCCAAGTTTTTTTTTTTCCTTCTTCTTCTTTTCCTTCCACGTTTGTCTATCTCTCCATCTCGTTACCCTTCCCTTTTTCCGATTAATTTATAAGCACGGAACAATTAGTCTGGTTCGAGCTCCGCGTGCACACTCGAAATTCGCGGGTCCAGTCGTTAATAAATACGGAAGACAGGACAATTACCCACGAGATCATTAGTGCTACACCTCCCAAGTTGTTAAGATAAATTTATTGCCAATAAAAGTTACCGATGGAAAATAGGAGGTTGTGTCGTCGTAGCCGCATCAACACTCCGGTCAGGTTCCCTCCAACGGACACGATCACATACCTCTGCCAGAAAAACTAAGTAAATAAATAAATAAAACTGACATGTGTCCATAGAAAAGATGGCATCTACCGGATTTACATAAAGTAGATCTACATTGAGAATATTAAAATACCTCGAGAGCAACCACCTTTTTTATATCCAAGAACTGTTCTCTATATAAACAGTCCAGTTGATGTCCAAAGCAAGGAAGCCAATGACATAGTGGACATTAACCTTTAAACCTTGCCCTTTGTAGCTATGGAAAAAAAATTGTCACTGAGCGTATTTAATTTTTGCACTATTTGTATTTAGCCTTGTGGAATTAAAGAAGCTTTTTGTTTTAATCCCATAATGAAGAAGAATCTATTTGTTCAATAATTGTTTTCCTTTAGTTGACATAAAATTATGGAGATATATGGAAAGAGAATAATATTTTTATTTCATTTTCTAGAAATTTTACTCTTACTGAAATAACTTCTGAAAATAACAAAATGTAAAAATTCATCAAAAGACTTAATTATCCAATTTCTCTAAAACACTTAACATACATAACATGTAGTGAATATAAAATTACTGTTCATTTTTAAATAAAAAGTAAAGTTACATATTTTATCAACCAGTGTTTTTGACTATCGTTTATTTAAACCATCTAATTATTTCGCTTTGTTTCAGAAAGTTCAAGTATGGAAATAATCTTTTTTTTTTTTCTTAACAAATATGCTTTGAAGTAAAACAACATTAATATCAAAATTAATCATTATTTTTTCTGTTGATCACTTGTTCATTTATTTATTTATTTATTTATTTAATAGGCCACCCCAAGTTAGAGGGAAAAATTACTGTCTAAGATTCACTAGGCTGGCTTACAAAGAGGTAAGAAGTAACATCTTATTTAAGCTAAACAATTCTAATCTATTAATTGAAGCAAAATCAAACCAAAGGTAGATATTTTCCTTTTTAGCTGAAAAATTTATGTTTGATATAAATAATAGGTAAATCTGATGTCATTTAATGCACTCGGTTACGTTTCTACAATATTTAAGATGCAATTAAGTCTTAAGACGATGTTTGAAACAAAGAAACAATTCCAAAGTTTACAATGAATCATAATGTTCCCTGAGAATACAGGCCCTATGTCATAACTTCTTGCGAAATGTCCATCCAGTGAAGAGTTACAACCATAATTTACGCTTATTCTGACGGTATAATCAAATACTGTCAATCTCCAACACTGACTGCAATTAAACCACCGCTCTCTTTTACCTTGAAGGTTGATTAATGTACCGTTGTATCGTGACATTTTAATTGGAATATAAATCATCTGCTGTCACATTACCATCACGTGCTAAGAATTCCGATTGTCAAGAAACTGTACAGCCGAACAGTAAGGAACCACAAGGCCATATGCCCCAATTTATGGTCTTGCAGCAAAACAATGAAGTGTAATGGAGGCGTTATCACAGGAGGCACGAGAGAACTGCTTCATTTATTGGCTGCCTACTCTGATATTCCCCCACTATAAACCTTTTCCAGATGTCGTAACTTAATCTGTCGTCATCTGAGATCATGCGTAACAGCACTCAGGCGATTACGTCACTTTATAACTGGACCGTAAAACGGAGGAAGACAAAAATATAATCCGTGACGTCACAAAGAAATGGACGTGACGAGAGACAAACCAAAAACACAGAAAAATACCTACGACAGTTATTGCTACGAAAGCAACTAAATTAAAAAAAAAAAAATAGGACAAAGTTTTTATATTTAAAACATTTGTTATTATTTCAAACATGTAACAGAATCTATAAATAAAGGTAATTTTAGCGTCTTTTCATAATTAGACTAATCTTCTACTTGAAATTTTATTGTAGATCCCGGTGACAGCCAAAGGTTTATTAGACCTACTATAACATTATTTTTAATCAAATATTACTTCTGATTTACAGGGAATCACTCAATAATAATAAATAAACAAAAAATTTAGGAATAAAATTGATGTTTGATTGTATATGTTGATATATAGGTTATACTGAACCTAGGCATAATCGTTTATATTCTCACATTAATTACTATAACGTGCAACATTGCTTATTTACTTAAATATTTGCCAAAGTTATTCTGTAGCACGTATTTATCGTTTAATATTAAACGATTCTTTAATCAAGTAACAAGTGTTTATTCCAGTAGGCTACTTATTTCAGTTTTAAATTTAGCAAAGAAATCTTAAAAATAATGCTCTTTATTTATTTATTTATTTATTTATTTATTTATTTATTTATTTATTTATTTATTTATTTTTAAATATTTTAATTTAGCTACACTAGATATCTTAACCTAATGTAACCAGGGCCGTATTTGCGCAAATGCGCTTCAGGCGTCAGCCTGGATCCCTTCAGAGATGTCAAAACGATTTCAAAAACTAATACAGAAATTTTTAAAGAACTTACGAATTTTACTTCAAAAAATAAATATAAGTATGTTCCTGAATGTAATGATTAACTAGATAACTACTTTGTGTTAGAGATTAAGCATATAATTGAATTAAAGCCAGATCTGCCGCTAGAAATTTAAAATGAAATTAAATAAAGACTCTATACACTAATAGACTCAACTTGAATTCCGGTCCAATAAATGAATTTGTTTATTTTTCTTAACAATAACCTTATTGCTATTTTTAATTGCTATTTCAATTTTTTTAAGTTAATTATTGTTTAATATCTTGATTTATAATAATGCTGTATATATTATTATTGACTAACTTTGATTGTTTTAGTTTTGTTAAATGAAGAAAATCACATGAGAATCTCTGCTTCTGTTAAAGGAAGCACGCGACAAATTCAATTTCAGGGCGATACAAGACGGAGAAGAAAATCTCAATGGAAACCGTGTGTTTCGGCGAAATGGAATAGCTTGTGTGGAACGTCGCTAATTTGCATGGCGGCCGATGGCAATGCGTGGCTCCAATGGCCATTACGGTGGCCGCCGAAGCCGTAGATAAGAGCGGCGGGAGTGTTACTGCTGTTCCGGCGGGATGACTTGGGACATGCAGCCCTTTGATTCGTCACCGAGGCCGGTGATTCCCTTGTCGCTCCTAACGGGCAATGAGTATTTGCCCACCATATTTCCTTGTGGCGGAGGAAGTAGTTCGAGGTCGACTCTTGCTGACGAACCATATTTTGGCCACGGTCACAAAGTAGACTCAAAATATCCACATATCAAAATAAACATCGTCCTTATCTGCCATCAGCATCTTTTGAAGCCGTTTAGTTTTATGCTCTTTATTGCCCAAATGCTTTTATGGTCTCTCGTGCTGGATAAATTTCAAATGTACCTTTATTCTTAATTGAATGAGTATTGTTCTAAAAATAGATGTTTTGGATAGACAATTTGAAGTAATCTATACAAGCAGCAATCAATAAATTCATTGGACTTATTTAGGAGCAGCATTTGCATTATGATGATGTATTTCATTGCGTAAATTATTTTGTTCTCAACAATCCTGTAATATTTGTGGTAACTTAATGAAATGTTATTATCTAATAAAAAGAAAATAGTTTTAAAAATAATAATAATTACCAAAAAGAGAGCAGGAAGCATTTCTTTTTCATCTTGTTAAAATAGGTACATCGTCTTTCTCACGTTGACAAAAATCCAAGTTCAAGGAAACTCAATGATTCAGGATTTAACAAAGTTAATCCCCTAATTTAGAACAAGATCTAACCTACGTAAGACTCGTTGAACAGTTAAGCTCTAACATATTCTTCTACTTGTAGGTCTTAAATTCCTCTTATTGTATTCCAGAAGATATTAGCTTGGCTGTAGTAAGTTTTTGTGAGCGAATTACAAATTTGGGCAGCTGCTGTATTTGCAGAGTATAACCAGAAAAGTTACTATGAAGGATTTAAATATAATAAAATTCCAATAACCCTTCGCAATGTAATCCATTATATTCGCCAGTTTTTTGTTCGGTAAGCTTTTTTTTATATATATCTAGCAGAACAATGACATTTCATTGTCAGCATGAAACATTGCAATATCTTATATTAATAATAAAATATGAAGAGCTTTATTCTTTCCATAAATGATATAGACAAAATTTTACAGAGCAGAATAAAAAAAAAGGTACTTAACTCATCTTTTGTCGCTAAGACACTGGCCTCTCACCTCTGAGTCCCGGGTTCGGTTCTCATGTGGGTTTCGTTGATGGTGGCGATCCGCGCTGGGCAGGTTTTCCCGGGGTTCTCCCGTTTCCCCTGCATTTCTCACACCATCCTTTCTCAGTCTTTCTCTCCGTCTGTCCTTCTTTCCGTGGGATAGTACAAAAGATCTTTCAGGTCGACGTGCTCGGCAGTCATGCCACCCACTTTCCATTAATCTAATTTAATCTAACTCATCTTTGCTTTAGTTTTCCCTTATTTTACTTTAGAACCATTTGCATACTTTAATGCGGATTCAAATATGTAAAATAATTGAAAATTTATCCTCTTCCATTCTTTCCGTTTAGATCTACAACGTTGATTGAAGATTGCCAATGTAGTCTACTTCTCAAAAAATAAAGATCTGACTGAGCAATTCCAATAATTACAGTGAATTAATTGTGGCTGTTCAATAATCGAGAACCCGCGGGAAGCGTCTTAAGAAATCTAGGATCGCATGTATGTTAACATGATTCTTTCCATTAGTAGTCTTCTATTTCAAGAATTGCTCTTTCCTAGAATAAGCGAAAAATTGTTTTCATTAATCAAAATATTCTTAACAGCCGATTATGATGAAATATCTTTCTATTTACCCAAAATTATATTTAATAATTTAATCACAATTAAAAAAGCTAATTAGCACTTTGCTTCAAAAGCCTAAAACTATTTCTTTATAATTATTTGTAAATGGCAGCTCAATATTCTATTTTGCAGGTAATATCAAATTAAAGAAATAATCCTGTACATAAGTTTTCCATAGTTAAGAACTTAGACAACCTTGTAATAAAAAGACATCTACATTAGAGAATAATGATGATAAATGAAAGTATTTTACTAACAATGTGATCTATCTGTATATTAGATCTATCTATATTTGATCTATCTAATCAAATAGTATATATAATAGCCTATAAAATAATAACATTCAATCTAACAACCGAAACAGCTTGGGAGCGATAACAGCAATCACAAACCAGATTATCACATTCTTCAAAGCGCAGAACCAAAAAAAAAATCTATTGTTATCATCTTAAGCATCATAAGTTCGGATGACCAAAATCAACATGTTGATTGCCAACTACGAGTTAATTGTGAGGGTTAACCACAGACGCAGGCTACAGTTATTTCGTATAATTTTGTTTTTTGTTTTTTGAAGGAAAAAAAACCCGTTAATTTTGTTACAAAATACATGAATAAAAAGTAAATAAGAAATTAGAATATTAAAATAATGTGACCAAATCAAAATGCCCATCTGGGATCAATTTTCCAATAAAAGTGTGGCAGTCAACGTGTTAAGAGAATTTAAAAAAAAAAAAAATAGAGCATCCAGATACTAATAGGTTTAACGTTGATGTTTCGCATTTGTATCGAGTTAATAAACTTCTAAGCAATACAATGTAAAAATAGAACTTACAAAATAGGAGTCTACTGACATAATAATACTTACAGCTTACTTAGAGAGCGATTCAATGAGTTTCTCTGTATCATTATAACATTTCAAGCTGAATTCGAAAGATTTTGAAAGCAACAACAACAATTCTAAACTGTGAGAACTATTACAACTAGAGAGAACACATGATATATACTTTTTTTATAGTGGCCATAAGAACCTATTTCAAAGTCTTTTCTTCTTCCTTTTATCGAATTTGGCCAACTAGGGACCATGGAACTAGCTTAACCTGACAACGTCAGGGTGAGGCTAGTGAAATTCAAGAAAGGGGGGACGAGAATTATATCCCGTCCAGGATAACCCTGAGATAGTAAGTCCCAGGTGGAAAACGGACGAAACACAGAAGAAGAAAGAAACAGCCATGCCACCATCGGGATTCGAACCCGGGTACTGGCGCATCGGCCACAACGGCAGCCCGCCGGCTAAACCGCATGGCCACGCCAGCACGGCAAAGTCTTTTCTATTTCAGATAGAAAAAAGAAAAATCATAAAATAGTGAGATATCTTAGTAATTTGCTGGTCTATATATTTTCATTCTATAAATTTCTAAGAAGTGCATCCTATCTTATAAAATCATTCGAAAAGCAAAATCAGATTAAGGCTTCGTATTGGGAATTAGCATTTAACATTCATTTAACTCATATTCTCCTTACCAGTTTCCTCAATTTTGACACGCAAGAAATATTTCACAGCACTCCTGCTGTGGAGGTTCAGAATAATCAAAGTGCACGTGACACAGTACTGTGGATCAATTACCATTCATTACCTTTCCTCTCCTTTCCACCTTCTTTCCTGCTAAAACATGTTGACGTGCCGGCATGCATGTATCCGATAGATATTTCCCCTCAGCCTTTGAGGAATTCCTCGGCGAAAATTACCACCAGGTGCACATTACCGGAAAAGTGCGAGATACTATAATACCACACAAAGAACCTGTTAAGCTGATATCTGTAATTGATGCAATTCTCGGGGCCCTAAATGAAGCGATTCTTGAAATAGTTTCCTATCACGACTTTTGTTGTTGCCTTGCATTCGTAGCAGAACCCATTCATTTAAAATTTAAAGCTGAACTAATGCAAAAGAAGCCTTCTTCTCACCGACCAACAACCAAATTGCATCCAAACAGCGATACACCTTCGCACAATACCATTCCGTTAAATAAGGCATTTGTTTCAGTTGGTGAACTTTTAATGAAAGTCCAAAATGAAAGTTTTAGAGAAGGGATCTTGTTGCTGCTGCAAAGTGTCTCTTTCGCTGGACTGTTAACAACACAGATTTTTTTTCCCTCCTCTTTTTCTTGCGGTTAACTGCTGTTTTATCATCACCCAAATACCTTAAAGTTCTTAGGAATGTATATATATGTATATATAAATATATAAAAATAAGGATTTTTAATATTCTATATTCAAATTTTTATTTATAGTATCCCACTTTTTTTTTCCCCGACAAGAGAAATTTTATATTATAGTTTTTTGTTTTTTTTAATGCTATTATCAAAAGTCATATTGCAAATGAAGAAATTTTGAACATATTTACTAAAACAAGAAATTATAATTTCCAAGAACCGCCTGAAAATTGTGAATGCTTTTCTTTTTCCCAATTGTATAAGATCAGTAGAGAGCTTCCATTCAATGGCCTGAACTCACCAATAGAATTTCAACTTCGTAGGATTAGTCATATATGCTTGATTTAAAGCTACGTTTATATGTTGCCTACATTTGTACATGTTGTTGTTATTTTGCTTCTATTACTGCAATTATTATGTGACTTAGGTATGTTACAGATGTAACTTACGTATCTTTTGAAGACTACTCTTGTGGCTATGAAAGGTAAGATTATTTACTAAAATCTTCGATTTTTTTTTTTTTTTTTTTAAATCCCTTTTTTTTATGTGACTACTCACTAATCGGAAAATTTAATTAACATAATAATTAATCAAAAATTTTAATGTTTTTTTTTGTTAATCCAATGTCGGCCTATTGGTCTAACATTGCCCTTTAGACTTTTGCTGTATCATTATCTATGATATATCAAAGGAGGTAGAAAGAAAAACTTTTTTACATGCGAGAGCCAAACAAAGAACAAAGAATACCATCCAAACATTGCAATCGCGTTGCTTAATAATAATTCTTGACTATGCTTGGATGGTATAACTTTTGAACTAAAGATATTAAGAATTATTATCTTGATATTTAAATACATCAAGGATGGCTTTTTTCTTGACTTTTTGAGAAAATTAAATGCTTTTGTGATTTTTGCTATTCAGAATGTTGAATATGCAAGTACTGAATCTCTTTACTGTTGTTCAAATAACAATAATGTTTATTTTAAATTACTATTTTAGCTGTTATTCAGTTTTTATTATATTAGTCACAAAGACTTCAGCTTCAAGTTTATTTACGGTATTTAAAAAAAAAATAATAAAATGAGATAGTACGCTTCATTTCCGTAAGATCTAAAAAAATCGTTTAATAATCACTATCGTTATTGTCTCTGCTTGATTGACTTAATTTTTTTGTTATTCTTTCCCATTTCAAAATGGACATTCACCAATTTCTCTGTTTAACAAATGACATTCCCGGAAAATCGAAAAATTTTCCGGCGATTAGTTCCAATAACTCCCACCAGAGGGAATACAATTTCCATCGTTTTCACCGGCTCATGCAACTCTTTGTCATTCTTGACTTAAGCTGTCCGTCTATGCGCAGTCGACACAGGACGCCTGTTCCGCCGCACAACACATCCTTAAAGCCACCGCTTCCATTTTCTTCGACGAAAACCTTCATCTGATTCAGGAAGTCGGGTCTATTCAATTTCAATGCGGAATGCAGCCCCAAAACACGGATCGTTTTCAATCTACTTTGTAGATTAACGTGATCTCTCCTCTACCTTTGGCTGCAACGCAACAGAGACGCTATCCTAACCCCTGACCATAAATCAAGACAACGTGAAATTATGGATCATAACTCGGGCCCTTCGTTTCCGCGCAAGTGATGACAACAAATCAAAATTTTCCAGGTTCATTGCGTCTCCGTTGCATATTTTATTTACCCTCCAACAGTGGGATAACAGGCGTTCACTTTTATGGCTTGGAAACTAATACCAAACACATTGAATTCTTAAAACTCATTTAGAAACTCGTCTAATCAAATTGGGGTTGCTCAACAAGAGGCGAGGCACAATTGGATCTGTTTTGCATCAGACATTTCTGTTTTAATTAAAACGTAAAGAGATTCGGGGTTTTAAAGAGAAAAAAAAGGAAGTAGAAATGGATGTAAATTATAAAATAAGAGTATTGTAGGAGATAACTGTAGACATTTTAAGATAAATGTGTAGAAAATTAATTTTCTTGCATTTGATATGGTAAAAAGATTCTATTATTTTTTTCTACCAACATTATCTTAGTTCTTTCTTCAAAAATATCAAAATTCTAACCCTAAAAAGTCATGTTAAGTAATTTTTACATAACATAAAAACTTTTTATTATGTTAGAGGGTATTTTATAATATTCTTTTTATGCTGGAACTGTTGATAACTTACTATTTAATATTTCTAAAAGTGCTGGGATATTTATATTTGTTCCAATACAACTTATACTCTTATTTTTCGAGTGTTATTTTCGTTTATCTAACAAATCTCCGAATAATGCCTTAATCTTTCTAATCGAAACAACGTCTTAAACCCTTTCGATTTCACGGCCCAATCTGGATTGCACTGACCATTCCGTAAGGGCAATCGTGAATGTTATGTGGGCGGATGATGGGGTTATAAAGTGGCGCAGATTGCCTTCTGAGAACTTAAAGTCTCCATTCGAGAAAGGTTCAATAAGGTGTATCTTTTGTAAGTCTCACAGGTAGCTTTGATCCTTTACTACTCAACGGATGCCGCAAAGTGCCCGCTTTATCAGAACCCACAAGGGCGATAGCGTATATAATGATACAGGATATGAAAGGCTTATCGTTGTTGAGCCATTGGCCATCGGATTCCTCACCCAGGATCTCCCGATATTCGCTCAAAGGAAATTACCGTTGTTTATAACGATAGGACACAGCTGATGGTTGATGGTACCAATGACCGACGCTTTAATTGCACAGGGACCCCACTTATTAATTAGCGAACCGCGACTTCTATATCAGCTACGTGGGAGCTACTTTCATGCCTCCATCAAGAACGTACGTGCTTGGAATACAGAGAAAAAAATATATATACATATTAAATGCGGACAACTATCCACACCCACACTTGCACCTGCAACTGAGATTTGAATTCGATTGCATTAACATCCCGAATGATTCAGATGCTAAAGAAATGTTCAGTGAAATTAACATTTTTAGCATTTTTTCTCATTAAAATTCTAATCCAGATACGCATTACAGTCCATTTTTGAAAAACTTCTTAACTATGATCTATTTTTTTTCGATCTAAGTTTTCATAGCAAAGAAAACGTATGATTTGTTACTGTCTAACTTGAAAATATCAGAACTCACAATTTGATTTGATTTGCAGCTAGATCTCGTGAGACTACTTGAATCTATTTTTGGATGATAAGTAATGGAGAAAGTCTTCTATCTAATCAGGAGTGTTCTACTATAATTTCTAGTTTAAAAATATTTCATCTTTTTCATTACTATAACAAAAATTTTGAATGAAAGGATTGTTTGTTAATATTAATTAAATAGATATTGGAGTTACAGTCAAACAACAACAAAATCCATCATTTGTTTCTTTCCTTTTTTTCGGATGCAATTGGGGAAGGAGGTTAAATTCCCATCATTTCGCTATCGGCGCATCAGTGATCTGTTCATCTAATAAGAAATGTATGTTTTCTCTATATTTACTTTGACGATGATGATAACAATGAGACAGAAGCTCATAAGTAAGTTTTGATCCACTGTTAAACGTATGTATCTGACAAGAGCAAAAAAAAAAATCATTCACAGGAAGTTCTCATGCATTCCACCCCGAATTTACATCCCAAAAAGATCATAAGAAATAACAATATTATCCTTCATGCAATAACGATCCATAATGAAGAAATGTGACAGCAATTCTATCAATGGGCACGAAATAGCTCAGCATCTATTGTTACCTCCTCAGATACATGAAAGAAGATCAAGCATAACTTGAAGTTGTGCTGCTTATATATAGTTTATATAAAAGCTATTGCTGTATTATAGTCGTATCCTACATCTTTATTTCAAAAATATTTTCACACATCCTAAAAACTATCTAGTTTTTGAAATAACCCAGAGATAATTTCTTAAGAAAACACTTACGTACATAATAACATATCATCATTAACTTTAGCAATATTTCGCAAACATTTATTAGATAATTCTGCTTCATCAGCCCATATTCTACAACAGTTAAGTAAACAATTCTTTATCTTTAGGACGTTGGATCCTCGTCAACCCACTTTCTGAAATTTAGACGGTCTGTTGCCAATCTTTGGACCTCTCTAATATTCTCTCCTCTCCTCAATGCAATTTTCTTGATATTTTCTATCCCCATTCTTCTTGGTCTATCCTTTTTCCTTCTCCCTTCTGTTCTTGCCTCTAGGATCCAATAAACAATTCTTCGAACAAAATACATATTCTACATGCAATGCACTTTCTTTTTTTAGGAAAAGAAAGGATATTTAAATAATAGAAACAATGACAGTATTACTATTGATAATATGTTTTATTTAACTGTTTTTCTGTATATTGTTCAAAATAATAAGAGAATGATCAATGGCAGTGCACAGCATATAGAATAATTTACGTAGTTTTTTCAAAGAATTGTTTACTTAATTGTTTATTTAATGATGTTCAGTTAACGAAGATGTAGAATATGACCTGATGAAACAGAATGATCTAATCAATGTCTACGAAATATTGCTAAAGTTAGAGATGATGTGTTATTATACATACAGTATGTAAGTACTTTCTTATATAGTTATTACTTAATACTATTACAGAATCATTTATTCTCTAAATACTATTACAGAATCAATAGCTGTAAATTGTGTAACTGTCTTATTTTATTTCAATTTCCAGCTAAATTTTGATGTGGCAGAATAAAAGAAAAGAAGAAAAATAATCATAACAAGACATGACCCATAAAAAGAAAAAAAGAAAAGAGAGTAGGTAAAATTGAAACTGTGGGCTGTGCAGCACCTAAGTGAGGATACTGTTACTGTGGACCTCTTCTGGGCTGTCGGCCATTATTGTTCAGGTCAGTAATAGGAAGCAGTGGACGTACAGCGCCATGTCGGCATTTATCATCATTCCTCTCGCGTCTCCGTCCAATCGATAGAAAGAGTATAAAGACGAGCGGACGCCTGTTTATAAAGCGCTCGGAAAAATTGGAGTTTGTGTTAGTCGTTCTGCTTTATTGAGTGTCACACGTTGCCCTTCACGAATTGATGGCCCCACCCGACAAATAGAAAATTCTTTCTGACTGGAGATGAACGACGGATTCTGCGAATGCCTTCTTGGAGAGCGTTCAATACCATTCCGCCCCCTTCTCATTATCGCCATTCGACACTCAACATTGAACCATTCATGTCTATAAATAAAAAAATAAAAAAAAAATCCTTTACAAGCAGTTGAACAGAATTATAATATTATTTCAAATAAATATTTTACAGCTATTTTTTTTTTGGTTATTAAATACTGCTTTATTACGATTATGTCAACTATAACCTTACTAACATATTGAAATTTTACTGAAATGTTTTAAATTGCATTTCTGTATTTAGTATCGATGGAATGCACAATCGATCTGAACAGGTACTTAAACTATTCTGGAAGAAAGGAAATGTTTTCTTACTCTTCCCGCAACACCCTGCTGTTGACTTATTTCTCTGTGAAATGTGCTTAGGCAGGTATTTCAGTTTATGTCATTGATCTCTAAGGAGTTCAGGTGAATACTCTGAAAATGACTTAATCAAAACAAACAAACGAAAATGGCACAAAAATATTTTGGTGATTGTTGGAAATCGCTCAGCTTCGGGCTTTGAAGTTATAGGATTTCAGGTTTAAGACAATACAAATAAGAAACAGCAAAAGCTTGAGGATAAATCAAATTCTTAAGCCTTTGTATTCTTTCAAGGGATGTTCTAAATTTTTAGGAAGAGGGGTAGCTTGCATTTGAGCTATTTTATTAAATTCGTATTGCAACCAATTCAGTATCCTTATTATGCAGAATATTCTCTGTGTCTGGTATTTTAAAATATCCGCATAGTAATTTATCATAATCTAAGTTTACGATGCCTTACAATTTAAAAGGAATTCCTTGATTAACCAAAATATGGCAGGTATAATGAAAACCAAAAGAAGATCCCGTAATGAATTAAGTTGTTGAATAATTTATCGTTGTTAATAATTTAGGTGAATAAAGTCATATTGTATCCTAAATGAAGCATCACGAATGCGCAGACGCATTTCGTTCCAGCTTAATAAGTGATCATGAATTCTTGCTGTCTCTCTTTCTCTCTCGTTCATTGATGACGAAATTACATTGATCATTCGACATTTGATCTGCATGCTGTTCGTTGAAGCGGATTTTCAAACGGAATGGAGTAGATTTTTTATCAAATACTTTAAATAGAAGACAACTGGAAAATAAGAAGAGAGATGCATTAAATGGGTAACTAAAGTTCTACTAAATATGTATATTTAGCAGATGGTTTCATGAAGATGGTCTTTATGTCACATAGTATTCTGGTTCCTTAACACCATAGCTGAGTCAGATATAACTGATGGTAAGTTTTAAGCTTATTTGCTTTTTCAGCAAATGATGAATCAGCATTTGTTCAACAGCTGCTGTTCATGTAAGAAAAGTTAAGAACTAACATCGATCTTCAAGAACTAGGCCTGTATTTTTCAGAAGAGAAAAGTCTGGTCAAGTACTACATTGAACGATAGCATATCGATAAGTCTTCTTCTTCTTGTTACGGACGTCCATAGTTATTGGCTCCGATAGTCCGATGTCGATAATATGTCGTTGCCGCTAGAGTCGAAAACCGTTTATTTCTTAGGACATCTTGTAATTTAAAAGGACTTCCTAGTGCTAATAAAAGGAGCACTTTTATTAGTCTTGAGGAGCATGGTGTGGTACACTTCAGAAGGATGTGTTCTAAGGTTTCTTCTTCCATTCTGCAACAAAGACAGAGGGGAGACTCACTTAGATTGAACCGGTAGAGATAGACTTGGGTTACAATATGTCCTATTCTTGCTCTTGCTGCAAATGTGACAGTGGATCTAGTGATATCTCGATATATTTCAAGATCATTTGGTTATTTTTGTATAGAATATAGATTCCTTCCTTTTGTTTCTCTTGTCCAACAATGAATCCATTTTTCTTTTATTACTATTCTGGCAGTGCTTATACATTTCTCAAGAGAATATTGTGGGAGAAAGGTGGGGCTCAAATTTGCTGCTTGTTTGGCTATTCTATCTGCTATTTCGTTACTATCAATTCCACAATGGGAGGGGACCTACTAAAACTGCACTTGTTTCCCATTGTTACTAAGAATATACAGCAGAGTTATTATTTCTTTAATTCTGAACCAGTAATGATCGGTTCTTGCTTCTTTATAGTGTATAAGGCGCTTTTCGAATCTGTGATTATACAGTATTTTTCTTCTTGAAGATGTAAACAGTTTACTAAGGCTGCGTTAATTGCTAATAACTTTGCATCTATACTAGAAGCTGCATTAGGTGTCGATAAATAAGATGTCAAGATGTCAGATAGAGGCAGGTATAAGATCATAATTTTCAATGGCAGAAATAATAAAGTATATTTTTCAGAAATTTCAAAATTTCGTTTTTATTACGATATCAGATTTAGCAAACTGAAACTTTGTAGACTCAACACCATGGATATATTACCAATTTGAAAAAGAATGCATATAATGTCTTCGAAGTTGTGTTGCGTGCGTCCCAACTTATTAAACTTGCACATGAATTTTGCACTTTGTACAATACTGCAGTTTTCGGATCACTTTAAACATAATTAAACACTAACAGAGTTAATTACTTTATTACAGTTTGTTAGAAGAAACCATAAACTGCGTTTGTCCGCTGAATACCATCCACTGAATTTTGAAACATTTGGTCGACGGATACTCGCTTCGGTATATCACTTCACTTGTATTGTAGAATATAAAATTAAAGTTTGATGATTGAACTTTAATGTTCGTGTAAAATTTGACTATGTAGGTTGAAACATTTATTTATCTACGTCTGTACGAGTATGTGTGTTCGATGTAGGTTTTTACCTAATTCTTTGTTCTAATCTGTTTATTATTAAATAAAATGAAAAACTTTGTTAGTTAGTTATAATTTTTCGCTATGATGCAGTCCATTGAAAAACAAAGGTTTTTATTCATCTTCGTATAGGTATTTTCCAAATGTCTTTAGAAAGTCAGAAATTGATATAATGTGAACTCGCCGTTCCGGCATCGCCTAGTGGATTAGGCGGCGGCCTCCCACGAGGCAGATGTGGGTTCCAATCCCAGCGTCGGCATGGATGTTTCCTTTCTTTCCTGTATTTGTCTTCTTCTCTTCCTCTGCTGTCTACGGAACTAACAAATATTCCAAAATTCTAGGTTTTGTATGATAGATCCTCCAAGGATATACTCGTAAGGTGTTCCCGCGGCCTTACTCAGAGTGAAGGATAATAAGAACTTAGAAGTTGAGACTAACTTAAAAAAAAAATTAAAAAATAGGTGAACTCTTCAAAGATTTTGTTGTATTGTAGAAGTTCTGGAGAGAAGATTCGCGTTTATGAATAGAAATATTTGGCTCTGCTTATTATATTTATACAAATATGTATTAATTCTAGAAGAATTAGAATTTTGAGAGATGGGCTTCACCAAATACAAAGTGAAATATTTCCAGTCTTATTTCTTAATTCTGGTACTTCTGTAATACCATTAACTACAGTAATAATAGGCCAACGACCGAGATCAGAAACCTGCAGAGTGTTACTCAGTTAAGAAGAAAGATCCAAGTACAGTAGAGTCCCGAAAACTCGGCACTCGATAACCCGGAGTCCGGATAACTCGGCCACCCCCTGGCAGGGCGAAAAACCCCGTGCGCAGACCCGTTACAAGTTACATTTATATACAGTTCATGTATTAGGGATTTTCTTAAGTTTATTTGGACAGTTTAAGTTTGAGTTAAAGCATTCTTTGTAAACTGTTGTAATCTCAAGCAACAAATAAAAGTATTTTATGACGAAAAAAAATCGTAGCCTACTTATTCTTTTTTAACACCTTTCCCGATAACCCGGCAGTTTCACAAACTCGGCCACCCTTCGGTCCACATTAGGCCGAGTTTTCGGGACTCTACTGTATTAGTTAAATTTGAAGCTACCATCACTCAGAGAATGCCATCTACAATATCTGCACAACAACACTAATGTCACTAATATCGTTGGCTTCGAAAACAAGATAAAGAAAACAGTCGATTATTACTACTATCACATTAGATACTAATTCAGAATAGAAGATCGCATTCAGCAATTTAAGTCCAACAGACGAAGTGAGAAGTGACATAAAGCGAAGTGAGAAGAGAAACGGAAAATAAAAGAGAATCCATTTTGTCTCGTCGCGAAAAGACGAAAATTACAGGCTATGTTGAGGTATCTTTAGAGTTCTTTAACTGTTAAAGAAAAAGCTACAACATAACATTGTAAAAAAAAAGATGGATCCTTAAGACATGCACAGTACATTTGAGGAAATCTGTAATATTTGTGGAATAAGATAAGATTGTGATAAAATTATGAAATACGGAATGTTAGGACATTGACAAAATGAAAGAAAGAATAATAAAAAATCCTAAATACTGAAGACCTCTTCCAATAGCTTAGATATCTTTCATACCATCAGAAGGAAATGGTTCCTTGTAAAAACCTTGCGTTTTTCTCTGCTAATATCTGCGTTTGTTTATTATTTATTATTTTTTTTGTGTATGAATATATAAGTAGCGAGTAATAAATAGTTGTTTAATCACTGAGAAAATTAAAATTACTTTTTAGCCCCATCTTAGATACAGCAAGCGAAACATTCTAATTCACTTTCATTTAAGTTTAAAATCAAAAGTGACAATAAAACAAGTAGGTTAAGAAACATAGTCGGTTTCGGTGATCATATAAATGCTTGGAATATTAATTGTCATTCGACGTTTACTTTTATATCTAATTGCTAAAGTCTATTTGCATATATTTATTTATTATATTTTTTTTAATTCAGCTAAATTATATAATTATTAATCTACCGTAAGAGAGGAGAAAAACTTTAATTTATAATATTGAATTAGAAACTAAAAATAATTACTCGTAAATTCAAACTATTTAACAAATAAGAGGATAAACTAAAGATTGCTTCCATTTAGTTTTGGAAGTGTCAAAAATAACTTAACTGTGTCAAAAATCCTTGACACTTCAATCGTGACAAGGATTTTTTTATTTTTTTTATTTATCATTTTTTAATGGATAATGACAATAGTGTCCATTAATTTGTGAGGGCTTTAAAGCTATTTAAAAATAACTTTTTTCAACAAATATTCCGTGAAGAAAATATCAAACATTTAATTATGTCTCGTTAGAAGATGATGATCAACCTTTAAAAAGAACAATGCTCAACTTTTATTTATTTATTTATTTATTTATTTATTTATTTTTAGTTGATTCCGATGTGTATTAATCTTCAAGTTTAAAGTTCTTACCAACAGGGTCCACTTATAACACTTGTTTATGTGGGCAATGTATAAAGTACCCGGTACTATTAGAATCTGTGTGAATTTTAGATTTAATAGATTATGTGAAATTATGTACAAACTAAGATCTTCAACACTCAACTTTTGCAAACAAAGCAGTGCACCTAGAAATTCGTAAAAATCGATTGAAATAATTTTGTTTTGTTTTTTAATTTTAAAGAGTTGAAAATATCAAAACAGACTACAGAGATAAAAATTACTTAATAAAAATTAAAATGGCTATTTATGACAGAGATTTTCCATTATTTTTTTCTGTCATTTTTACGCTAGCAAAAAATAATGTTAAACTCATATATCATTTTTATTTAAGTTTACGGTAGACAATTTATAATAAGTTATGTCCTAATATGTAAATATGACTATAAAAAATACAGAACACGTACAGTTATTTTTGTTTTGTTGTTTTTAACCATCATGCATTTCAGGGTGGCCGTAATATATCAGTTAAAGTTAATTAAAAGCAGTAAATAGCAGAATGTGGTAAATAACACCGAATTAGGATAAAAAAGTGGCCCTTTACAGTAAAAAAAGAAAAAGAAAGAAGAAATTTATCATGAAAAGAAAAAAAAAAATTCTTTTATATCTTATTTTCTTTTCAATTTAACGTTTTGTTTTTTTTTTATTCGAGATCGTCTCCCTATCTTGGTTCTGCCCGAAATAAAATTCTCTTGGCCCGTACGTCCTTGATTGAAAGTATTCCATACTTTGAAAATGTGGTTTCTTTATATATTAATTTCTCGTATAGTCGTATGATTACGTACTGAAGGTATTTTTAATTTTTTAATTTTTCACAAAATAATTATAACTTCACTAGTAAACTTCAGTTAAGTTTTTCGTTATAGTTTTAATTCCTTCAGAGAAAATTTTTTTGGAAAGGCTTATTTTGTTTTTATTTTTTTCTTAGTTAATTTAAGGCTGATTAATTTATGTTGTGAACTTCGAACTGTTGAAGCTGTGTCTTTATTTTTCATGTGAACGCTGTTTTTCATTGGGTTGTTATGGGTTATTTATTTTATTACTTTTATGATTTTTCATTTGTGTCGTCTTTTTAATTCTCCTGGGAAGCCCCTCCTCTTTGGCCAAGTTCAGTTCGAGTGCCAAAACAAGCTTTTCATGCTTTCATAAAACCAGTGAGGTGTAGTTGAGAAGTCTGCTGAGACCAAGATGGAACGAATCGACAAAACTCACTGTTAAGGCCAACAATCGATCGCAGCGCTCCACTACGGCGTAAACCCGAAACTGCAACAAATTCTAGAGGTGATTCGAAGGGGATTCGATTTTTTTTTATTCTGAATGCAGTTGAAAGATAAAGTTGGCTATAAAATAAAATTAAATAAATACTTCCGCCCTAATTTTAAAAACTTTTCGTAAAGTTACGTTACAAGATAAAAACTGTAAACTTATTATCTTAAGCAATAAAAGTAGCAAATGGAATATTAATTTTACAATAACAGTAAATTAAATAAAAAGAAGTATTTAAAACAAATTAGCTTTGTTGAATTGAAATCGATTGTTATCATTAATGGTCATTTAAAAGAACTCAAATTTAAAATAAATGAAATCATAATTAATAAGAACTTCTGAAAATCGAAATGAGATTACAACTCAGAAACAATTCTCTAAGAGGTTTTATTTTATTTTTAATGACTTTCTTGAATCCAAATATGAACATTTCTTAAAATCACTGAAAATTTCTTAAAATCGTTATAAATCAACAAAGGATTTCTTACAAAACGGGCTTCTGTAATTAATTGAAATAATTATTATGGAGCTCTATTGCAATATTAGATTATCAAATATATTTCCATAATATCCTGTTTTTCAGATAAAATACTTATTACAGCTACTTCTTTATCTAGATTTTTTTTTTTAGAAACTTAGTTCATTAAAATTTGGAAACTTTCCTAAAAACTTTTGCGAGGACATTAGCTGTTTCATCAACTGAGAAGCTCAAACGATTTGAAACCGATTCTCCATCATCATCAAAATATTAAAAAAAAAAATCATAAAAATCTTCATTGAAAATTTTTATTTAAATGATTTTCTATTATCAATTGTGAAAAACCCTGAAATACCATAAATAAAAAACTATTTGTCCTTGGAAGCAAAAAATTAGAATAATAGTAGGTTTAACTATTTATGGAATTGATTCTAATCAATTCTATTACTATTAATTACCCCGTAGTTAGAAGCAGGAAAAATTAGACACTATTTAGTGAGCATTTTTCTTGTTTTTATTTGTAAGTTGGCATCTATCTCATTTTTTTACTTATTTTTATAAGTTTATATATAGATGTCTTCCACTTAGTATCCAGGAGTTATCAAACATCAATGTTTCCAGCATGTAACCAAGAAAATAATAAATGATGATAAAAAATTTCTCCATTAATTTTTTATTTAAAAATAATTTTGAAAATTGCTTAGTTTTGCATCTCCTTTGCAAAACATCTCTAATTTTTGTTGCAGTTCCTTACGTTTTAATTTGTTGTGTGTAATTTTTAGGTTAACAATTATTTGACTGCAATTTCTTAATCTTTTGCTAAGTTCTTTGCATAATAACTTAGGATTTATATCCAATAGTAGGAAGCCGATAAATCAGCACACATCTGCAGATTAACATTGTTCAATTCTCATATTTATCAGGTGTGAGTGATTTCTTAAAATAATTTGTCCTACATACATTTTTTAAAAAAATTACCTTTTTTAATTGGAAAAAGTTCCCATTGAATAACTTAATACTTCTTTTTACTTAAAAAAAAGGCAAAAAAATATGAAATATCGTGTTAAATATTCCAAATTTATTAATAGTTCTGTTTCAAAATATTTCATTAATTTATGATTTGAAACCAAATTTCAAAGCATTTCCTGTTTACTTCAGATTTTATCATTTACTTACAGACTTTTCTGAAAAATATTTTTCATATATTGCACTTGCCAGCCCTTTGTCCACTCTTTACCAATACAGACGCTCAATTCGACCAGTTGAAGTTTCTACCAAACATTCTCAGCATTAGCTTGTTGTGGCCATAAGCTTCTTGTGGTCTGTGCTCTATTGTGCAAGTAGTTGGTGGAAAACTCTTTTCAATTTATTCCATAGATTTTCAATGCGAATTAGGTCTAAGACTGTCTGGAACAACAATCGTGGTGTTTAGTTGAAATACTCAACTGTGGAATTTCTTCTTTTCAAAGTCTTATATCCTAGCACCTATTTTTTTAACTACAGATGCTTTTAAATTTCTATAGATCGTTTTTTAATCTCTAGATGCAGGATTTCTGTCTGTTAGATAATCGAGTAATAAGTTTTATATATCACTATTCATTACTACTGTACCTAATAGAATAAATCATTCATATATGTCACTGTTAGCTACTTAATAATGGTACGTAATAAGAAACGAACTATATAAAACTATAAAACTATAAGCTGCAATTTAGAAATAATCAGACATTCTTAATATAAAGGATAAATAACTAAATATAAGTGGTAATTAATGACTAAAACAATTTTACTGTATTGCTGTTTTTAAAGTAATCAAAACGGCAATAAATGTCGTAAATTTTCAAATGTCTTGAATTTGGTGGAACTTAGTAATAAGAATAGCATATAGTGTGAAGAGCAAAGAGATATTGTTAAATAATTTTAAAACAACCGTATTATCAACTGTCTCAATTCACTTTCAACCGCCAAAATTTTACAGCCAAAGAAAATATCCAATGAAATAAATTAATAATAGAAAAAGTTTTGTATTAACTTCATCTGCTGTAACGTTATACACAGAATTAAAGCTTTTAGAGAAAAATGTAAATTAAGCTTTCCAACGAAGAGGAATGTTTGCTCTTATTTCTTATTGTAGTTACGGTATTAGTATGATAAGAGAGGGCCGTAGGCTACTAAAAAAACACATTTCAGCAAAAACCGTCACTTAACATACGGTATTGCGAAGCAAATCTGATAAAAAAAATTATTCATTTTATATAGTTTATATATATAACTGAATACAAAAAGAGGCATGATGATATCGATACCTAAGCAACACTTAGGCCCCTGGTTGAGGCCCGTCTTGCCTAGGGAAATGCCAGTGATAAACTTGATCTTTTTGTATTGTTTGTGTGAACATTTACACTGTGTAACTTTTTTAAAAGTGTAAAATTATATATATATATATATAATGTAGATAGATAGATATAAATTCCTGTAATTATGTTAATTTCAGCAGCATGTAAATCGGTAAAATATCAGCCTGCTTTTGGGTTAATTTTTATCTCGATATTACTACAGTGCAACTTGGATAATTCGAACGTCTTTAATTCGAAATCGTGGTTAATTCGAAGATTTCTCTCAGTCCCTTGAATTTCTTATTAAATCAATGTTAAAAAATTGTGGAAAATTCGAAGTTCAACTTCCTTAATTCGAAGTTTTTTTATAAAAAATTTCGAACCATAACGACTTTGCGACGTTTCATCGTTAAGAAATTCGACACGTGACAACTGAAATCCCCTTCCCACCACCGTTCGACACGTGACGCTTCAGACGCCATTCGAGCTTCCTGCTGTCAGTGTCACCATGTCTTTCAGTAAACCATGCGTGTACAAGAATTTAACGTTCGCTGAAAAAGGTCGCCGTCATTCGCGAAGTGGAAAAGGGTGTGAAGAAGAAATGCCAAATCGCCAACGAGTACGGGAAATCGCCGAATTTCGTCGGTACATTGAAGGACAAACCAACGTAAGTGAAGCTGTTTTCCGTTCACTAAACATGCTTGATAATTTTGCTAACCTTAAGCGACTGAATTCTACAAAACAGCCAGACATTGCACAATTTTTTGAAAAACTATAATTTTCTGTATTGAATTTAATAGGCCTATGTACTGTAGCTTATGTAATATAAATCTTATTTTGTTTGCATAAATATAGTGTTTAAGTCTTTCATACCATGATTTTTTCGGAATAAATATTTACTTAATGACAGAATAATCTTTTCAAGCATTCAGTGGACCTGAAATTAAAGTTAAAAGATGTAACTTGTTTAATTCGAAGTCTTGGATAATTCGAAGTTTTGTAGTGGTCCCTTTAGCTTCGAATTATCCAAGTTGCACTGTATTAACATTCAATGTCGAGCAAATCATGATAGTGTCTGCAATCTATATTACTAAAATCTTTTATTTCTCTGTCTGTGTGTCTGTCTGTCCGGCGCAGTTTTCTGTGAGAATGAAAAATAGAAAGAATATTTACAATGAAACATCCGCGACAGGAATCGAACCTACAACCTTCTGATCCAAAGTCAGACATCTTATCCATTAGGCCATGGGAACTACAACTTTCTTCATATTGTTTTTTTGACTCATCTGTCAAACCTGAACTGACTTTGACTGAAAATTAACAATTGTAATAAAAAACAAAGTCAAAAAAGAAAGAAGCAGTACTTCATTAGGTAGAATACTGAGAAATCACTATTTGTAAACCTAAAAACCACTGAAAAGTATCAATTGGAATGAAAAAAAGAGTCAAGAAAGACAGAAGCAGTATTTTTATTAAGTAGAATACTGAAAAATCACTATTTGTAATTCAAAAACTACTGAAAAGTATCAATTGAAATAAAAAAGGAGAGTGAAGAGAGAAAGAAGCAGTATTTCTATTAAGTAGAATACTGAAAAATCACTATTTGTAACTCAAAAACCATCATTATTTGTAACTCAAAAACCATCATTATTTGTAACTCAAAAACCATCATTATTTGTAACTCAA
>JAFIDM010012231.1:164485179-164523242 GCA_023159025.1 Thereuonema tuberculata
CCTTACGAGCCCATGATTCACGCAGCTGCTGAGTGTGGGTGTCAGGGGTGGTGAGTGTTGGAGAAGTTTTTTCGAGGTTCAGGGGTGTGAGGTGTGTGTCAGCCTTGACAATGGCTGAGTGAAGTGAGGAGTCTTCTGCTCTTTGGTGGAAATGTTCCCTAAGTGTATGTACTTGTTTTTCGTGTAGGGTGATGAGGTTGATGAGTCCTCGGCCTCCCTCCTTGCGGGGAAGAGTCATCCTTTCCGTAGCGGACTTGGGGTGGTGCATGTTGTGTTTCGTGAATGTAGTGCGTGTTGCGCGTTGTAGTGCTTCGAGTTCGGTGTTTGTCCATGGAATTATGCCGAACGAATATGTTAGTGTGGGAACGGCAAAAGTGTTGATAGCTTTAATTTTATTTCTGGCGTTGAGTTGTGTTTTGAGGATTTTGTGAACTCGAGCAAGGTATGTATTCTTCAGTGCATTTTTGATGTTTGCATTGTCAATGACACGCGCTTGCTGGAAGCCCAGGTACTTGTAGGTCTCTCCCTGTTCCATGGATTGGATGGCCAAACCATGGTCCAGTTCAAAACACTCCAAATTCGAAGTCTTCCCACGTATTATGTGTAACTTGCGGCATTTGTCAATTCCAAATTCCATCCCAATGTCTTTGGTGAACTGGGTGGTGGCTTGTAGTAAATTAGTAAGTTGTGCATTGTTTGTGGCATAGAGTTTAATGTCATCCATGTAGAGTAAGTGTGTGATTTTATATGGTGTCACAGTGCCTGTGGTAAGCCTATAACCGTGTTTTGTGTTATCTAGTATATGACTCAGTGGATTCAAGGCGAGGCAGAACCAAAGAGGACTCAAGGAGTCTCCCTGGAAAATACCTCTCCTTATGGGAATGGGATCTGTAGTGATGGAGGTGTTAGAGGTGCGTAGGTGTAATGTTGTGTTCCAACTCTTCATCGTGGCAGCTAAGAATGCCGTGATCTTGGGGTGTATTTTGTAGATATGAAGAGTGTGTAGGAGCCAGGAATGAGGGACAGAATCAAATGCCTTCTTGTAATCAATGTATGCGATATGTAAGCTCCTATTCTTCGCGCGTGCCTGGCGCAGGATTACAGAGTCAATAAGGAGTTGCTCCTTACAACCCTGGGAATTCCTGCGACAGCCCTTCTGCTGTTCTGTTATTATTATTATTATTATTATTATTATTATTATTATTATTATTATTATTATTATTATTATTATGTAGTTATCTAACTCATTGAAAGTGTATAGAATGAAGAATCAAACCACCATATTAACTTTTAAGGTTGTTTAATGTCTAATTGAATTTTTGTTTAACTAGACAAATTTTCTTGGAGTTTGCTTCAGTAATACTAAGATGAACTTTAAAAAGGTTTTCCCAAAGAGGAATGCATGTCAGTAAACTATTTTCCCACGGCCACAAAAGAAGTCGATTAGGAAGTATAGGCAGCCTCACAACTGGACATCTGATCAATGAGAGGATGTACTCTTCACAGATGTACCGAGATTTTTTTCTAATGAATGGGTCTCGTAGATCTGCAGAGAGAGAGAGAGAGAGAGAGAGACTCAGAATTATCTCTCCTCTATTATGCAAAGGAAAAGGGGTTAGAGATCGAAGGATATTGATGTGGGAAGATATCAGATTGATGATCATTCCTCTAAATGTTTCTTTAATTGAGGAATTTTGATTCCTCACACATATTCGGAAAAGATCCTAGAACCCACGTGCTATACGTACTTCGAGATGCTGTAGAACAGGGCTATTTACCCTTTAGCATTCAGATGGAGCCTACGGACTCCTTTTCAGAATAATATTAAATGCATAAAATAAAATATATAGGATCACGAAGGAAACGGTCAAAATAAGATAGCCAAGCCCCTTTTTCACGGGAAACTCCTTAAATTGTAGGATCGCCACCCTCGGTAAACGTTGCTTTTTCAACGTAAGTCCCGGGACCACCTTAAGGAAGTGGGATGGCACCTCTTCGTTATTGGTCTTGCGCGGCACTGGAGGTTAATGAAAAAAAAAAGATATACTGTAATTTCTTTCCCATCCAAGTTCACGGACTCTGGTCTAGAATTTCATTCCTTGAACGAGAATATGGATAAGTAAGTATCTGCAAAATGAAAATGTGTGAAGATGGACTGGTCTATCAAATTCCAGATCTGAACTTGATTGGTCACTTTTACGGATCATGGAAGACAAGTTGCGTAATACCAACCCTTCTCTCTGGCAAAACAATCTGAGAATAAATGAAAACTACTCTCAGTGCATATTTAGTCTCAATAACAAAGCCTATGCACCTGGTTTTTTTCTAAAAAACTTTTTAATTTACTAACTAAAATTACAACTAGTTTCCACTCCGATAGGAGTCTTTTCAAGTGGTCACTTGAAAAAGACCCCTATCGGAGTAGAAACTAAGCTTAGTTGTAATATTAGTAAATTAAAAAGTTTTTTAGAAAAAAAACCCAGGTGCATAGGCTTTGTTATTGAGATTAGATATGATCAGTGCACGTAAAATTGGACTAGTTATTACTCTCAGTGCATGTCTTGTGAATATCTTTTGCACCACCTTGTTGGAAGAAAGAGGATTCATTGTGATTGTGTGCTTAATTAATTTCCCGCCCTGACATCATCCTGATGAATGTCTGGTTGCTTATATCATGTAAAAATCTCTCTTAGATGATTAGAGAAAAATCTTTAAAATAAGTTTATGGTTTCTTTTTACGAAATATATATATAAATTTTCACACCTTGGAGTCAGGGTCTATGCATTTTATAAAGCTTCCGTGTACATAATATTTTTAGTTGAATTGCCTCCAGGCATCAAAATTACTTGATTTTTTTGAATTTCCGGTTATTGAAAGACCAACAAACAATTACCCAAGGGAAAAGCGTTTCAGTTGCAAAACCACTCCTATATACTTAAAAGGTTTGTTCTTATAATAGTATACAGTAGTAATAGTAGTGCAGTAACTTATAGATACAAAAAAGGAAATGGAATCCTCCCCCCCCCCCCTATCAGCTACAAAGAATTAGTAAACTCATTTTCAATTACCACCCAAAATTCGCTGGCATGGGATATGACTGTCTTCGCGGCGACCCGTCGATTTGAAATGATTCCTTTTAAACTTTTGACAACTTCAGTGAAAAATGCGCATTTAAGTAATTTATTTAAAAAATGCAAAAAATTAGTACAGTTTGTATTCAGCAGATTACTTTTGAGTTTTTCGTAGACAAATAAAGAGTTTCACAAACGTTAAGTCTTACGACAGTAATAACAACGTTCAAATTCTTGCAAATTCACTTTTCAGAGGTCTATCTTAGTTTTGACGTCTGCTTTTACATCTCCACTTCTCCGCCCAGCTTCACATTTTTATTCACTTCTGAGCTTCCTGTTAAGTTATCCTGATACATCGTAGCCTATGTGACTCCAGAGATTATAAGGAAAGTAGTTTTTGAGTTTATCGTGGACAAACAAGCAAACCCATAAATGTGTTATTTATTGTTTTTTTGTGTGTGAGTGTGTATTCTGTCACATGACAAGTTTAATGGCAAGTCAATAATGTAACCTATTGTATTTTTGCCATATTTCTTGGAACAAGATAGTAAGGTGTTTTTCGTTGCCTTCCTCAGGAAACCAATAGATATGGCTTCAAGCCTGAAGAGAAATTGAAGCAGACAAACCCACAGACTTAATAATATTAACATAGATATGTTAATAATCTCGGGCTGACTCTAGAAAACTAATAGATGAACTGGACTTTTACCTATTTGCAACATTTTTTTTCCTGATAAAAATGCACATTTGCTTTACTTTACAGATTTTTTTAAAGAGTTATATGTCCCAATGAAGCTTAATTAATTTTTAAGAAAGTTTCATATTTGCATCTTTGTGCTTCTTCTATAATTTCTGCACCTTAGTGAATCCTACGATTGTTTTTTTCGGGCCTAGCATTTAGCTAATTGATAACATAACTTACATTAATTTTCCTGTGATATTTGAGTTTTTGGGAGTCTAAGAATAATAACTTAATGGTCACATTACTTCTTTCCCCATTGCTTTATTAATAATTACATCTGATGTACTTACACGTAAGAAACAGCTGTAATTGACATTCAAAATCTTCAAAAATGTCACCTAATTCAACTTCAGAAACAACAAAGAAACTTATTATTTTAAAATTCATTTGGTTACCAATCCAATCATTTTTGTATTACAATGAATTAATTGTTAATATTTTTCTAATGATGTAATTTAAGTTGACTTTTTTTTTCCCTTGAAGTTATTTCATTGATAAAAGAAGTTTGGGTAATGGAGTCTTTATAGATCCTTGACCTTAAAATGGACTTTAGACTGTAATAAATAATCTTTGATACAATTAGTAATTAGGCTGGGGATGTTAGGTCGGGTAATTTTAATTAAGCATTGCAGCACGTTCACAATTCCAAATATAAATCGACATCACTGCTAATAGCGTCTGAGACAGATCGATCCCTTTTAATTGATTTGAATTATTTAACTCCAAGACATAAATAAGTCATGACTGCTAATGAATTCTCGCAACAATCGATAAGAAGTCACTTGATGGAGACCGACAAATAACATAGGCTAGTCATGTTTACGTGTGGTTTAAAAAAAAAATAATAGAAAATATTCCACATAATCAGTTGTTAATAATTGAAAGCAAAACAAGAGGAAATTCGTAGCAGAACCTTGTGCTAAGAAAAGTAGCAATGTCGTCACACTGTTTGTGTGAAAAGTATGTTCTTACGGACATTCTTATCATTTTAAGGAAGGCTGTTGCTTTTTTTTTTCTATTTGCAAAGGAGTTATATCGAAATACCAATGAATGCTAAATAAACAGATACTGTAGATTATTTTATACAGACAAACATTTCATAAGGACTTTATACAGAATGTATCTTTATCAAATAAATAATTTAACTTATCAGGTTGGACCCGAAAACTGCATTTTTTTTTTTATAAATAATTTTAATATGAATAGCGACTTAACCAAAAATTAAAAGAAAGAAAAAAAGAAAAACTACGTCATTAGAATCTGAAAGCATCTTCAAATCACTGAAGATCTTTGCTTATACCAGTAATTTCCACTCACAGTCAGGAAAATGAAGTTTAAAATTACGACATCACGTGAACGCAGTAATTATATATGTGCCTGAAAATTCTTTAAAATATTTTGAGATTTTTACTTCAACCTGCAGTACCATAACAGAAGCTTCGCTATTGTTACAGTAATGATAAATTTTGTATCGCTTTTTGTTATTATAACAGTAGAATAATGTTTTTATACTGTTAGCAGTGACGGATCAAGCTTGCTTGGGACACCTGGCTGAAAATTTTGTCGGGCCCTTGCATCAAACTGATTTCGTCTATTAGTAAAATGGGATCATATTCTGGTCAAATATACGTAATTGATACACGACATACAGAGTTCATAAAATTGGAGAATCAAAAAAAAAAAAACAAATTGCGTTTTTAAGCGGCGTATTTGACACACGTATCAAAAGCACTGACTGTATTTCTAATTACATAATTTGGAGGCGCCTCCCCCTTTAATCTTTAGTAATCGTACTGTTAGGCGTACTATTACTATAAATGGAGTGTAATTTTTGCAATAGAAGCTTTGTTAATTTATTATCTATAAGATAATTAATTATTTAATTATTTAAACTTAATTAATTTGATTTCAATCAAGAATCAAAATGAATTCCCTTTATCCAATGCAATCATATTTTTAGCTTATTTATCAAAAGAAAAGGTAGATTTTATCAAATCCCTGTGGTGTGTAGGTGTCGGAGAATCCACCCCCATCCCGTAATTTTTGAACGGTTGGATGGGTTTTCTTGAAACTTGGTATGTATATTTGAGGAATAGCAACGATCTACCTTTTGCAGTTGAAATCTTTTCCAAATTGGTTGTTGGCGAGCGCGCGAAGGCGACAAAAATTAATTAGTTAAATGTAAAGTAAAAAAAAAATGCTTTAGATGTAGTACCTCAGCATTGTAGAAATAAAATAAAATGATAAGAGTTTTAATGATATTGAGATTTTAATGAGATTTAATGATATATATTATTACAATTATTATTATTACAAATTATATTATTATTAGAAAAAATTGTAAATATTAATACAATTCACAATGTTCTAAAACGTTTTAAATTCACAAAATTAAGTACATAAAACAAATAAATAAATAAATAAACAAATAAAAGCTGTTAAAATTAAAACGAGTTATAATAAATATAGACCAGCGAGTCAAATAATGTAGATGTTCAAATAAGTAACGGAAATGAAATGCGCGACATGTCCGAAATCCTCTGTAAATTAATCTGCGGAAGTCCTCTTTTTTTTTTTTTTTTCCCCTTCGGGTTCTATTCGATATTGTTGCTAAGTTTAACAAGGTCTAGCAGTTCTGTCGTTTTTCGCTCACGGATAATCGAGAATTGCTCATTGCAGACTAAATGAAAGAAAAATTTAACCAAAGAAACAGCATGCTATCTCACCTGCTTTTTATAAATTGTAACCTAATTTTGTATTAGAGTTCTAACGTCTGTGTGTGTATATTACAGACAGGGGAAGTCTTTTTCTTTTCTTCTTTTACCGCTCTTCAAATTTCTGGGCGGGAAAAAAAAACAAAAAAAAAAAAACTGGAGGGAAATCTACTTACAGAACCTTAATTACAGATCCGGTTGCTGTGCGCAGCTTTCGGTTTGATGTCAAGACAATTATTTTACGGTTCAAGAAAAGATGGGTGATTGATTTACGAACATATGGAATACGTTCGGCCAATTTTTTTTTTTTTTTCTTTTTTTCTTTCAAATATTTTTAGTCTCTCTTTATCCTCCCTTTCCGTCAGTTTCTCAGAAGTTGGGCGTCAATTGAAAAGGAAATATTTTCTCCTCTTGTGTTTTCTCCGCCTCCTTCTCTTTCGTTCGACGCCTTTTTCTTCGTTCTCTGGGTCTTAGCCCAGGTACCAGTTCAGTCAGCGTGTGCACATGTTGTTTATATGTAATTTAACCCTGTAATGGGCCTCGTGTTAAATGATATAGCTTCTGTAAATCCAACCATGAGAAAATAGAAGTGTGAATGTCTATGCTTTTTTTTTATTTCTCTTTTACCTTTCCCATTATTTTATTGGGCTGTATATTTTCCACGATGGATTAGGTAAGAAAAAAACTCATTCTTTAAGACAATGATCATTCATTTTGTAAAAGCAACTCACGAGAGTGGAAAAGAAAAGCATCGTTAATGACTTTATTTTCATTTTTCTTTCTTTTTTTTCCCTATCTCTCTCTCTCTCTGTTCTTATCTTCCTTAAATGCTAGTTTCACTAATGTCTAATAAACTGTCTGTTAATGTCTAATAAAAATATTATTAATTAATGTTTGTAAGAGTCAACAAATTTTTGTTTATCATAAATATGAATATAAAGAAAAAAATGGGAAATTAATAAAGCTTTAAAATAATGAAATCTACGTTTGTAAACTATTAAAGATTGTATTTTTAGATACGAGGTGATATAATTAAAATACACAACAGTGTAAATAAATATGCAACCATTATTTAGTCAGATTAATTTCACTCGCTAAAACAGGAAAAAAAAATCATTTTTCCAGTAATTCCGAGAAGGGTTCTTTATATCTACAAGTGAAGATTGTTTTAATGTGTATATTATATCTATCTATACTTTATATACCAAATCGTTTCCTTTTAATACATTTTTAAAGTTGAGAAATATCTTTTTAGTCTTCTGATAAGGATCAGAAGACTAATATTCTTGTTTTGTCTGTGGACAAGTATCATTAAAATATCATTAGCAACAATCACAACAATCGCAATAATTGCGTCTTTTGCATGCGCAACAATCACATTTATAATAATAAGGAAATTAAAGCAATATCAACTATGTTTTCTTATAGGTATCAGAAGACGTTGCGAAGCATTGTGATTGGTTTACTAATCGTTATCCCTACCTTGTTTTATTATTAAAATTTTAATATCTGATAGTTTATTATGAACGAATAATTAAAGAAGAATTGTAAATTAAAATGTCATTTTTAATATCATTAGTGTTATTATTATTGGTCTTTTGCTTTTTCTTTATCTATCTTTTACATTAAGATTTGGTAAAAATAAAAAAAAAAAATAAAAAAAAATAACGATTGTTTTGATTTAGTAAGAAATACATCTTCATCTGTTCACTGATTCTCCGAGTATTGGAAGATCAAACACTTCCATTACCTTTGTTGGCATCTTTCGTGAACCAATCCTGTTTTTCGCAGCTTTGCTTCCATTAGATTTCCTCCAATTAAGAAGGTTCTTTTTCTAATGTATGAGCGTAATCGATTTTCAGCAGTTGTGGGAAAGTGATACTAAATAAATGAGCTTAGTCTGTTTCAAGAGTGAAATCATGTGACATTTCTTTGCAATTGCTAGTATTGGGTGATAATTCTTTAATAACAGCTAAAGGGAGAGGTGGGGGTTAGGTGGTAAGGTTTTTTTTTTTATATCATCTATCCTTCCATATTTTAAATGATAATCTTCTTAAAATTTGCAAGGGTATGAAATTAAACCCACAATTTGTCCCATCCTTCGTAAATAAAAAAAAAAATTACTGACTTTTTTTTTTTTTTTTGCATTAATTGAACTTTGTGCTAGACACCATTACTGGCACGCTGTTGTCTGCTACAGTATGCGTATTAATGACTCACTATTTGATGATTATAGGCCGACAGGTTGCTTCATAAGCAATAAACAGTAGTGGTAATCAATCATATTCCAAGATCTCAGTTGGCATTTGCAGACTCGTACATTCAAGGCAATGGCTGTTAATGCAAAGCTGCTGGATTAAACGTCACTGTAAGCTTATACGATACCGTATTCATTTGCATTTTGAATGTCTGAAAATGCTCGCTCCACGTTAGAAGTAAATCTACCAGAAACTGTATATTATTGCAGCTGTTCCAGGTCACAGCCCCGCCTACATTGGCCCTCCTGTGTAAAAAGGAAGGTGGAAATGTTCCAAAGAGATGTCTAAATTATACATGGCATTTTTTAATAGTTTTGCTTGCAGATGTACAGGGAGGGTCGTAAATAAAAGTTTAATCTCCAGAAAATATTTCCGCGATTAATAACATTGTAAGAAAAGTCACAACTACAACTAAGAAGTATCTAAAATGTCTTTGCACCCTCAAGCTACCCAAAGGAACTTCTCATTATTGTATTGTCTTTTAAATGTAAAACTAGATATGGTATTAAGCTATAGCTATATTAAAAAAAATATTTTAGGAACATTTCAAACAAAATTTTTTGTAATGAATGTATTAACGTGCAACTGTAATAATAAAGACCGTTTGCACAAAACATTAGAAACAGATTTAATAAGAAAATAAAAAAATAAAACAAGTTACAAGTTTCGAAAACCTGTAGCGATTTTCTTCATCGGACTACAAATATATATATATATAAAAAAATAAGTTTATAAAGATAGTTGTTTTGTACAAAGTTTTTTGTACTTTTAATGCGTAGTTTGTTTATCAGTTAAAAGTTAAGAATAATCATTATGGTATATCTTTTTCTAAATTTTTATCATTATTATAATCTTAGTAATTCAGGGAATACAAGTCAAGATACTTGGCTAAGCAAAACCAGCTAGAAAGTGTAAAAACCAAAAGTCTGTTGATGTTATCACAAATATATATCGCATCGATGATTTTCAAAATTTACAGTTTAAATTATTATGGGACGAAACGCTACTAACAGACACAAGTTCAGCACGACACATTATTTTTTTTTTTTTTTTATAAGATGAATTTCAATTAAGAAATCATCATAGTGGGCAATAGTTGCTATTGAATAACTTAGATTTTTTTGTTGTTGAAGAATTGAATTTTGTTCTTAATTAAATTAACGAAAATTTTCATAAAAAAGAAAACTAAAACTGCTGCATACATTTTACAATTAAAAAAAAAAGCATTTGAGGGTCTTTTGTTTCGTTTGTTTAATGATATAATATTTGTTTCGTAAAGATTAACTTGAGATTCAACTCATCAAGACATTTCTTACAAAATAGCAATTTTTAAAACGAAACAGCTGTAGCATTGTCATTGTTGGTTGATTATTGATATTAGTAATAATATATTTACATAGTCAAATATGATTTCTTCATCAACTATAATTAATTTCATTCAAAAAAAGTGACCGAAAAATTTAATGTTGCGTTTCAAATTGTCAACTTCTTATCTATAATGTTTCTCTCCGAAATGCCACTGGAGAACCATATGTACATTCATTTGATACACTCTTACTCTGAATTTGAGATACGCAAGTATCTAGAATGAAACTAATTACTAAATATAACTGTTATATTTATTTCTGAACCTAATTTGAGTCGTACTTTTTTATTGTTTCACGATTAGCTAAATCTCTTCGATTTTACAAAGATAAAAACTCGAACGACTCTCAAACCAGCTGACCTTAAGATCTATTGCTGTCCACAACATGTTGGTTCTCAAACTATATTCTAATTTGTTTCCCTTACCAAAAGTCCCTACCGTAGCAAAGTGCAAATACAGTAAATACAGAAGGACAGACATATAATTAGATATCTAAAATTGAAGAAATTAAGATTGTATTAAATATTATTTCTTATTGCACCCAATTGCACTGCAATTATTATTATTATTATTATTATTATTATTATTATTATTATTATTATTATTATTATATTTGCTGAAACGAAATACCTCTTTTTGCTGAATTTTTATATTTTTGATAATTTTTTACTAAAAAACCTGTAATGTTTCGGAACTCCATATGCACCAGCTTGTATCTAAATTAAGCATCCCTGCCAGTGGCGCACCCAGGATTAAGTTGGGGGGGGGGGCTAAGGATGCTGTAAAGGGTCCATTCAGATGTACGCTATTTAAAAAGAAAATTGTTTCAAAAAATCACTTTCCCAAAAAAGATGATACATATACAGTATATGAATGCTTTAATAAGGGTTTTCTTCTCGTTCTTTCCATCATTCTTTTGTCCTTTTTTCTTTTCTTTTTCTTTCTTTATTTTTGGGTTGGGGGGGGGGGGGGCTACAGCTTCCCGTCGACCTCTGCTGTATACTATACTATGCAAATGCTTCAATCTCGAATTTTCAAATCGAAAAATCCTAGAAGTTTAACTTCTAATTTTGTAAGATCAAAATAAGAAAAAAAGAAATTCACAATAGTATTTCAAAATATTTAATACTTCTTTCTCTATTTCTTTTTTTTTTTTTTTTAAATCAAAATTTCCCAAACATCTTGAGCTTGATATTTTATTTTAACAATTTTAATATTATTTATACATTTACTATAATTTAATAAGATGCCTTAATTTCTCAAGTAGGAAACACTAGAAAAAAAAACAAAAAAACTTAAGATAAAAAAAATCCTCTCTCGTTTGTAAATAAACAAGACAAGATCCATCCATCTAGTAGTTTCTAAAATTATTTATTTATATATTTATTTAATGTTCACTTTTTACACGTATTCTTAAAAGGTAAGTTATTTTTATTTTCATTTAATACGAATCAACTGTTTAGTTATTTATTCAATAAATAATTCTTGTAAGATATTTTTGAGGCTATAATTTGTGATCATTTTTCAGGCCACCAATATTTCATGGAATTCAACCAAATTCGAGCTTTTGCATTTAAAAAAAATAAACATTTATTGATACGTAAATTAAATCAAACAGATATAATAAAGAATCTACCCAAAACTAATAGAGCCAAAGAAAATAAAACAAAACAAGAAAACAATATTTACTAAATAATTATGTTAGGATACTTGTTTTTTCTTTCTTTCTTTCTTTTTTTTAATTACTCAATTTTCCATTTTCTCTTCTTCTTGAGTCTTGAATAACTAAAACCAAAATTGATTTCCATTTGGGATCTAATAAATAACCATCAGTTAAACGCTTGAAATAAACACTATTTACAGAAATGACAATAATAATCATAGTTGGCACATTCTATAATCGTGCCATTATTCCTTCTCGCGGTTGCAATTCGAATGTCAAATAAAAGGAACTAGCAAATTCACATGGTTATAACACAGCGGGATCTCATTAGCGAGTTATTATGCCTTTAAGTTTTAACAATCATACGAAATGAATGGGAAATCTCTCTCTTACTACTAAACGAACAATGGCTACGCTACCGCCATCTCTCGGGAAACCTTTGAAACTAGCACTTTTCCGATGTGCTGAATCGATATTTAAAACATGAAATAAAGCTCAAACACATTATTTTCATATTACAGTAATATTTACAGTATGAGTACCTAAAATTAAATTAAGTCCTTAGAGAAATACATTAATTTAATAGGCGTAAGGATTCTCAAAACACATTTTAATTAAAACAATTAAGTTTAATATTTTCAGATCAAATATTTCACTGCCGTACTTTATTTATTTACTTATTATTTTTTTTTTTTTTTACATTTCATTTTATTTATTTTTAAAATCTTTCTAAAAATTTCTAGTTTACTTTCATCTTTAGAAAAATTTTAAAAATTGTAAATAAATAAAAAATTTCTAGATTCTAATTTTCTTAATTCTGCTTAGTTCTGTTATTCTTCGAGTTTTGATGAGTAAGCAAATAAAATATAAAAACACTGTAAAACTATTAAAAAAAATAACAAATGAAGAAATAATAATTTAGGCACCATTTATTGACAATATCTAAACCAAAACATTAGTAGAAATAAAGATAAAGAAATTGAAGAAAATTTTGAAAAAATAAAAACTCACAACATTTTTGAATTCAAACAAAATTATTACAGTAGATGTGTTGCCTAATTAAATATCTCGCCGACAATAATTTTCTCAAAAACAATATTTACACATACCTTCGTATTATATTCACTCATTTTATCATATTTACTTCATAACTTAAAAAAAAAAAAAAGCTATAGGACATATTAATTTAACTTGTATTGTTAAAGATAGTTATATATATCTATGAATCTATTTTAAACTCGTGACGCTGATTGTTTGAATAATAATATTGTTTTTTCCTTTATTGGATTATTCTTAAGTCCTTAATTTTGTCTTGTTGATTAAATGGATAATTTCAAATCTTGGAAAAGGATTATTCTTTATAGGAATTACAGAATTTCGTTACTGCTTTAAAAATGTTAGAAGCATTAGAAGAAAATATGGTTATTTTATATATTATTTAAAATGCCAAGGATATTGAGAAGAATGTTAAGTAATTGCTACATTAATCCCTTATATTACAAAAAAAAAGTAATAAAAAAAAACAAAAACAGAAAATTTAGAAGCAAAAAAATTCTTGAAAGAATAATTTTTTTTTGCTTCCAAATTTTCTGTTTTTTTTTTTTTTTTACTTTTTTTTTATAATATAAGGGATTAATATAATACAGTTTCATTAGTAAAATTTCAATGTAAAATTCCTAATAAATCAAAAGAATCCATTTTATATGCTTAAAAGTTGTGATGTCTTAACTTTTAAGCATACAATTTTACTATAACAAAGAGTATCAAAAAAAAAAAAAAAAAAAATTAGAAAACTCTAGGAATGCAGTTAGTGTTTTTCTTGTTTTTCGAAGAAAAATTGGAGCTTAAAATTATTCCTAGATTTTTCTACGCTTGTAACGCAAATAAATAATAACGTAGAACAATTGGTTTTTACCTTGTTATGAATTCTATCCTCACTAAATATCAGTTTATAAAAATTGAAGTATCGTTATTATTACTGAACTGTTGTTCTTGTATTATTATTATTATTTTTATAAGCTTACTGTTTTTCAGTTCTCGGTGCGATGCAGCCGGTGTAGTAGAATTAAGGGGCCAAAATAGCAAACCTTATTCTAAGCTGCCTGATGGTATGTTCAAAACAGTGCGAACTATGCGGCATGTCTCCAAAATAACTGATCTTTGTGCAGTATATAAATATCCGGGTTTAACTGTAGATTGATCAAATGATTAGGTAAATTTTTATGTATGAGTCCAGTAGCTGATATAACAATTGGAATTATTTCTATGGAGTTAAGCTTGTGGATCTTTTATATTCTTCTGCCAAATTGAAGTATTTGGATATTTTATCTGATTCCGCCTTGTTGATATTGTTATCATTTGAATGGGTGATATCGATTAGGGAAAGCTTTCCTTTCTTGAAGACTATGAAGAACTATGTCGGGCCTGTTTGCATTAATGGTTTTAGCTGTGTGCAACGGCAAATCATAGTAAAGTCTAGTTCTGTCGTCTTTGAGTACTGCTTATGGTTTGTATATGTAGACGGCACTATTTTTCTTTCCTTTATGAAATCAAATTTTTTAGCAAGTGCCACATGCATTACATTTACAGTAAGATTATGTCTATTGAGTTATTCTGTGTTTGCCAGGTTGGAGCATCCTGCTATTATGTGACCTTTTGTCTCAGAATACTTATGGCACATTCTGCATTTATCAGATGCCCAATTTCTCAATAAATTTCTTATAATTAAAAAAATATCGTCTCAGGTTTATCATTCGCTTATTGCAGAGTGATTTAAGGTCCAAAAGTCCTCTGACACCTTCTTTTCTTGGGAGATAAAGGCGTTCTATGGCTGATTTTGGATGATGGATTTTTTTAGTTTAGTTCGGATAAAGATGTTTAAATTTTCCAAATCAGTTTGAGACCATCTTACCACACCGAAGAAATAAGTCAGGGCCGGAATAACCCATGAGATAATTGCTTTAAATTTATTTTTAAATAACAATTCAGTTTTTTTCTGTAGTCGGAACTTCAATTTGTGTGTGTTTGTTGTTTTGCTAGCCTATTGTTTTTTGTTAATGTTTGGCTAAATACCAGGTATTTATAGCTTTCTTCTGGCTTTATTGCAGGCAACTGTTTATTTTGTAACATGATATTAAAAGCATTTGATTCCAGTATTTTCCCACGGATGATATAAAGTGTTGCACATTTGTCTAATCCAAAATTCATCTTAATGTCTGAGATGAAAAGAGATGTTACATTTAAAAGTGACAGAAGACTCTGTGGTTATTTGCATACGGTTTCAAATCATCCATATATAATAAATGATTGATTGTAAATACGGTCTTCTTCGTCTCCAGTAGTTTATATCCAAGTTCCGTGCTTTTAAGGAGATTTGATAAAAGGTTAAATTTAAGGCCAAACAAACCCACAATAGGCTTAGAGTATCACTCTGGACGATATCACGTTTTATTGAAATTTCCTTTGATGCCCCGAGATTATCTTTGAAGTTAAGGAGTAACTTAGTGCGCCAGTTAACCATGAAAGTTTGAAGCGTAGAAATTATTTTAGGAGTTATATTATAAACCTGTAACGCTTTAATAAGCCAATCATGTGGAACTGAGTCGTACGCCTTTTGGTAATCAATCCATGCAACAGAAAGATTCCTTTTTTCATTTTTAACCTCAACTGTAATAACTGCATCAAAGATTAATTGTTCTTTGCACCCTCGAGTACTTTAACGGCATCCTTTCTGTTCTTCTGACAAAATGCTATATTTGATATGTATTTTGATAATTGGTTAGCTATAACAGATTATTATTATTATAATGTAAAAGTTTCAAACCTTGGGTTTCCGCAGCAAATACAACATGGCGGGTCAAGGACCAAAGCACATATTGCCAAGTGTAAAGACGTGTGCAAGAATGATTAGGAATTGTGGTTGTCTCCATAATTTTTCTAACTATGCGTGTTGTGTTGAGTATCGCAGTCTTCTGGAGTTGTGCATAAGTGTTTTCGTGAAGTCCTAGAGAACTGAGACTGTGGTGCAATGTGTGAGGCACCAGACCAGTGGCGGACAGGACGATGGGTACAACACGTTCTCGGTCCTGCCTCCACTGCTTCTGGAGCTCGTGTGATCGGTGTATTTACTGATCTTGTCTGCGTGAGTTTTCTGCATATTCTTGCTGATAGGCACTGCAATATCAATGAGAAAGGTCTGTTTGTTAACCTTATCAACAAGTGTGATGTCAGGTCTTTTGTGATGCATGGTTTTGTCTGTGTGAATGGGACGTCCCAGTACAACTTATGTAAGGATGACTCTAATACGCTTTGTGGTATGTACTTATAGTACGGGACCGTGTTCTTAATAAGTGAGTGTTTGTGTGCTAGCTGTTGATGAACGATCGACGCTACCTGATTGTTTCAGTGGAGGTAGTCTGTTTAGGAGAAAACGGGACAGCCTAATACCGTATTTACTCGCATAATTTCCCCTTTTTTTTCATCAATATTTTGAGAAAAAAAAGGGGGGTGGGGAAATTATGCGATGTTGTTCAATTTGAGGAAAAAAAATATGGTGAAAGTGTAAGGAAAACCATGTTAAATATTGATTTTTAAAGCAAGAAATGTAATTAACAACAATTTTATTAACATGCAACATTTAAAATATAAGAAATCACATCTCAACATTTGTTTTTTCTTCAAAGTACAGTTATTGTTGTACTGATTCAGAAGGAGTCTGCTCTTGTACTGACCGGGGTGGGGGTGGAATCTTCCCCTAAAGTAGCGTGGGATAGAGAAATGCGGAAGTAACGGTACATTGTCGCGTCGTCGTGAGTTCACCGCCAGTCAAGATCATGTTGGAAACGCGTTGAAGTAGAGGTGGGGAAATTATGCGAGTAAATACGGTATTATGTGGTCGATCGTCTCATGCGTAGTGTGGCATTTCCTGCAGGTGTCGTCATGCGTGTTTGCATCATGTAGAATGTGTTTCTTGTAGTTGTGTGTGGGGATGACTTGGTCCTGCATCGCGATCATGAACCCTTCGGTCTCCCCAAACAGCTCACCACTCGTCAGCCATCTGTTCGACGCTTCCATGTCGACATGAGGCTGGCTGAGTTCGTGGGGATGTCTGCCATGGAGTTCCTTACGAGCCCATGATTCACGCAGCTGCTAAGTGTGGGTGTCAGGGGTGGTGAGTGTTAGAGAAAGGTTTTCGAGGTCCAGAGGCGTGAGATGTGTGTATGTCTTGACAATGGCTGAATTGAGTGTTGTGCTCTTTGGTGGAAATGTTCCCTAAGTGTATGTACTTGTTTTTCGTGTAGGGTGATGAGGTTGATGAGTACTCGGCCTCCCTCCTTGCGGGGAAAAGTCATTCTTTCCGTAGCGGACTTGGGGTGGTGCATGTTGTGTTTCGTGAATGTAGTGCATGTTGTACTTTGTAGTGCTTCGAGTTCGGTGTGTGTCCTTGGAATTATGCTGAACGAATATGTTAGTGTGGGGATGGCAAAAGTGTTGATGGCTTTAATTTTATTTCTGGCATTAAGTTGTGTTTTGAGTATGTCGTGAACGCGAGTACGGTATGTGTTCTTGAGTGCATTTTTGATATTTGCGTTGTCAATGACGCGCGCTTGCTGGAAGCCCAGGTACTTGTAGGTCTCTCCCTCTTCCATGGATGGTAGTAATGGTATTATATTCAAAATTAATAATAACTGTTTGTCCAAAACAAGTGTGGGTTTACTTGAATTATTTTACAAAATAATTAAATTCTAACGAAGACAAGTTAATTAGTAAAATTAACCGTGTTTTTTAAATGTTTCAAATGTGCTATTTGGCTTTTTTTTTTTTTACTTTTCTTAAAGATGTCCATTTCTTTGTCATGAGATGGCGAAAGACACGAATGTTGAAATTGGAACATTTACAATTTTGTTAGTTCTTCCTTTATTAACCACGTATGAGTTTTTTGAAGTATGGAGTGTTTTAATGAAGTCTTGATGTCTGCTTTCAGTTTGATTGTTATTAAATGTTTAATGTTATTTCATTTTTAAATGTCGTGCATGATTATGTTGAGTTCGGATGCAAAAACCTTAGGTAAGCTTTTTTTTTACCAACAAACTTTCTTAGTAAAGAAGAGAAAAGAAAACTTTCTTAGTCTCTTCTTAAAGTTTTTCTATCTTTTAAACTTTTTTTTCCAACAGTATTTGTGGTAGTTACGTTACGAACTCACAGATTGAGCTTTAGTTGAGATGGAGCAATAGCAAGTCTTGCTCTAAAGCAAGCCAGGAATTTTTTCAAAAGTTCTTAAATATATCAATAAATTTGAAATTCTTTTAGACAGTAATTAAGGTATACTAAAACATCAAACATTTGTTACAACAGAAAAATCATATATATATATATATATCCGAATTACATATTTAAATGTTATTTTTGCAATATTACATTGGTTCAGAGAAATCTGCCTTCTTTCTATTAGGTCGCTGTGGCAATGAATAGACACTAATTAAAAGTGCAAATGAATAGGGTTAATTCAATGTTACAGTATTCTAATAGAAAGAAACCAGAAACCAATAACACTGTTAACCATCTCAACCGTAGAGATTTGAGACGTGCTATCTAAAGTCGGTTAATTTTAAAGATTGAAGTGATGTCAGAGATCCGCGTAATACATTATTCTGCAGCGAAGAAATAGTTCCGGCGTTCTTGTTATTTCATCCTGAATGTAGAAGATTATTGTTGATTTGAAAACATTAAATATTTTAAGAGACAGAAAATGTAACTGTTCAAATTATTAGATTTGTTTATTTTCGATCACACAGCAAGGGAACATGCGATTGGTTAATGTTGTTGAGGGGCTCATTTCAACATGGTCTCAGTCTCCAGTGCATGGCACTCGTCTCCTTATAAATATTTCAAAAGTAATTGTAAAGATCAGTCGATTCACAGCAGTGCGTAACAAATTATTTTAAATGTTTATTCCAAGTTAAGAGAATTGGAACAGCACCTGACAGTCGATGAAGTCATTCAGAAAACGACATTTTTGACAGGAATATCAGTTATGTCTTCTAATGCCATTAAGAAAGAATTTTAAAAGGAGAGAATTCTATGCACACCAGACAAGAAGAGGCCTCGGAAAGTAAATACATTACGGTCGGATAAAACTTGTGATTAATTTCTGCGCACTGCAATTAGAGATAAAATATATAAAATGTTTTTTTAAAATGAAATACCAACAGTAAGAAATGTATTGAAAGAAATTACTGACGATCCTGAGTATCCAAATATTTCCCGCAGTATATGGTATAGAACAGCGGTTCCCAACCTTTTTCAGCTGGCGACCCACCTTTCCTTATCGGAATAACTCCACATATATAGGAATAGAAGTTAAAAAAAAGTTAAGCAATCCCATAAACAGGCCATGTAGGCCCACGGAAGCGTGGGAGGTAAGGCTCCCAGCGTTTCGAGACCAACGGGACTAGATTGAGGTCGGGTGGTCAGCCAGACGCCCGCCCGCCTTAACTTCCCGGGAAAGAAACCCGGTACCCATTCTACAGAGGGCTGCGTAGACCCTAGGACCCGTTTAGAGGAGAAAGAAGTGTGGACAAATTCCCACCCTCCGCCGAGGCCAGGAACCGAACCCGCCACCTCCAACCCGGTGGAGCCGGTAAGCGCCCTTACCCACTCGGCTACCGGGCCCACATAGGAATAGAAGAATGTAGAATAAAACCATATTTGTATCGTATTCCTTCCTTATATATGATCGGTTTTCGATTTTTCTGATCTTTTCTGATGGTTTCTGATAGTTTTAGGATCAAGTCGCGACTCACCGGTTGGGAACCGCTGATATAGAACATTAAAATTGTGTGAATTTAAGTATCAGCCTCGACATAGAAGTTCACGATTAGTGATAGTGAAGATATACCGTAATCACTTGGCAACACAAATGTGTGTGTGTGTGTGTGTGTGGTCGGTTCGCACCGAAGTGCGAGCTTCGTTGCCGAAGCATCCGTGCTCCAGGGAGCGCTAGTGTTCCCAAGACGGCGAACCCCTAGCAGACTCCCTAGAATTACAAGGGAAAGATACTGGGGGTGGTTTCCCGTGGCCTTCCCCAGGACGCCATTAAGGAATGACGTCAGACCGAAGAGAAAGTGAAGAAGAGGCTACAACACAGGAAAGGAAATTTTTGAAACATCCATGCTCGCTACCGGGATTTGAACCCGGGCGCTGGCACATTGATCTCACGACAGACCTACGCCTGAGACCGCTCGACCACACCAGCGCGGCGGCAACACAAATATTTGCATGCAATTCGGCAATTGCGTGGAAGACGAATTTTGGAATCTGGACTACTTGATAGACTGTTAAAAACAGCCAGTAGTCATTAATTCTTCTGATTCTTCTGTGATAGTACTGTGATTCTTCTGATAGTACGAATGATAGGGACTCATCAATTGGATATGAACTTCTCACAGCGAACAGTGATTAATAAAGGTACAACAAATCCAAAACGAAAACAAAACTTATCAAATACAATGAAAAAAAAAAAAGGGAAAAAAAAAAAACCAAAAAAAAAAAAAAGATTCTTTTCACTGATTAATAAAGCTATTTTGATTAATAAACAAATCAAAAACCAAAACAAACTTATCAAATACAATGGCAAAAATAAACAAACAAAAAAATGTGAAATAAAATTAAAATAAAAAATAAATAAAGAAAAGAAAAAAAAAAAAGCTTCTTTCCAGTGATTAATAAAGTTAAAACAACTCAAAAATGAAAACAAAACTTAATACAGTGAAAAAAATAAACAAGCAAAAAGAAGTGAAATAAAATTAAATAAAAAAGTAAATAAAAAGACAAAAAAAAAATAATAAAATAAATAAATAAAAAAAAGTACATAAAAAGACAAAAAAAATTAAATAAAAAAAAAACTGAATAAAAAGTAAAAAACAACATTTTTTTTTTAAAAAAAAACGTTTTGGGGAATTGATCCAACATCCTTTGAATTACAAGCTGAATACTTTATCTATTAGACGACCATGATGTAGGTATTACTCCGCATGACGTTACTTCAATCTTTTCATGAAACCGACCTTAGTTAATATTTTCTAGATATCATTACAAAGAATTAGAATTAGAGCAAGATTTTAATGCAACGTTTTGAATTGGCAGTGATTCCAAGAAAAGTAATGAATCAGAAATTGCATAACTAACAGCATTCCATCAATAAAGTAACTTCTACAATAATATCTTAAGGAAAATTGCACAGATCACTGGAAACAGTATATATGTATCAGAAATTCATCACGTAGTGACATTATTAACTCTAAAGTTTGGAAATAATTAGAAGGGAATATGTGTTTGTTTGTTTTTGTTTTTGTTTTTTTCTGTTTATTTTTTATTGATTATCTAAGGCATCTAATCCTTCTAAAGTTGCCCTTCACAACAACTTTAAAAATCGCCCTTCGCAACATCTGAACTGGTCATTATGTGGATAAATTTGGTTGATGAGCCCTAATAATGATGTAACATTAAATTTTCCCAAATTTTCGTTGAGTTTTTCAATTGTAATTAGAAAAAAAATTGCACATTTTTTAACCTTATGCAAGAATTCCCCGACTTGTCTCTTTTATCTTCATTTCTCTGATTTGTTCCATCTCTATTGATTAGTTCTGGGCGTCTCATAGCATCACTTGCTTTGCACCATTAGTACATCTCACACAAAAGAAATATGAGTTGAATTAAAAAATATTCATAACGAAAGCGTAATGCACTAATAACATCAGTAAAGAAACAGGAATTTGTTAAATGTAACAACTTCATCACCACAAGCAATCAATTATAGCAAAGCAACAAATTTTTTTCTGAAATTAAATTCTACGTTGATTGAAAAAAATATTTTTAAATATTGTCTCCTGTTAATTACAATTTGAACACACAGGCCTTTTTTAAAGTTAGATACATCAATGAATATTAGATCATAGATCTACATCTTTGAAATCTTCGACAAACGAAATTTTATTGAAAAAAAAATAGATGATGATGAACAATATGCTTGTAAAAAAGCAAATTAAAATAACCTAAAACAAAATAAAATAAAAAAAATAAATAAAATAAAAAAAAGAAAAAAAAAAATAAAAAAAAAAAAAAAAACATAAACAGAAACAAATCATTATTATTAACTGAGATAATAGTAAATAATAATTATTTTAAATAGCAATAAACTACCGGTACCTTTATCAATTGACTTGCGTAATGTTTAACTGATGCATATTAACTGATACAAATAGACAAATGCTGAAAGTAATGGTAGAGGATACCATTATTAGAAGTAATAAAAAACTATTTTTATGTAAAGAAAAATGTGTTTCAGTTAGAAATATCAGATTTAAAGTGAATGCATTGTTTGCTGTTGAAATCCTGTCCACCATCTGTTTGGCATTATGTAATCGTGCAAAATTCATGTTTATCATTGATATAAATATATAGAGTATATAGAATCATTAAAATAGATTCAATTACGTAATTGTGTATAAATTTAACAAACTATACCAAATTTCTTTTCTTGCTTTTTTTTATCAAGTTATTTTAATTTAATTTTTAATTCTTGCATAGAAATTAATTGATATATGTGTGTATGCGTGTGTGTGTAATCCAAATGTGTAATCCAAATGATTAAAAACTTACATACGGTATTTAATTAATCTTTGCACTAAAACTATGAAGGATATTTTATCAAATTAATACATGTACTTCTCGTACAATTACAATATTGTAAGTTCTTAGGAACAAATTTTTATTATTTATAATTTCCAATAAGCTTTTTTACACTAATGTTGAGGATAAAAACTTACAGAATTAAAAAAAAAAAGAAACTATTATTTCTTATCCTTACATTCATAATAGCACGTTCATAAAAATATTGCACATAAATTCTTAAAACAAAGATTAATGGTAATATTAGAAAAAAATTTTAACAAATCAAAATAGAAAATAAAGGCTTTTAATTTGGATTGTATTAAATGCTTAAATTAAGTCTAAGTTCAATGCTTATATTAAAGATCAAAGCTTACATTTTTAATTTCTATTTAATAAAATCAATAAAAAGTAATAAAAACAAATCCAAAGTATTCTATGGAAATTATTTAAATTTTTTAAATCTGAAGTATAACGTGACAAATGAATAATAGATAAAATAAACGCCGACATCTTTACATTTATATTTAATATAAATATATCTTTTTAAATTTATTATCTTTTATAATATTAAAGATCAGTCCTTGCATTGTTTTTCTTTTTAATAAAGTCAAATAAAAACAAATCATGACAAAATTCGGATGACACAAATAGAGTGCTACAAATTTATATAAAGTAGAAGTATGTAAATTATGAAGAAATATAGAAGAAGAAATATGTTTAATACCCTGATATGCTATGCCAGACAGTCTCTTGGTAATTTCTAAGTTTTCATTGTTTAAAAGATATCAACAGAATTTTTCACAATAGAATATTTTCATCTTTTTTATTTAATGAATCTATTAAATAAAAAAGATGAAAATATTCTATTATGAAAATAGAATTTTGAAAGCAATTGAAAATATGAAAATTCTGATATTTTAGGGCATTTCCTTTATGTTCCTTCCAATAACTTATGATATAATAGGTCCAGCTGCGTATTTGCCCCCTCTTATGTGACATACCATTACTGAGTAAACCAGTATGATTAAATATACATACACTCACTGCCATTTCTGCCCTCTAATCTACAACCAACAATAATGAATGGAATTCTATATTAAGGCAATTTTCAGTTAAGGGATCTAATTTGAAGATTATGTTTGCAAAACCGAGGAACGAGATCCCTAATTACCATGTGAATGCCTCCGATGAATGGAATTAAATTCTAATACATAAGTTGAGCTGTGAGCTAAGAAATTCAGTAGCAGAACAGAATTTCTGTCAGAGAAAGCCAATGGGACTCAAAGGCAGAGGACGCAAGTACAAAACGCATTAACTCAGTGGGTTTCATTCGCCACATCAAGTCATGCAGTGCATTCTAACCATCGAAAGCATTTCCCTCTCTTCAACTAAGACAACCAATTTTCCACTCCAAAGCTTCCAACGGAGGATCATGTTCTGTGAAATCAACTGAAATCTACACTGTATCACTTGGCGTTTTGATATATTGGCAATAAACCCACTTCCAAGCAATTTAATTAGCTTCAATAGAGTAATTCAATTAAACCTCTCAGGCATGAATTTATTTTAGACACGGAATAAAATGTCTAACTGTAAAACTTCTTAAAACCACCTGACTTAGATATAAAGGATTTTTTTTTTTGTAGTTAAAGCCAACTAAAAGTAAAAAAAAAAATATTGTTTGGATTGCAAGATTTGATTCAAAAAATATTATTTTACATTTATAAATATTTTTATTCTTTGCTTCAATATTCCACGGAGTTTTGTTTCTTTTAAGGATGTGAGAAACGAATCAAATCAGAAAATTAGAGATCTGGTAGATTTCTAAATCCTATCAGGAATTACTTCTGATTAATTAATTTTGCATTTCAGCAATTAAAATAAGCTTCATGTTCGGGTGAGGTGTTTCAAGGACAGAATAATTTAATTGCTCATAATCAAGCATGAGAAGTTTTAAATTTGATTATTTTTATCGGTGGCAATTGTAAGCCAGTTTATTATTATTATTATTATTATTATTATTATTATTATTATTATTATATCGAAAAAGCTTCAAACCATGGGTTTCCCCAGCTAAGACAATATGGAGGGTCAAGGACCAAAGCACATATTGCCAAGTGCAAAAAAAAAAAAAAAAAGTTTGGAAGAATAGTTAGGGATGTGTGGTTGTGTCCATAAATTTCCTAACTATGCGTGTTGTGTTGAGTACCACAGCCTTCTGCAGTTATGCATAAGTGTTTTTATGAAGTCCTAGTGTGCTGAGGCTGTGATGCAATGTGTGAGGCACCAGACCAGTGGCGGACAGGACGATGGGTACAACACGTACTCGGTCCTGCCTCCACTGCTTCTGGAGCTCGTGTGCTAGATCGTGTATTTACTGATCTTGATTATTATTATTATTATTAAGTGGTATCTTTTAGTATCAAAACTAAGTATCCTGAATCATCTTAAGCCTATAAATCAGACGAGTTAGGGACTATTTGATATATTCTTCCATATACTGTCCAACCACGGATATCAAACCTCCATTTGGCAGAGTGCCAAGAACTGTCGATTTGTGTTGTAGGGGATCGATTTGTATTGAACTGTCGCTGTAGATTTGTGAAGCGATTAAGCAACTATAAATATTTTTATTTTTCCTTCCTTTTATCGAATTTGGCCAACTAGGGACCATGTAACTAGCTCAACCTGACAACGTCAGGGCGAGGCTAGTGAAATTCAAGAAAGGGGGGACGAGAATTATATCCCGTCCAGGATAACCCTGAGATAGTAAGTCCCAGGTGGGAAACGGACGAAACACAGAAGAAGAAAGAAACAGCTATGCCACCACCGGGATTCGAACCCGGGAACTGGCGCATCGGCCACAACGGCAGCCCGCCGGCTAAACCGCACGGCCACGCCAGCACGGCATTTTTATTTTTATTATAAGTAAAATCTTCAACTGTTAAGCAATATAGTTACAATTTTAAAAACTATTGCCAAATGTTCACAAAATAAAAGCTAATTTTCCGATGATTAACAATAAACAAACAAGACGGATCAAACTTCCCGCGAGACGGATTGACTATCCCATTTTGGAAAAGGATTCTCCTCCTTATAATATGCGAAGAACTGTCGAGAGGTCTCTTATTTGTGGTCGAACAGTAAATGCATATTTAGAGAAAAGCTTTTTCTTTTTTTCTTTTATTATGTAAGACGATGTTTTTGCCCAGCCATTATAAAAGTGTGAAAAGATTGCCTTTGAGATATGGTTGTTATTTGTAGTTTTTGTTTTGGTTCATTGGTTTAATTTTAGAGGAAAAATTTGTATTTGATCTATAACATCTCTCTATAATTACATTGAAATCGCAGTCACGAAACAGTTTGGAATTACAGTAGTGTGGGTGCTTCATTTGTTCTTTATAACGATGTAATTTTCTTCAGTGTAAGTTAAAGTTTGTTTTCTGAATATAAACAAAATGTTTATAAACTGATATAAATTTTAAATTCATGAAATTTAATTAATATAAAAATTTTAATTTTAAGAAATTCAATTGCAAAATTTCTTAAATAACTTATTTACGAAAATTTATTAACGAAAAACTAAGCTAATTCGTTAAAACAATCATTCATTTTTCTTTTTTACGTAATTTAAAACTTGTAAGTTTAACTATAATTGAAAATATTGTGATGATTTTAAGTAAATCTAAATTATATATAATTAAAATTTAAAAAAAATGAAAACAAAATTAAGTAAAAGATTTTGCAAATAAAATAGCCTATTTGATGATATCAACTCAACCATGTCCTTTTTTAAGGCGACATTTGCATACGAATCTTAGCGGTACCCTTGTTGTCGTCGTCGTCATTCGACCCCCCCCCCCAAAAAAAAAAACCCCCCGTGTGTCCTTTCTTGGATCGTTGGGGGGGGGGAGCTACAGACGTACCAACCAGGTCCAAATCGTAGATTTCCTGCATTTTCGGATGTGATGGGGGAGGGCTTCTAACCCCTGTCAGTTTCCCCACCCCCTCGTTACGCCAGTGATACGCATATTTGAAAAAACATTTCTCATCTCTTACATTTAATTAAAAATGATTATATTTCTGAGAAAGGCTTTCACTGAAAAAAATAATTTCATTTAAACATATAAATTATTGAAATAGTTTAAAACTTTTTATGATAATTTTTCGTTACAATAACTTAAGACATACAGTCTAATATGAAATGGAAAAAAAGCGAACATAAAAAGGACATTTGGAAAAGGCTTTTAACCAAACAGATCAATATTATTATGTATATTTTATTCCAAATCCATGTTTGCTTTATTAAGTTTATTTTTAGCGTGTAAGCCTGAAATTATTATCTTTGAAGCTTCTTTTGATTTTATTTTTTCTTTATTACAATTAAAAATAAATGAAAACTTAAAAGAAAAAAAGGAAGGAAGGATGAAAAAGAAAATAATTTCAATTTCCAATTCAATCTGTTCTCTTTCAAATCAGTTCAGTCAATTACCATAGCTTGTTTTCCGCTGCTCAAACAATTTGTTTTATTGTTTTTGAGATGTCATTTTAGCAGTGGGAGATCTCAACAAGCCTCATAAAAGAACCGAAACTAAACTTTGCATCCAGCCGCTCAATGATATCCAATGTGTGTCGGCACTTCATTAGAGCAATGGCGTTTATTCTACAAACTGCTCTTCTGTTTGCCATAAAGCGCTGAGCTTTAATGAACGGAACGCTAATATGTCATTGATTATCCTACGTTTCGTCCAGGAAAAGAAATAGGTCTATTAGCCTAGGGTGAGAAACAATAACTTTTATTTGGCTCTTCTACTCGGGGACGAATTTATGAACCATGACCGTGAATGTTCAGTCGTTTAGCGGATATACAGACATAAACACTCTTCGTAATGGGCGCTGCGATCGCTGGAATGATGTGACGTCACAATCAAGAAATAGCAACGTACTTGACCACATCAGCCGCCTTTTTTTTTTTTTTTTTTCTTTTTTTTTTTTTCTGAAATAACTCATATATAATATTCCAATATTGCAATGCCTTACTTTCAAACAATTTTTGTAAATACAAAAGTTAACAAATTCTTGAAAGAACTTAAAGTTAACTTTTACTTTGAATTAAGATTTTTTTTCTTCTTCTTTTGTTTTGTTTTGAATTGTGAAACCACACAAACGAAAATATGTTTATTTTTAAGTTGTGATATACTAGAATAGAAATAGTGGAAGTTTTCCTTTTCAGAATAAAAAAAAAATATATTTATATAATATATAACAAAAAAAAAAACCAATATACACTTTGCTGCTGTAATTTACATAGCTAATTTTCTTTACTACATAAATTTCAACAACAAAGTGTACATTGTTCTTTTGTACATGACCACCAAACGTTTCAAACCATTTCCCCAATAATTTGCTCTTTCAGGATTAGGCTAGTATGGCTTCGGAAACCCCTCATATATATAAATATGGTAAAATAATTAGGATTTTATATTTATTATTTAATATATTATATCTACATATATATATATATATATATATATATAGATAGATAGATAGATAGATAAGTTCTAGATATTAAATATTAAATTCTAAATAATTTTCTTAGGTTGTTTTAATCCGATTAATTTTAATCATATTGAAAAACGCGGAATTACTGGATTAGGCAAAAGGATTCATAGTCTACCCATTGATAAACATGGTTGTTTTACTTTTAATATTTTTCCATGGTAAATTTTGTCAATCGTTGATTTCTTGACAAGGACACAAACATACACCAAAGAACCAAATAAACAAGTGAGATCGTCTCTTGTTCTTGGCGGTGTTTCATGAAGTTCCTTCCAGCTGTTCAAAAGTTATTAGGGGCGGAAGAGAGGGGGGGGGGGCATAAACACTCAGACACACACAGTCTTCACTTTCCTAAGAAAGAAGGCTAAAAAGACATACAGCTACTCATACACAATCTTCATTCATTTCACGGAATTCAAGGATAATAATATCTTCTTTTATAAGAGAGAATGGATGCTAGAATATATAAAATATAAGTTTGTTATTGATGTCAAATAAAATACATGGAATTTTACATTATTTAATAATAGTCTACTAGTAAACGATTATAGGGTTACAAGCTTGCAGTAACTGAATTCTTATAAAAAAAATTAACCAGTTTTTTTTTGTTCTATAAAATTATAATTGCTGTTAATGGATAGTGAACGTATTGATTAAATTTTTAAGTATTTGTGATACTTAAGAATCACTATTTCATGTTCGTAAATTAAAATCACATTCTTGTTGATCTTTCAATAGATGATCGATCCAGAACACTTTACCTACAGAATTGTGCAAATATATACATACAATTTATAAATAATGGCACTTTGGTTGCTGTAATCTTTCATACTTTGTATTTTTTAAATTAAATACAGTAGTAAATTTAATGGATACCATTATTCATTCACGATATTTCTTAAGACGTCTAGGATACTAATAAAAATTATTGATCTAATGTCTAAATAACTGCTTATATTTGGTTTCAAACAACTTCGTTTCATGTTATTGCAATCTGAATTATGCTGTCAATTAATTAATAGACAAGGACATTCGTTAAAAATTAATGAGCACATATGATAAAAAGATGATTAATTCACATATTAAATAATAATGAAATACTAATCGAGGACGGTTTCAACCCGCTAACAGTCGCTAACAGTCATCAGCACAGTTAGCCGGTAGATGAGTATTTTATTATTTTTTAGATTTAAAATTATCTGAATTAATCATCTTTTTATCATGTATTAATTTTTAACGAATGTCCTTGAATGTCCGAAATATTTCAACCTGCACACATTAAACTTTGATTTAATTAAAATAAATAATAGGATATCATTTGTATTTATTAAAATCTATTTCAGATCGAAGTGATTTGAAATGCTTAGTATAGGGGAGACCGGGGCCAAGTGGACCTAGGGGTAGAGTGGACCGTTGACTTTAGTAATTCGTGTAAACGCTAGAATGCGCCAAAAATTGGAAAGAAGGTTGGTGCCATTGTGGCGCTGCTACCACAAAAGTGTCAGTGAATTCGGCTTATTGGTGACAGTGAGGTGATCGATTGTTTTGTTTTTGTCCAGGTAAGTAAATGTTTAGTGTTGTTTTTACTTTAATATTGCCGTTCAGCGATGCATTGAATAACATAACCGTAATATTCATATTGAAGGTAGAAATCTAAAGATCATTTTAAGCTGTAGTATGAATTGAATACTTAAAGTAGTCGATAGTTACAACTGAAGGAAACGCCAAAAAGGCGATGGGGCAGAGTGGACCGAACGACACGGGGCACATTGGACCAGTGGTCCACTCTGCCCCGCTGTTTTTACAATAAAATATTTTAGCACTATACATTATATTTTTTTTCTATATTATATATTTATTAGGCCTATTATATTATATTGTATTACATTATTATATATTATAATTTTTTATATATATTTTTATGTAGGCTATCATATATTGTGTGTGGCCTATATTATTAAAGGATATTATCCCTTTAGTAATTCCTCTCAGCAAGTACCGTAATAGGGGAAGACTTCGCGCGAAGGCATCTTAATCTTCGAAAATAGCCAATGTACACATTTAAGTGTTATTAAATTCTAATTAAAAACTATGCAAACTGTCACGTTGTGGAATTGGCAACATGACACGATTAAAATCTTGGTCTCTGAGGGAATATATTTTGATTCTTAATAATTGTATTGTTGTAATTATGTACTTGAATTTTTGTATTTGGTAAAGTCTTGTATATTATTATCGTGATATTTCATGGTTAAATATTATTTTAATGGGTTGAGCTTATTTAGAAAACAATATGTGCGAAAGAAAAAGAAAAACTTCGAAAAAACAGTTGTGCGTTGATTGAGTGATCACGTGGTTTTATCTGTTTCGTTTTCCCACGGGAACAAAAGGAGAAAAGTTAAATACACTGTGGCGGGAAAAATCAGATCAGTTGATGAATCTGAAACACACGGGCAAAAATTACACCCAATCAGTCTAAACATTTCAGGAGAGGGAGAGTATTCTAAAACACACACAATTACATCCCTAAGTGAAGGGGATTCAATGTACGCAGTGCAAGAGATGGGCCCATAGTTCCTGTGCAGCCAGTGATATTCGGGGTTTATTTTACGAATGCCTCAATTGCAAAGAAGATTTCTCTAGTGAAAGTGATTAATTAATTCAATGTAAACCTATTTGATATTATTCATTTACGACTTTCAACTGCATAATGATTATTTTAAAATTTCACTTGAATATGTAATACCTTAGGTAGTCCATGTTAAGTTAAACTTTATTTCATGATATCCTAAATGGCATGTTATTTTCTATTCAATAAAAAACTTATTTTAAATGTTGTTATTCTTATCCGGACCAACGTGCCCCCTGGGGTGGTCCAGTCTGCCCCGTGGTCGGGGCAGGTTGGACCACTCTACCATTTTTGCTTTTCGAATTAATACCAATTTTATTTATGAAGATAATGAAATGAAATCAAGTATTTACATTCTTGAATAGTTTCCGATTCTGACAAAAAAAAAATGCAATGGAAAATATCTTAACCAAAAAAAGAAAAAAATTCAACAAAAAAAAGTGGACCGCTCTGCCCCGGTCTCCCCTACATATGAAATACATTTCTCCGAGTGAAATGGCTCTATTGAGAAATTAATTTGAGATCACTAACATAAAAAAAAAAACAAGTCTTCTATAATCGTTCAGAAATGGTCAACCTTAACATTAGTTAAATTCACTGATAATCAAAAGTGGTTCAATTCTGCTAATAATAGTGAACTATGCAAGATCACGGAATGTTTCTGCTTAGAAAATTGGTAATTTGTAAATAGTGTATATTTGACAACAACACTCAATTGTTTTTGAATGTTGTTTATTTTTTATAATAATTTTTTATAAACGTTATTTGTTTTAACAATATTTCTGTTTTCTAACAAATGACCGTATCATGGAAATGATCCAGTTTATTTCTGTTCTGTAATTATTACTTCTATTGTAGTTGCCTTCAACACAGTAGCTTTCACTAAACCCTCTTAACAATCCTGTAAACACTAGCAGTGCATTTTCAGAAGTTCTTTCTCCCCTTCACTTGGTCGTTCCCCAATCCATTAAATTCTTACAAATAAACCAATTTTTCTCGATATAGAGTAGTTGTAAATTCGTTTTTGATTTCGCCAATTTTAAATCAATTATATTAAGTGCAATAAAAATGGAAGTCTATAAGCCATGAAATGGAATATCATATTTTATTATTATTTTATGGGCTCTTATCTATTTTATGGCTTTATGAACTACAAAATGATGTTTTAGAGGCTATAAGGACATGAATTTTTTTATTATTATTTTCCAATAAATTTTCCATTTCAGAGGCAGCGGATTTCAAATATATATATAGAAAAAAATTGGATTTAAAGTTAACATGCAGAAGAAATAAACCAAAGGAATAATATACTGTTATTCTACATACAATGAACTAGACTTCTAGAGGTCTATACCATACAATGCATTATAAATTATAAAAAAAGAAGGTATAAGTCAAGATTTATAAGAAACCATTCTATCATCCCTTCTCTATTAGAAGGCCTTTTTTTATGAAATATGAGTTCAATGTACAGTAAATCGTAATACAATATAACTGTGGACGTATGGAACTGGAGTAACGCGTCTCTAATTATTTAAAATTTCCGTTTAACTTTAATTATCACGTAAACAGATATAATAGATGGCCATACATATCGCATACAAGAAACCAATAAGTATCATAAGAAATTCTTCTTATGAAACAAATGGAAGGATTTTTTTTTCCCCCTACAGAAAGGAATTGATATAATTCGCTCGATTGACGAAATAAGTACGTTCTTTTTATCAAATAAAAACGAATCATCGTAAAATGAAGAGTTGTTGAAACACTATCTTGACTGCATATTCTTAGTGAATGTTTTTATTACTGTTACTAACTGTAAAGTTAAACAGTAGGCCTAAAATTAAGTATTTCTGCAAATGATGAAAGCATATAGAGCTGCCCTATTCTACTAATTTTGTCTTCAAAACCAAATTTATACTGAAATCCATATATATATTTTTAAGCTACTAGCAAGAATAAAGTACATGTTATTTATAGTAAAAATTGGATATGTAATTATTAGACTTCGGCATTGTTTATTATCTTATTATCAGTATTATTTATCACTTATTGCATTAAAGGAAAAACAATTACAACATCATTAAATTTTGTTGAAAACTGTCTGCAAACTTCTGTTTAAATGCTTCAGTTGACAGGTATTAAGAAATGAAGAAATATTTTATAACGTAGAAATATTTCGAAATTTTTTTTATTATTATTAGCTTTGCGTTATTAGATGCAATTTTGTTCCCTTTACGTGTACATTATATCAATGAACCTTCAATTCATATTTTAATAAGCTTCATTACAATTACAAATGTCAATTGTTTGACATTTTTAAGTGTTACTTTTTTGTAGTCATGCCTTAAGAACCTGAGAAGAATTACTAAGTTTCAGAGTAGGGGATGATATGGTGTAGTGATTAGCCCGTAGCTATTTCTGTAAATGGCCATCACATGGCTGAGCATGCGCGGTGAACTTCCACCCACACCCCCTCTTCGAATGGATGAATTGTGGGTGAACTTTCTCTCTCCCGTGGCAACAACTAAGGATGGTACGGTACAGCGAGTTTCTTGTGAGCCTCATCGTACATCAAGCGATGATTGTTCAGTGAAATAGGACCCAGATTACACGTGTAATGCAATATGAAATTGCCGGACTGGTCCACGACAACCGTCACGCCCCCGTGCATCTGGCCCCGCCAAACGCCCGACCGGGGATCAGATGTCCGGTCCAATGGCCGGCACGGGGGTGACTGTGGCCTGTACACAAGGACCTGGGAGGGGCACCGGATGCGATTGTGGCTTATTCTCAAGCATTCAATGAAAAAAGAAGTGAAAGAAAGAAAGAAAACGTGGGAAGGAAAAAGGGGGGAGTGTAAACAACAATAGTTGGAGAGCTTTGAATCGTGATAATATATTCTGACAACTAACTCAAGCAACAGATGCCTGCTACTGAACAAGAGGTTGTGTTGCCAGATATGGATATTCTCTTTCTGAGATTTCAAAACTAACTGAGAGCTACCAAATGCCGTGTCAGCACTTCAACAACTCACTTGCTGAAAGAGTCTTCAATGTCAGTGAATGGCTGTCCTCAATCTACAAGGATAAGCCTACATAAAAGACAGCTCTAAATCATTTTAACAAAATAGAATCTTCTTGTGTGTAGCAGTTGGTGATAGTGTTTCATTGAAAGCACTTCAGAAAATCTCATTTATTAGTAACAACTGAAATAACTTTGAATACTAAGATTCAAATATGATGCTCAATACTGTTCATACAACAGCTTCACTTTAATGACTTCAACAATATTAAATATTAAATATTGTTACCTTCGATAATATATTCTGTTAGATATTAATTTTAATATTATGACATCATTTAAACTATTTAGTTTAAAGATTCATTTAAACTATTTAGTTTAAAGATTCTTTTTTTAATTTAAAAAATCTCTTTGTTTCTAAAATCAAAACATAGATTAAAAAGTAGATTAAAATTTTTGTAGAAATTATATTTAATTTAAAAATGGTATATTTAACAAACAAAAAAAAAAAAAAAAAAAAAAATAAATTAATAAACTAAGAATTGAGTTTGTAAACAATGTGTAGACTATGGGCTAGTATAAAAAAATCACTTAGGCCTACACAGATAATTGAATTACAGACATTACAAATAGTTCTCGGAAATTGTTGCTATTGTGAATGTATTGATTGTATTGTAGTCAATATAAATAAGTAAGAATCTCTTATCTAATAAAGAATATTAGTCGTTTTTCGATTACTTTTGAGGGAATAATATCATTTTTTATAAATGAAATTAGAAAAGGAATGCTATTCTAAAATTTCGGCGAGATTAGCATTAATCTTTTTAAATATGAATTCTAAGCCAGACAAATCTTTGAAAGTTTTAAGATATTCTATATATTTATTAAGCTTATTTATTTATTTCAAAGAAACATTGTATTGATATTAGTTTATTAACAGTTTGCCGTACAGTGGTTAGGTAATCTTAGTCCTTTTATAAAACAAATTGATTATAAATTGGAAATCTATTAATAAACTCTTAAAAAAATAATTCGAAAATCATTTGCTTCATCTAAATTTAATATTAATTTATTCAACATGCATCATTTGTATGTCGAAATATAATTTTTCATATATTCTACTAACGTACACAATATCTTTTCTAAATAAAGAAATAGACCAAAATTGTATTTATTTATTTTGTTCAGATTAATAATCCAATTGTTATATATTTTCTATTCACTTTGTAAACACGGTTTCCAGTCCACATTATCATCTCTCATATTTTATGTTTATCTACCACCTATCATCAACCAGTTGATGTTGATATAAAAATAAATATACTTCCTATCTCCACTCGTAAATCTTTTTCGAGAATATTCCTTTCTTTCTGATGAATTCCTAAATTTACAAAGAGGAATGTATCGGTAGAAGGAAACGAGGTGGGCACCCGCGATAGGTGCTTAACGATAAAGCTCCGTCCAAAGCATGAATTGGAGAGAAAAGGAGAGAGAGAAAAAGATGGATGGCACAATGTACGACCATTGAATGGAGGGAAGAAGAAAAAAAAAAGGTAGGAAGAGGGAAAATGTGAGGGTTTCCACACGAATCCTGCAAAATCAGCAAGCGTGAGGGTGGCTCAACGGGCTCCTGCCCGCGAGGAACCAATGAAATCCCTCGTGCATGTAGGCTCAACCCTCCCCTATTTCCCCCTGAATCGAAACGTCAGAGCTGTACCACCCTCGTGCAGGAGGTGAGGAGGTGGTACAAGAGAGCATTTCTACTTCCTGCGTCGAGGGTATCTTTTCAGGTCAAATTTCCTATCTACAAGAGAATTTTCGAATTTTTTTCACGTACTGTGTGTGTCCATTAGGCGCAGGCCTATTATATTACAGGAAAATCTTAAGCTTTTGGCTGCTGACCTACTGGAATTATTTCCTGTAGACTGCAGTCCCCCCTCGAACAAAGACCCTATTGTTCTTTGTTTATCATTGGACAATGTTATGTAAAAAGGAACGCGTCCTCTAATTCGAGATTATTTTTCATTTTAGCAACATTTTGCTAACTATTAGAAATGTATAGCATTACAGATTAATTATTTCATTTAAACTTTCTGTTTCTATTTCATCGAAACAATTGGTCCTTGAATTTCATGTAAATAGTCTATAATGCAAATTTTTTCTTAAATTTTTAAAGCTTTGGATTGGTTCCTTTTTGCAAAATACCGAAGCTACCGAAATACCGAATTGTAAGATTTATTTTAAACAATATTATATATTTTAATGTTTATTTTAATATTACTTTGAGAGTTTATTTTCTTAAACTTTGTAATTCAGTGTTAATTTTCAGGTTTAATTATTAATTATAACTCAGTAACTTAAATTAATGAAATTTTAAATACAATTCGGCATTATTTGTGCTATTTCATTTTGAATATTTTATGACGAATATTTGAAACTTCTCAATCAAATAATTTCTTTTCTTCGTAGAGTCAGTTCTGGATGTATAAACACCATTTCTTCCGAGATAATCATTTGGACAGTCTTTCCTAAAGATATGGATTGTCCGAATGGTTGTCACGTGAGAAGGGTTGTTATGTCACCGATTCGTTGCAGCAGAAAGCTTTACTAGATTATTCTGTACACAGACATCCTTTGCTGCCCAACTTAGGACCAATATCTTACTAAGACATTTCTATGCTCCTTCTTTCACTTTATTTTTCTTTCATGTTTTACCATTTTTCTTTTTTACTGCAGCTTTGCGAATTTTCAGTTGCTTTGCGAATTTTCTGCTGGCAATACCTGCCAATATTTTGACTTCAATGTATCTATTGATGGTACTGCAGATATATTTGCAGTAAGTACAAAATGGCTATGCATCATTTCAAAATAAAGTTTAAGTATTTGCACATAGTTGACATAAATGGCCCTAAACATTAACAACTTCTTCTCAACGATTTTCATAAGCTTAATAAAATCAGTTTCTTTCGAGTAATGATTTTTTTTCTCTGAAATTTGGACCTTTCTCCAATTGCCAAATTAGTGTAAAGACTTTTTTTATTTCGCAAAGTAAAAACTGATAAAGCAAGGCTTAACCTTTTTTAATTCAAGAAAATAAAATAAAAAAGGATTTCATCATTATATTTGTTGAAACAATGAAAAGGAAATATTAAAATTTTATTAAATATATTGGATCCCCCAGTAATTATTTGCAAAGCTATTGATAATTATTGCATATATTAGACTATCTTAGTATAATTTGTATAATTATTTCTTAAAATAGCATATAACATTTGTTGAACTAAACTGAATATATCTAATTTTATTCACATTGGTAAGCTTGAATAAATCAAGCACAGGGTTTATTTTTGAAGGTTAAGGGCTTATATAAAAAATGTTAAGCTTATAAATAATTTTTCTTGATATGTAATTTCTAGTAAATTTAATAAAATTACTATTGGAAGAATCTAGCTCAAAAGTTTGAAATTAAGATAATTTCGGTTGCTATTGATTATTAGGATACTGTAGGTCATAATTAATTGAAAGTCAAAATAAGAAGAAGATTAAACGTAGAGTCTAATATAAAAAGGAAATGGTGTCTAAAAATAATCTTTGGAAATGAAATAACATGGAAAGATGACAGGCAAGTAGATTTCATTTTTCCAAATATTTTAAATGAAGCACTGAAAAAAAAATACAAAATGTTGTGAAATCAGCCATTCCACAGATATCTTACTTTTGAAATTACTTATGGAAATAAATCCTCTGTAACTTTCCTTTATTGACTTCAAGTCATTACTGAATAATTCATATTTATTATTGTTTATAATAGCTCAATACTTTGTCCGCACTTATGGATTTTTCCATTGATATTGAGTTTGATAGCTATCTGCAATTGTACTTTTTTCCCGAATTCAACAAAAAAAAACCAAAAAAAACCCCCAATTAAATGTGCTGTATCATTACTTATTCATCGCTCAATAATCAATAATAAATGACATCAACAAAAGAAATTATCTCAGCGTCCACTTAATTTTCAAATCGTTATCAAAGAATTTTTGGCATGTTTTTTTCCTATACCCAAAGTTTTAGAACATAAAGAACAACCTTTCCCACCTAGATCTTCTCAAAAAATAAGGCAAGAAATGTTGTTCAGCCACTTCCAAGGCTTGACTAGATTATTATAATTAAGTTGATAAAGAAAGAAGTTTTTAAGATTACCACTGCATTTACTAATAGGCCTATAGAATATATATATTTATTAAAAAAGGTGATTTTTAAATAAATTAAAAAAAGTCTAATTGGTTAATTGAAAAGATTCAGTGTAACTGTAGGTATTTGGCTTGGTTTAGTTAAATCAAACATAACTTCTGTTAGCCTGTTCTG
>JAFIDM010012231.1:164523252-164581763 GCA_023159025.1 Thereuonema tuberculata
CAGTGTTTGTTTGTTTTTTAACGAAATTAAAGAAAATGTCCAACAATGTATGTCATTTTACAGTTAAACAATAAAGAAAATTCATTTTGATTTAATCATAACTGGGAATTTTGGAACCAATGTAGAAATTCGAATTAAGCTTTTTGATCAATTTGTTTATCATAACGTGAGGGATATACGGTAATTTGTAATCTAAATATTGATATGATTATCAATGTGATAATCGTAGAACTAATTTTTATTGTGGTGAGGATGATTATAATATCTTTTAAAATCAATGAAAGAGTATTCTAAATTTTTTTAATTTGTATGTAACTATTTATTCAATAAAAGTGTGCATATGCTTGTTATTGTTATGCATTTCAGTTTAGTTTAATTTGGAAGTGTAGCATAGTTGTTTAGGATCTACTTCCAAGGACTGTATAATTTCCATTGCATTGATTTTATTTTCAAACACAAGATGAATGTTTTAACTTACCCTTAGTTTCTTTCATATGGATGGTGATAAGCATCATTTGACCAAGCGGCAAAATTCGATTTTGAGATATTCGCAAAATAGCAAAAGCTTATGCAATAATTCACATTTTTTTATGGCATGAAGAGTGTTATATATCAAAATGAAATAAACCGCACATGATGACGTATGAATTTCGAATGATCAAGCGACAATGTCGCTAGTTACATGATGCAAATCTTATCTGTTACGATTAGTCAATTGAATTAATTTTCCGCAGAATTATGTTGAGATAGCAAGCAGGTACAATTTTTTATAAAGAGTTTACACACCTTTTGCTAGTAAATGAAGCAGTAATCTAAAAAATCTATTTTAGCGCTTGGTCAAATGCATAACAATATCCATGTATCGAACGTGAAGTGCACTGTTTTTCTGTTCCCTATTTTATGGTAATGCTTTATTGAGGAATAAAAAAAATCACATAAGTTAAATAAAAATTTAGAATTTGTTGATATCATTTTATCTGGGACTTAAAACTGCAAGTTTTTATTTTTGTTGTTTTTATTTATATATACTATATGAATTAATTAAAATCATTTAAGTTACATTGCTTTATTGCAAGATCCGGAAACGACATTTTCATAGGTAAATCTTAAAAAGAAAAGGTATCTTATTAATGCCTGCAATTTAATATACCTTAAAATAACACTAAGCAAAAACAAAATTAAAATTAAAATAATTCATTCTCTCCCCTGTTCATTAAATACGATTTCTGGTTCTCTGGGCCATTCTGATTTTTCTGAAAACAAAGCAGTTATTCAACAAAATGGTTAAAATGAAGGCGGAAGAAATTTATTTCGATAATTTGATTGTAATTACAAGTACACTAAATGTATTAACATTTTATTTTTATTTTTACCTTTTAAAAACAAAGTATATTTAAATTTATGGCCCAGAATTATAAAATAACTATCAAAATTTTTAATATTTTTATTTGTCTATTTACGGTAATTTATTTTTCCTTAAAAATTTTGTCTCCCCACAAATTTTTCATCACTCTGGTCTGTGCTCCATATAGTCGTAACAGAAAAAATGTGTCTACTTGCATCCCTATGCGCTCCAATTGGCTAACCTCCCTCTCCCATTTCTCTAGAAACCATTAGAGTAAATTCAGTACTTTAAATTGTGAAGGGAGTGTTATTAATTTTAAATAACATATGACTGATTTATATGCGTCAATTTTGGAACGTTCTTATTAGTTATTACTTATTTTGTAATATTAAATTGTCCTTTGAATTTTCTTTTGGAAACCATTTGGCATTGCAGAAAAATCTTTCTATTTCATCCACGAAGTTAAGACCTAGAAATAACGTTTTCCCGAACTTAAAAAAATACATTTGCAAGTGTGTCTTATGCTGTTCACGAACCCAGTTCCAGATCAGATGAGAAAGGAAGAAATAAAGGGAAAAAAAAAAGCCAGAGGATGGAAGCAGTGATAATAAAGAAGGAAGCCTTTAAAATATGCCATTAGTGTCGGACTCATCGGAATGGACTCCACGTGCGCTTATAACTACAATTCCTTTATGTAATTCTTTTTCTTTCTCTCTCTTCACATTTTTTTCCTTCTTCTTTCGAACAGTTCAACTTCTCTGTAGCACTCTTGTGTATTTAATCAGGATTTATACATTATTGCCGTTACTGGTAATTATTGCACGTGCGAGCAAAAAAGGCGAAGGGAATAAGAAAAAAAATATATATATGTAGGTATGTAGAAAGCAAGATAATTTCGCATACGAAAAAAATAAGAACAGCTTATTGTTGTAAATCATAGAAGGCGAAGCACAAGGGGATATTAAAAAAAAATCCTGCAAAGCATAATTTTTTTCCTTTGTGCCATTACTTTTTTCGTTCTTTTTCGCTCTCTCAGTGCCGACATCTCCCACGGGGTCTGCCAGATCTTATTGGCCTCCGCGAGATAGTTACATCCGATTCTCGTGGGTGTCTGCGCGCGGATATTATAAATGCGACGACAGATAGGATTTCAGCCATTGTCTTCTTTTGTCGCGCTACTGAGCTGCACAGCAATCGCTATCTATGGCACGAGACAAAAGCGTGATCCTCTAATACATCGGCAAAGAAAAAGATCTTTGAAGGAGGTTCGCTGTTATTTAAATCCAGCCCCGCTTAAGATCCAAGCTCCTAATTCATTTTTACACAGAGGCTTAGGGGGTTGGTTAATACTGGCGGCAGAGGTGCGCCGCTCATTAGAGAGTCTCGTAGCGCACTGAAATTCAGGGGGATTCACATAACACCAGATCTCTGGAGATTTCACCACCACCCACCATCACCCCAGCCGTCTAACAGACGATATCACCTTTGATTCCGAGCAGCAGAGAAATTACTACTGGATGTGATCAGCAAACATATCTAGATCCAATTCTAGAACCCAATGTAAAATATGATCAGGGTTTTGCTCCCAAATTAATAATATATGCTATCAGTTTAAGAAAGTATGTTTGCAAATTGAATGTGCAATTAATAATAAAATATAAATTTAATATATATTACACATATATAAAGTAAGTTCTGTAAATTACTTTGTTTATTCTGCAGTTTTTTTAATTTACAATTTCATATAAGCTTATATGTAATTGATTTAAGTTAATAAACTACAAAATAAACAAAATAATTTACAGAACTTACTTTAATGACAGAATTTTCTATTAAGTTCAAACTTATCTGCAAGACTGCAATATATATGAATTAACTTGTGATTATATAAAAATTCGTCCTCAATTGTTGTATGGTAGTTAATTGGAACTATGCATCAATAAACATTGCCTTTTAATCGTGATAAATTAGGAAAAATATTGTTTTCCTTGAATTCTGCTCATTAAGCACTTCTACGGAAAACCCTCTGACAGGAGGGAGACTGAAGAGGGTTCAGTGGTAATAAGATGCCGATGTCAATACAGCATAGAATAAAGAAAAAAAGGAAAACATAAAAAACAACGCTGTAAATGCCTTAATAGCAAAAAGAAATTAACTAGTACAAAAAATACACAGGCAGATGAACACTTCCTGTGTATTATATAAGCTATATTTGCGGGTAATCTTAGATGATAAACTGCAGATACGACATTATGTATTCTTCTCTACTTTGCGTTCAAATATGTTATAATATTGTTGTTCTATAAGTGAATGGTATTTATTTGTTTATAAGTAATTTCACTGAAAGATTGCTTATGTTTGTAGCAAGTATTTGTTTTAAAGAATAATTTGTGATAAATATATCTTAATAATGTGCTAAGATCTTGATTTGCTAAGATATTTCAGCCAATTCAAATTTGATTTTCCAGAGAATGCTAATGATTAAGTTTAAATAAATATCTTAACTACAAATTAAAACACATCAAAAGAAAAACAAATTAGTTACAAAAAATTTAAATTATTCAGATTGAAATATATTTCTTTCTTTTTTTTTTTAAGATAAGCAGTGCTATAAATAAAAATAAGTTAAATACAAAATTAATAAAGAAAGTAAATTTCTTTTCAATTCAGCATTTCAATACTTTTATTTGAAAAAATCGAATTATGTTACAAAATTCCTTAATCGATCTTTCTGATGAAGCAATTACTATACAGTAGGCATTTAAATTAACTGCTGTGGAGATCTTGACAACACAAGCTAATCAGGGAAAATATCAGCAACCTTCTGTAGAGATATAGAGTGCTCCAATTGTATAGTTACATTATTTGCTCCGCACCATTCAAATGATTTACGTCGTGGAATAGTAGATTAAAATTATTGATTCGAATGGAATTTTTCATTCGGGAATTACAGCCAAATAATCGATAGAAGGGATGATATAACAAGATTTCATTGCAATATCATTTTAACCAATTTCATGTTGAATTATTCCGTAGTGTCTTCATTCTTCACCTCTAAGACAGAAAGAAAAATGAGTGAAAATCATCTCATTCTCCCAAACACCGACAGCCTTCTTTGCAGGGTAAACATTAAGTTGAAATCTGAAGCTCTGCCTGTAAAATAGCCACTGGTGATCTACTGTCACGTTCCCTAACAGCAAGTCATTACGTAATTAAGATTCAGGAAATTCTCAGCCCAGAACATATTCTTTTTATTTTCAAATGTTCTAGAAATCTTTGCTTAAAAGATTTGATTTCAATTAAAGGAAATAAGGAATTAAATATACTTAAAACCTAAATACATACAAATTTTATTAGTATACTTAAATTCACTATTAATGAGCAAAAAACAATCATCAAACAAAGTTAATGATTACATAGACAAAAAACGAAGTTTTATCATCCCATTTAATAAAAATCCACGATGTAACTTTATATTTTCACAGCTGTAATCGGAATAAAAATAAAACAAATAAAAACTATAATGTAAATTCAAGAAATGTGGCCAGTAGAATGCCTAGAATAAATACAGGGCTTATATAAGATTATATGGGGGGGGGGGGGGGGGGGGCGAGAGCCCTTCTACCTTTTATTTAAAAAAAAAAAAAAAAAGGTAATCTAGATGTTTTGAAATTTCACGGAAGGAGGTCAGGGCCCCCTCGTGCCCCTCCCCCCCATGAATGAATAGAAAACGATCCTGTACTTAAGTAATAAAATTAATAAAATGAATTGAATGCTTTATATTGTTTTTGTTTTTTTAGGGTAATTGCATTAATCGTTTATAATTTTATAACTTTAATTTTAATTTAAATCCAGAAAAGAAAGAAACAAAAAATTGAAAGAAAGATGTTAAAGAAAGGTCTGTCTCAAAAAAAAAAAAAAAAGAGAGAGAGAGAAGTTAAATAATAAATATTCAGAGCAAATCGAAGGTAAGTTAATTGATTTTTTAGTAGAAAGAAAACTGAAAAATATCATTATTAACAAATTATTATTACAGCTAGGAATAAAGAAACCATAACTGTAAAAATCTTAAAAAAGTTATTAATTATTACTAGGTCTACAGTCAAAAGAAGTAGGTCCGCTAGCCAAGACTTAGTGGTAATGTTCTTAACAGCGGGCAGGAGGAGCTGGGTTGAATCCCCGTTAGTCGGGCATTTTCCCGCGCTGAATTCTCCTACTAGGGTCTACCTGGCCTCTATAGAATGCGTATTGGATTTCATTCTTTCAGGTTAAAGACTGGCGATCCCATAGGCCATAATAGGATATTTTATTTAACAGTCAAAAGAACAAATTTTATTTCAAGCATTGGTAACGTTTCGTTAATACCAATGTTTTTCCGTTTTTTTAAAAACAGAATAAATTTTCCAAAAATTCAGTTAATGAAATATATACAAATGTTTAAAATGGCTTTTAAAAATAGAAAGAAAGAAAAACTTCATCTTTTATTATTTAATTATTTATTTATATTTTCAGATAGATCCAGGCCTATTAGAAATAAGATGTAAATTCAGACAAATCTACTGATTTTTTCACTGATCCCTTTAACGAGCAGAAAAAAAAAATTGTATTTTCAAACATGATTAAAATTAATTACAGTAGGAAAACGGTAGCAAAATTTGAAACAAATAACGATACTATATAATGATATTGTACATAACTGGATACGTAATAGACCTTACACGGAAAATTTGTTTTTTTTAACTGAAGAAATTATTTTGACTGCAACTCGGCAAAAGGACTATTTTTCTCAGGAGCAAACTTTTAATTGCTGTCGCTGCCAGATTTTATGGAGACATTATCGATTTTTTTTTTTTCTCTTTCTTTTGCCAAGTTGTAATAATATTTTTTTTTTTAGTGACTTTCTTAATGTCTTAATATTTATTATGTCATTATCTAGAATGATCTTTGAAAATCCCAAAGCTAATACATTGTTTCTGTAATACATTATTTCATTGCTAATACATTATTTTTGTATGATAGCATATTAAAAGCTGGAATTAAAACAGTTGGATAGTTTTCTGTCATTTTCCCTTTATAGTAATCCTTTATAGTGAAATAATGGATAATACAATAGTATGGATTCGGCCTTTATTTTTATAGTTTTGATCAAAAAAGAGAAGAGAATCATCAAAAAGCTTTTGTTATTTATACAGAGTTTTCTGTCTTTTATTTTGGTTTAAGAGTTATTATGAATTGCAAATCTATTGCGGTAAATTTAAAAAATATATGTCTGAGAACTGTGAATGATATTGTATTTAAACTTACCATGCAATATAAAGGGCCTACCTGTAGATGGATACTTTTATCTCCATAGGATAGTAATGATTCAATAATAATAAATAGAACCTTATTTATTGCTTTTATTCCATGTATTAATCAAATAATAAACAAAATGAGCATTTCGTACATTTATAAAATGATCATCAACTGTAAATAACTTCTTTAAAATATTTGCGGATTTATTAAAATTTGAGAAATACTAAATTTAACAGTCTGAAAAATTCCTTTAAAATGATTAAACACAACAAAAAAACGTAATATTAATAGATTAACAGAAATTGGAATAATTAGAAATTTCGTAAATACTTTCATTTTTTTTCCCCTAACTTTATTTGAAAAAAGAAACATTTGAAAAGCAATTTCATCTTTAAACATGATGTGTTTTCGGGAGTTGTTGTTTTTGTTTTTTTTTAAGTTTTCATTTTTAACTATATTAAATGTCATTGATTATATAAACACGAACCATATACTGTCATTATTTGTTGTTTCTGTCGAAAATAACTGTAGTTTTGATCATGGATATTTATTAAAACTGGTGTTTTTAAAGCTGTTTTACTACATCAGCAGAATCGTAGTTGTGTTCTTCCATGCATTAATACATCGGTTTTACCCTCTGGTGACCGTCACTCTTTTCACAAGTCTTTAACTGAAGACTCCTTTCAAAATTGTTCAATTGAAATGTTAGCATTTGATAGTATTTAAATGCAATAATATAAATTCATTATGTCTTTAAAAATAGTTACGTGAACATCCAAATTAAGTTTCTTACATCGAAACATTTATATTATTTAATTCAAATTAAATTGAGAATAAAAAATATTTCAATATAAGGAATTAAAATTTTATTAATGATGAGTGTGCAAATGTATTAGTCTATGTCTTGAATAATTACACCAAGTTCAGCAACTTTATTGAAATTTGTTTTTCAGCTTTCACACTATTAAAATGGTCAAACTTTTAAATTTACAAAATGGTCTAAAAAGAGTAAATTATAGTTTAGGTTCTCCTTAAAATACAGGCCTCATTAATTTTGTAAATATTTCTGTGAGTGAACCAAACGAAGTATCTCGATGTAAGCGTTTCAACTACGTTTCCAGTTAAGTTACTCTGGTGCTTACACTGGTACATATGGTGAATATAAAAATAGTTCCTTTTTGTGTCTGTTGTTTGACACTGCTTATTTTCCATTTCTCTCGGTTGGTAACTCCTATATTCGTGAATGCTTGCCCCAGCTGGGTTTGGTTGAATGGCACGTAGCTTGTCGTGATCGCATAGCCAATGGCACATGTCCACCGACTCAAGTAATTGACCGACATCCAATTTTCAATCTCATTGCTGTGGAACTCCCCTGGCTGCTGCTGCTGCATGGGTGATTCATCTCCTGGTAAAAATAAATTGGCAGAGCGTCCCGACTCTATCACGCACCACACAATTTACGACGGATTTGTCACGTCTTCGCCTTGGAAGGATTTCCACGTCCCATGCTCCCTCGCTTCCTCCTTCCTGACTTTATCTTTGAAACTTTCATTTTCAGCAAATGTCATGCAATGTCTTCCATCATTCACTGAAGTTACAGATACCCATAGCCTAATCGATATAGTTATTTAAATGCGTTTATTATCTCATATTTTAGTCATGCAAAGTTTACTTCCAAAAACGGCATATCTGTTTTGAAGACGACTATTAGCTTAAAAATAGAATATGAATTTTTTTTTTGGTCAGCTTCCTAAAACTATTCTTTGTCGTTTAAAAAAAAAATAGTGTTGAGACATTGCTTTCAATATCTTTGGATAAGTCTTGAAGATTTGATCAGATTTAACTCATAAAGCAAATAACTTTAAAAAAATTGTAGCTTTATATATACCTATATATATATTTTCAAATTAAATAAAGAAAAGTGATTTTTTTTCTATATAGCACAAGCACAATTGTAAATTTTAAACATATATGTTGGAAAAAATTTAAATAACAATTTTTAGTCAATTTACTGACTGACATAAAGAATTGTTTAAAGATTCAGAGGTATTATTTTCTTATATTTATACAGAAACGAATATGCTTTAATAGAAATTCTTCAATATATCGAGATGATAAATTATGAAAGAGATCATTTTCCTTAAGTTTTCCATTCTTTTAGGAAAAACGAAAATTATTCACCAGTATTTATTTTCGTTAAAGTAAAGTATTCCATAAACAAAATAAAAGTGGGTTGAAATTAACTTTTGAATCTGTAATAAAAATTCATCTTTAATTATCAATTTTAAATATATCAATATTTATTATCAACTTTGTTATTATCTAAACGTTAAGAGAAAGAATAATTTATCAGTAGACCTAATATTATTAGATTTTCAATTTTTTTGGTACGACGGAAAGGAGGTTTTGATAACGGTAATATTGTGTCGTCTCTTTCTATTTTAAAACTTACAACAAAGAAATAATAAGCATTATTTTAAAAATTCACAATAAAAATGAAGAAACCTAATTGTTGGAATTTATACATTCACCATCAAATTTGATATGGCTTCCTAGGCAAGCGCCTATTTCGTCTAGTGTGCCTCTGCCATTATATATTGGCAGAGAGGCATCTAGTCAGTCTTTCAGAACTATCCTTTGCCACACGTGGTGGCCTTGGAAGGTTGCAGTAGAAGCCATTAAATTTATGGTCGTGATAATTTGGAACACTTAGTGTGGTACATAATACTTTCTATTGGTGATAATTAATACGAATTCTCAATTATTAAAAAAAAATTTCATTTCAGAACAATTTTTATAAGATGAGGAAAATTTTAGCAATTTCTGATTTTTAATAAAAATAAAGATAATTATTAGGATATTATTTTCTTAAGCTGTGGTTAAATTCTAAATTGATTAATAATAACGATGTTGTTAATTACAAAACACTTTATTTACAACAATGTTGTAAATTTCTTGACTTCTCAACATTCTAACAGCATGGTGCTTGTTTTTGTCCTATTAGTCTACAGTCTTGTAATGAGACTATCATCATTTCTATCTTGTGCTTTTTAACAAACAATTAAGTGAAATCAGATGATTGTTCATTTATATTATTGAGCACATCCAATAGTGATGTATTTTCGAAAATATTCGACTTTATAATCTGGAAGTTACAAATGAAATATATTTTATTTATATATATATATATTTTTTATGTTACCAAAGGTTTCTTGATTCTTAGAGAAGTAGATAAACATGAAACTAAAGGTAAAGTTGTTGGAAATGATCATCAGTTATTTTTTTTTAAAATATGGAGGTTATTACTTAAGTTTAAAAATAAAAAAAAAAAAAAAAATTTATTTTTGTAATGATCACAATAAATGTTTATTCGTTTAACACAACGCTCTTTAGGACAGGAAAATGTAGATTATATGTGTAATAATAGTACTTTTGTATTTGTATGGTAATTCATTTCGATGTAAATATTTCGATGTAAAATTATTTTTTTTGCAGAAATTTTCTTGTGGTACATTTCTGTGCATTCATAATCAATTGCTCTTTCACGAACAACATTGAATCTTCTAATTGCCATTAATTCTTTCATGCTTAAACCATGGTAGGAAACCATGTTTTGCTGCAAAACAACAGAGTAGATCATTTGAATTCTAAGTTCGTCCTAAATGCTTCTTCAGAGCAATGCCAATGTCATTTAGCAGCATCACAGGCTTGACAGTTTTTGATGACAAGTCATCCACATAAAAGCAAAGGTCAATGGTGATGAGGCTACATTCATTGCTAATTTAAAGGTAGCACTCTGTAAATGCGTTCTCTTTAATGTATTCTGAAAATGCCTCAGACGTTGGTGTTAGTGAATTTAATGAATGGGTTGAAGCCGTTCTTATATTTTCAATTTTTAAAATCTCAATTTTAAACTTGTAACTGCATTTGCACTTTATTCAATAAAATGATCGAATAAGCCATGTAGTTTATCTAACATTTGTGCAACTGAAGCAGAAAATAAAAAGCAAGCAACGTCGATTTTCTTCCAATATTCCGTTCCACAAAGTAATTGACTATGTAGTTTAGCTTAAAAAACTTCAATTAAAATGTTGCAAGTAATTTTGAATAGAAGCAAAACAAATGTAATGAATTTCAGTATTCTTAGCTATTAATTTAACTTCCCTGGAGATGTAACTGTTTGTAAACAGAGTGAATTACACAGTTAAAACTATAAACTATTTAGTTTAGTAATTTAGTTAGTTATAATGATTTTGCGTAAAGTTATACAGTCATGATCTGCATGCACCTAAGAACAAAACTATGTTGATTTATTCAAAATTCAACACTCGCTGAAGGGATAAGCCTGCTGGCAATTAATTTGATGTTTTTATGTAAATATATGTATATAAAAAACATCAAGTTAATTGCTTTGCTACTAAATATAATGTATTTATTTATTACTCAAATACTTCTGTAACTATTCCTTTACTTCGTCAATGAATTATCCAACAAGCACAATAACGATCTCGTAATACATTAATCTCTGAGATTATTCTATTTCTTAAATTAAATTAAGTCAATGGGTTTTTTTTTAACCTAGGCATTGGCTTCAACAGACGGTGAAAGTTAAAAAAAAAAAAAAAGAACTTCGATCAGCAACAGTTCAATAATTCCTATTGTCTAATTAAGGGATTCGTGACACCCGATTCCCTACACTTTACTTCACAAATATCATTGTTTACGGCACAAAAATGAGAATATACATAAAAGTGAAACAAAAAGCAATTTTTTACATTTTAATAATGTCAGATTTCATAAGCAATTGTGTTATGTAAGATATCAATATTATAAATAATAACATTATTAATATAAAAGTCTACTAGGAAGATTTCTGATGTTGACCGTAAACTCTAATAATATATAAAGTTTATAATCACTTAAATGTTTTGTAATTATAATCTGACCGAAATTTGAGTAACAGAAGTTACAAAACAAAACTGGCTTTCTAGCTTGAATCAAATTAGTAAACTGTTTCTGTCAAAAACCTTGATTCTGTACAAATATGAGATCTTAGAATTTTGAAAAAATGTTCTGACATTACCGTCATAATTTAAGTTTTGCTAAATCTTATGTAAAGTCTTTATCCTTGTAGAGCAAAATAACATTAACTGCCCTAATATGGCATGTCCGCCCTGCTTGCTATGGAATGAATTATATTGATTTTCTGTAAATTTCTTACAGCAAAACTTACTGGGTTTTTTTATCAGAATTTTTTTGTCAGATTAGTAAGTAAACTCTACTTTGTATTTCTTTCTTTCTTTCTTTATTTATTTATTAGTTTTTTTTTTTTTTTTGATACACAATTATTTGCTCTGAATAATTTCCAATAATTTTTTCAAGTATTTTTTTCAATTCTGCCGTAAGCTGAAGAATTAACTTAACCTTTTGGGTTTTTTAATTCAAACAGTTAATTCTGTAGCAATAAATTTCGAAGTATATCGTTAAAAAGTCATTAAATGGATGGTTAAAACCATTTGGAATACCATTCTTAGCTCTTTTTGGTTACCGATCGATGATAGAGATTCAATGCCAAATCACAGCGAAGTTGCTCCATTCCTACGAACAACTTCGTAAAAAAAAGGGGGAAACAGATGCTTTTTTTTTACGATCAAAATTCTCTATATTTCATTGAGGCAATTGAAGGTCTGTAAATGTGACGCCGCTCGTCTATTTGCTAAAATACTGTTGATGTTCAACGGAAAGATTTTTCACGCGAAGTGCAGTCGTTGCACACGAATTTGTTCTGGATAATACAAAAGAATTGCACATGAATACCATCATAAAGTTAATTTTGTGACTTTGGGATCACAAGTGCCATGTTTTACGATTAACTTGAATGGGCAACTAGGCAAGAAAACCGTCATTGGCTCTCCTTCACCACGATTTTATTGTGACCAAAAAAAAATCAAACCATCCCGAAGGATTTTTTTTTTCACATTTATAGATCGAAGCTATGATTTATAGAAATGAGTTCCGAATGAATAGCGAAAACGAATTAAATAATTCCAAGCTGAGGAAAACCTATAAAATATTCTTTATGAATATTAGAATTTCCTTGAGATTATTTAACGATAATTATACCTCAATTAACTTATAATTGATCTTGTAAGTTTATTTAAAAATAGTCTTATAATTTAATTAGGAGCTTCTTTTTTCACAAAAGAAAAAAAAATGAAAGAATTATTGAAGAAAATCCTTAGTTTTGTGACTTTGTTTTTTTCTCCAAAATAAATAAATAATGAAATAAATAAATGCTTGAAATTTAGTTAAGTAACAAAAAAAATATGGAAATTTTTTCTCGATCTATTCGAAATAAATAAATAACTTATTCTCTGATAGTTTAAATGTAATCTTGGAAATATACATTCTTTCGATATTCCTCAAAATTACATGTCAGTGAAAAAAATGGGAATAAAACTGGGTTTACAGAAAGTAATTCCTTTGTTTGAGGCTTTACTTTACCTTGTCTGTTAGTGGGCATTAGAAACTGAATAAAACAAACAACAAAAAAAAACAATAAAGCAAGCTTTAATCCTTTTCTTGCTTTGCTTTTTCAACTATTATCTTTTCCAATGTCTGGATCGAAAGACATTTCTAAACTCTAGAAAGATAACATTGCTTAACGCATTCTTTGCATTCCAAACGTATTCTTTACACTGCAGAAATTTCAAAACTCTGTAGAAATCAAAGACTTTAGGTAGCACAGGGAAGTTTCAAATACATCTGTTACCATTGTATCAGAAAACTTAAATTATCGGTATTGGAAAAGAGATTATAAATGTGAGGCCTTTTATTATTATTTATTATTAATTTATTAAAAACAAAAAATTAATTCATTTGTTGAAGAAATGTTGATGACTTAAAAGAATGCAAAAATATTCCTACTAAGAAGTTAACTTTTGCAACTCCATTATTTGTCTTAGATCGTCTTAATCTTATCCTGTAGTTCCTAAGTTGTACACGTTCCAACATCATTCTATTTACTTTGAAGCTACTAAGATGTTGATACTGCTTTGAAATCTGTGCTAGGCTGTTGTTTCGCTGGTTTTACACGTTAAGAAGACAATAATTATTGTTTCCCGAAGGGATTAAAGAGTCTATGAATGTTTCTTAAAGACACTTTTAGCAGAAAGTCACGATTAACAAAGTAATCAGAGTTGCGAGTAGCGGGATTCTTGTTTCAGAAGTTTATTTTCAGTATTTCTTTTCAGATACATGGCTTTAAGAAAAAAAAAAAAAGAGAAAAAAATCTTCTGTGCTTCTTGAACCAGACCAAAAAAAAAAAAAAAATAAGAAACCTTCTCCCAAGTTCACGATGTGACGTGTATTACGTGTGGCCTTGGAGTGTACTGAAACCTTCTGGGGAACAAGTGTTTAGAGCTATGTAACATTGCCCTGAGCAACCCTCAGGAAGAATCTATGATCATCCCTGTATATCTTACGGCTTCCCTGCTGCTAAGTTACATCTATGTCAAGCTAAACAATAGTCAGAACAGTTTTTCCGTATAATCGCTATGCGTGGTATCACTCGAATGGAACAGCGAAATATCTTTCACCATTCCGGGCTTCTTGGCGTTCTGTCTGAAAAGAAAAGAAAGAAAAGGAAACGAAAAACGAATATGAATAAAAATACAATAAACGAAACACAGGGGGAAAAAAATAAAAAAAGAACCAAAGAATTACAATAATAATAAAACCCACTGAAAAGTGGAATACATTAACCTAAATTATTTATATAATTTAATGCCAACACAGATGTGAATGTTTCAAATTGAAAGACGAAAAAAAAATTATTATTTCATTTCCATGTTTATTTCTAAGTTATCATCATAGTCGCCAATTTTTTAAAACTTTTTATAAAAACTATTGCAATGGAGATTTAAAATAAAGCAATTGACTTTTTTATCATTATAAATTTAATTAATGAAAAGTTTGAATTTAATTAATTAAGAATGAAGAAGGAACTCAATGAAAGAGTGACTTCTATTTGATTACGACATTTGTGCAATATTCACGATAATTTCTGGAAGCATTATCACTATTAAAAGCTATCTGCAGTATATTTTTCACCTATCTATTTTATCTGAAGTCAATAATAACATGATAAGTAAAAATATGGAACAATCCTAGCTCGAAAAACGGTGGTTCATTAGAGCTCATCCCGTTTCTGTTCTCTTATAGTTTAAATACTGTAATCTAAGTGAAAATAGTGCGACTGTTATATAACACAGATTGAAGACGTGTATCGTTGCACTACAAATGTAATTGGCTGGTCTTACAACCTTCTAAATAGAAAAGTAAAGATTAGTAACCAATCAATAAAAATAAATAATATGAGAAGCATTTTGATATTAACTCCACTTCATTTAAAATTTCCTATTTGTTAAAAAAAAAAACTTTGATATCAGTAATTAAGATCTATAATTTGGGTTTTTAATATTGAGTTTTATTACTACAAATTTATTATTACTATAAAATGAATTTTATATTCAACAATAAGATATAATTTTCAAATATCAAGAGTGGTATAATGAACAAACGAAACAAATATAGAAGTAGGTTTAACCAATGTATAACAAGAAAAAGAAAATCAACGTCAACTTTAAATTTTTAAGAAAGTTTTAAGGAACTCCCGTCAAGTCAGTATTTGTGGTAGAACGACATATGCAAATGAGAATGTATGTGTGTGTCTTATTTCAGAAATCGGGTCGGAATTAGAAGAAGAGCAATAAAGGAGTGACTAGTTTAAATTATGGACTTCCATCGCCAACAACATGAAGTCACAGTAGTTTGCATTTCTTTTCCGTTTTATTAAAGAAACTGGTGCCAAATGAGGCTATTTATGCAAGAAAGCGAGACCTTTGGTAATTACATTTACCTAAATGAATGCTGCACTTGAATATTCATTTAAGAGAACAAAACAACTAATTTAATTTTGGGAAGACCAGTGATTAATTTTAATATCGCTCATAACCTTTTAGTCGCCCATATTTTTTTTTTTCTTTCCTTACCCTGAAAAGAAAAAGTGTGTGTGTACAGGGGGGGGAGGGTTTTAAGTAACTCGTGTTCAAGTTTCTCCCCCTCTGAATACCTGCTGATTCTATATTCGGAACTGATTCCGCCAACGGAAGAAGCCATGCAGCTTACTTAAGCTTACTCGCTTAAGTTTCAAGAAGTTGTAGACAGAGTTAACTTATGATATTGCAAGAATAATCTACAAACGTGTTATTTCAAAACATGAGAGAGAAAGAGTAAATGAAGAAGAATTAAAAAAAAAAAAAATACAAATTTATAAGCAGACAAACAAACATATAGTCATCTAATTAGAACTTCATAAATCAAATACGTTTTAACTTGAGGATAAATAAAAATAGTATTACAAGTTATTGTTCGAGCAATAAGTTTTCTCTTCTAAGCCTTATTCTTTATTCATCAAAATATTATAACCGTTAACTTTATGTAGATAATCCATTATAATGGAAAGATATAAATTAGTAACAAGTTAAATTTAATCAGCTCATACACTGACTTAATCCTTCTTGTTGTTAATTTTTGCTCTTACTACAATTTTACTTGAGGGTTCGAGCAATACAGCAATTGTACTGTATGAAGAAAATGTTTTAATAAAAGTGTGTGTGTGTGTGTGTGTGTGTGTGTGTGATTGGAGTGGTGGGTTTAAAAGTGTAACTCGTCTTCAAGTTTCTCCACCTCTAATATCTGCTGATTCGAAACTGATTTGCTAAAACATCCTATATAAATAAGAAAACTTAATTTCTTTAATCAAAAATCTGTGGTGATCCTAGATAAAAAAAAAAATCATTTATTTATTTTATGTAGACCTTAGATAAGGATTTTTGTTTCAATTCCTTATTTCTAAATTCTCAATAGTCACTAAATATGGTTTTGTGCTATCCAAAGCCTTTATTGTATCTTCCGAAAAAATGTTTTTGAAAAATTAATGATGTACAAAGATATCGATATCTCTCGTCAGCTGTTTGCCATTTTAAGGTTTTATATCTTCCTGACGCTGGAACATTTTTAATCTACCCTTTTTATTTTATCAAAAAATAAATAAACAAATAAAAGTTCTCTTTCGCATTGTTTTTTTATAAGTATGAAGGCTATTGATTTTTCTTGTCTAAAACTTACACAGTAAAAAGTGATACTTTCAGATATATCTGTTACAATTCAACATTGAAAGCAATAATTCAAAGTAGTCAAAACAAGTGATGAAATATTTACTGATAATGTTACCGAAAGTAAGTTCTATTTCATAACCGAGAATTCAGATGCCGCAGTTACTGCTGGAGGTGAAAAGGTGGCCTTTACAAAATTTTCTTTATTGCCTCTAATTTTTCAACTGTATTTCTTATCTGATTTATAGTGGGATGTTATGTGGTTCTTTGATGAACACTGAAATAGAAAAGAAGAGAGTTTTCTGAAGTCAACCAAAATATACGGTTTATTAAAGGAGGACCAGTAAATCTTGGCCGATTCTTCCGGGTTGATTTCGGGCGATAAATAACGATGAACGAAAAAAAAATACCCGAACGAATCGCCGGCGAAATATTAAGATACAGGATTCTAGGAGGGGACTTTCCTTTTTTTCCTATTCTTTGGTTCGCCACATTGTTTGTATTTCAGAAAGTGGAGAGATGGGGTATGGGAATATAAGACATGAACTGGAAATTTTGGGGAGTTGCTGACGTTTTTAACCGAGGGTGGATACCCACACCAAAGTCGCAGATGATTGGTGACACCGTGGGGTAAAGCACAATGGTTGTCACAGCCGCCTCTTTTGTGTCGCCCGTCGTCGGGCCACTCTCTCCGCTGGCCTCCGCAAAGTAAACTCCATTGGATGTATCTTTTGTGTCCGCCAGGGTACGGGAAAGGAGGGGGGAGGCAGAGAACAAGTGTCCGCTCTGCCTAAAAAGCCCGTCCTGCTTTACCCGGCGTTCCACAATTAGCTGAGACTGTTGCCTGAGGCCTCCATTGTTGCCCTCAAGGTGTTATAACCTCCCAAGAGGCAGTGTAGCGCTCTCTAGCACTCGGCACCACAGACAATACCATTTTTGGTTCCCTTTTTTTTTTTTCCTGCCTCCTCCACCTCCTCCTCCTTCTGCTGCAGCCATCGCGACTGTTGTCTCTTGTCTGGATGACGCCAGACAGTTGCTCTGCCCGACCCACCCGTGCTGATCGCTGCTGTACCCCAATCAGAAGACACACAGTAGATAACGCAATTGAGATATGTCAAGATGACCTTCGCTGTATTCCATCCTGATAACGCTTCGTTACATAAATTAAGACAATGTAGCATCCAATGTCCTTTCAAGCTGCTTTATCTTCGAAATTACTGGAAAGAAATTTCCCGAGATAAGATGTTTGTGCTTCAAGATCGACGCAGATTTTCAAAACGTTTTCTCCAAGAAAAGGATTACGCTTAGCTTTATATCAAATAGAAGACAACACAATTGTTTTAAAGTTCAATTGGCAACAATAAGAAAACAAAGATTTCAATTTAGAATATAAAAGTATTATTAAGAATAAAGAACGATACATTCCTTTTGAAGAACAGCATAGCCTATTTAAAAAGATTTATATTCGATCAGTTGGTTTTATATTTTTTCAAAAAGGCAAAAATATTAGTAGTAGTCGTACCTTCCAAATAACTTTCGAAAATCATTATAAATGGCTAAGAAATCAGCAATAAATGTTATTAAAATAAATGTACAAAAAATATAATCTTTCTATTTTAGATACAATTTCTCAATTTTGGGTCTTCATAAAGTAGACGGCACTCTTAAAGATGCAACCATCGATAAAAAAGAAATATCGTGAACTCTAAAGTCGCGAATGAAGAGTTCTTTTTCATCATCACAATTGAAGACAAAAAGAATATATTGAGTAGTTACATACATAAGCCTATATTTTAATGTATAACGTGATAGAAGCAACATCTACAAGCAACATCTACTTTCTTAAAACACAACGGAAACAGTATGTAAATAAATTAACATACAGCACTGAAATGAAATAAAAACAGAAACTTATATCGAGGAGCAATAAAGCTATAATAATGTAAATTGAAACCCATAAAGCAATAGATTAAAACTAAAAGTGTTTTTGATAGGTCTTACAAGACCTAACAAATTTATCAGATGAAAAGATAACAAATAAGGAAGGAACTAATCCTACATTTCCAATCTTAATTTCATTTCCATTTCATTGTACTACATAACATAAAATAGACCGCTTTTATTTTAGGATTACTTAATCTTTTAGAATTATCATCTAGATCTAATGTTTTTTTTCTTGTTAAGGACGAATTTCTTGAGATTGTTTCATCTGATAAGAAAGAAAAGACAAAAACACTACAATTAAACACTGCTTAAATAGTTTTATTGACTTCTCTATTACTGTATTACCTGTGTACAAAAAGGAAGCATTCCTCTAGCACTGACAAAGGAAAGTGAACAAACCGTATAGACATGCGAAATTGAATTAAATGAGCGCCCACTAGCAAACGCCAGCAATAAAACCTCAATGACTATTGTACATTTGCAAGTTAACTTCCCTTGTGACGCTCCAAACAATGGTAAAGCTGCTTAGTCCAAGTTTTCGTTTCGGACGAGATATTTTATTACCGACTATGCTTTTGTAAAAGAAAGGCAAAAAAACGCTCGGAAAATTAATTTTCGTGTCGGTAATTATGACCCGTTTTGATGTGTTCTGCTATTAAATTTTTATTATCGTTTTTTAGCGATTTTAAAACGTGTATAAAAGCGGCTATCACTACCCATTGCATGCAATAATTCGTGGTGACCTTTTCTACCAACTAACAATGACCGCAGAACTTTTCTAAGTGTATTAATCAGAATTTAGGATATTAAATAATGGTTGTGTTGCAAAGGCTGTAATCAACACACATCCGACACGAGTTTTATGATCTCAGAAGGACGATTTATGGCTTTCGTCTACCGGATCATGAAACATTTTCTTTGTCCAAAAGCGTCAAGAGGAACAGCTTACAGTTTTGTTTTCTTACAAGAACCTTTGCTTTTACATCCTAAGATTTTAATGCATTAATTTTACGACCGAAACAACAAGACCCCTGTCGCTATTAAAGTCACAATAAAAAATTAAAATTAAGTTACTCTTTCCTCTTCAACAAGGTCTCTAACTAATTCAATGACTTCATCATATTGTTTTGATACCTATTATTAAATTTCAGTTAAAATGGATTAGGATTTGTTTATTTATTTATTGCCTACAGCTATTTCGGCTTGATTGTTTTTTTTTCTGATAAAACTACCTTTTGAAAATGTAGTTTTTATTAACAAAAAAAGACAACAAAAAAAAGCAAATAAATAGCGAATATAGCAAGCAAGAATAATTTCTAAATTTAAAGATAAAAATAAGATAATGCTTCGAATAAAAAAAGAATGAAAATTAAGAGCAAATAAACATCTTATATGAAAAGAGCAAGTCTAAGTTATTGATAACTGTAAACTGAAAATACACTTAAAGCATTTAAAAATTTACAGTTTGCATAATTCAAAGTAGATTAGTTTAATTGAAAATGGGTGGCATGATTGCCGAGCACGTCGACCTGAAAGATCTTTTGTACTATTCCACGGAAAGAAGGACAAACAGACTGAGAAAGGATGGTGTGAGAAATGCAGGGGAAAACGGGAGAACCCCGGGAAAACCTGCCCAGCTCGGATCGCCTCAACGAAACCCACATGAGAACCGAATCCGGGACTCAGAGGTGAGAGGCCGATGTCTTAGCGACATCGCCAACCGCGCGGCCTAATTCAAAGTAAGTAGAATTTAACAAAGTACAAATTCGCAAATGTAAAATTTCAAAAAAAAAAAAGGATTAAAAAATGTTAAGAAATCTGGGTATTTGAAAGAAATTATTTCTTAAACAAAAGAAACTCTGTAAACAGTAGCATCATCACACTATTTAAGTTTTATTTAGTCTCTAGAGACTAATAGTGGTATCAGGTCGTTTCAAGATTTAAATAATAAATAATGACTTATAAAATTCATTCTACGGTAATTGAACAGAAGAAAAGCTTTTATCTGTTGAAACATTAACCAACCTCACAAACAGTCTCTTAGAAATTTTAAACGGTTAGCACTGAGATCTTTTTAAATCAACAATAGACTATAATTTGGACTGGGAATCTTTGAATAAGCTGAAGATAGGCTTGATCAAAAATTATTAATGAAAAACATTACAAATCATCTTCCCAATTTCCTCTTGTAGAAATTTAAATAAGCGGGAATAAAATTAAGAGAATATAATAATTGTCTTTTCATTCTATTTGTCAACAACAGTTTTCCAGCTAATATTGACATACTTTAATTTAAATGTTAATATTTTTCTGTGATGGCATTGAAAGGCTTTTGTACAGGAAATACTGCTTCATTAGCATGAATATATCATTCAACTGCCCACATGCATAGACTTGATTGGTACAACGCCAATAGCCTCTAGAATATGAGCCACAAAAACACACACAAAAATGAAAGAAAACATTATCGAAATTTTCACAGCTATTTGTAGCAGATAAAGATACGTTTATAAAGAATTGTTTTTAGTTCACTGATCAAACAGTATAACATTAAATTGCAGTTATATGCCAGTGTTATTTATCAAATGGAGAAGTGCAACTTTTAAGTAATTAATTAAGGGATAATGATATCAACTTCGAAAACTAAACTTCGTTTCTAAAGTTTTAGATCCATCAACATTTTCAGTCAGATAAGTATCTCCTGTCATTCTATCAATGTCACTGTATTTCCAGTTACCTTGAGCATTGAGTTATTAACACATATCCATAACTAAATATATACATAAATAATTAAAAGAAAGTATTTATAGAATATAGAGTAATATAAATGAAGTAAATATCAAAATAAATTTCAAGATAACAAATACTGAAGCTCCTTTAAATTGAAATTTACTTACATTACTTATAATTGTATTGTATTCAATATTTCATGCATGTTTCTAAAATAGCAGAGCCCACATAACTAATTAAATTAAAAGACTGGAATGAAAAATTGTTTTAGACAGTTTTTAAAGTTAAATAACTTAAACAATTAATATTAAATTTCCTCCAAATCTAATTTATATATTTTAAATACTTATCGTAAGGATTCTGATGTATCAATTGAATCTTCTACTATCATTGTTAGAAATTCATAATGCAAAAATTTCTTGAGAGATTTTTCAATATTTCTGCCAGTAATGCAATATCCATAGGCCTTCTTCACTTAGAGTTCTCTTATATAGCATGGTTCCCCGTTTTTCCTTCCAGTCACCTAATTTGGCTGAATGATCTCTCACTTGTCAGATCTTTGCCTCCAATTCCGTTGCTCATTCAGCATTGAACAGCAGCTACATCAATCCAATCTGTATCCTTGCTTTTGGCTTCTACGTTCGCTTTGTGGATCATTAGGAATTTCGTTTCATCGGTTATTGCTAAAATTGTAATAACTTCTAAGGTGGTTTTTTATCTGTTCAGATCTTATAAATAGCTTCTTTGACTTCTCACAGCTGATCACTTCGTCCAAATGCTATTCTGCAATCACATTTCGTCAGTGCTTTTTCTATATTGCATACATTGGCTATGACTTCTAGTTTCCAGTTTTAGGGAAACTCTAAATGACGTTCTTGTAAAACATATAAACATACATTAATGTTTTTGCCTATTTCTGAGTAGAAATTTACTCCAGCCAACGGATTTTCGATCATATTTCCCTGTTTATCCTTCCTTCTCTTACGTTAATAATGCAAAGATTTTATTCCATCCAATGACATCCATAGCACAGCTCAATACTGTCAGCTAAATGGAACCAACTTGATTCTATCGTTTCTAATGTTAACAGTGTTCACATCTAAGGTGAATCTTCCCTTTTCTTTCTTTCTATCTCTATTTATACAATTTCTCCTTGTTTTTGTTTTGATGGCCCCTTTACCTTGTTTTTCTCTCTGAATGTGGGTCAGAATCCTAAGGGCTCTTTTAACTAAAGCCTATTGTTACAGCCTAAAATGGGATAATCGTTTTATAGCTCTTTTCGTCTTCCTGTCATCTTTTTTTCCAAAGCTTAAAATTATTATTTTTTTTTTTTTAAATTTCTCTTTTTTACAGAATTAAAATAAGTCTTTCTTTGTAAATCATATTTTAATTTTCAGTGCTTGGGGCAACAGCTTGATACATTGGCGTACAAAGGGTGATGGGTTGATTGGAATTAGAACCCTACCCTCCCAATTGGAAGAAATCGAGGTTGTTGGACCTGTTTTTTTTTTCGTTTGGTTGGAAGGTTCAATCCTCCCTCCCCTAAAGCCGAGAAAGTATACGATTTTATTTAATTTTTTGTTTGTTTCATTGAACGACTATGACCATCATAACCCTCCCAAATCCTGGATAGGCGGTACGGCTTGATAGCAAAGAAAAATACAGTTAGCTAAAGTATTTTTGTTATTTCTTGACTAAAAGATAAATGTTACATTAAAACTAAACTATGTAACGTCCGTAATATGCTATTTCGTTTTATTAATTCAAGTCATATGAAAATATCTCGTTGTAAAATATATGATTAATTAATATGAAGAGCTATCAAAGTTCATCAGTATTACATTTGCTTCGTAGTATTATAAGTCAATTTAAAAAATAATAATAATGAAAAAACTTCGAAGAAACGTTAATTTTTAAAACAATAAAAAAATATATTTGTAGATGCATATTCATAAATGCAATTAGAATTGAAAATGAAAAAATTCATTAATGTGAAGGATCAGAAAACTTTTAGATTTTACATAGACAAAAGTCAGTGCTTCTGGAAGAAACCTCTTGACGTTGACGAACGTTATGAATTCTTATTTCTAAATCAAAGATTTTTTTTGCATTTTACATAGCAAAAAATTATTTTAATTCCTGATCTTTAAATATCGATTAAATATTTAGAAAGTTATTCTTATTCTTGAAATGAAGTCCGAAAATTAATCGAAGAAAAATAAAAATAAAACAAACAAAGAAACAGACTAACAAAATAAAGATTTGGAATTAGGTTCAGGTATCGTTCAAATATGTTGCTGCGACATTCAGCATTTGAAACTGTATTCGTAGATTTGTCTGTATATTGAACACTATTGATTTGGTTAGATTTCTTCAATGATGGAATGGAATGTCTATTCCTAATGCGAAGGATTGATGAGTCGTCTGGCACTCCAAGAACTGGGCCGCGCTTAAGGGTTATAAAACAGTTTGGCAACTGTCTCTAACAGTTTGGATCCTAAAAGCCAAGTGCTTTATTGACCTAGAGCGGGGGCGGAGGCATCCCATGTTGAAGCACCTTAGCCTGCTGCCGAGAGAGGTCAGAATGGACCCGCACTTCGACCATTTTTTGCGCCTGTACTTGGTCGGCCATAAATCGTGGTGGCAGGGCCGGGGCTTTGTCGCGCCGGTGAATCCTCGAAAAGAGGATCCCTGAAGACAAGGAAGAGGGGGTGAGGGAGAAGGACAACCTCTTCCCCCTTGCGTAACACCTTGAAGCCGCGTTGGAAGGTCTTTGCTTGTAATACGATAGGCAACTTGTAACAACTTGGACTAAACAGCAGGCACGACTGGTTAAATGTTTAGTTTGGTTTTTAATATCAGCGAAAGCTACAGCGTAAATAGCAGAATATGGGCAGCCCAATTATCGAGACTATTTACCAGGCAGTAAACATGCAATTAAACACACAATAACAGCGCTATTATTCTGACAGCAATAACGAATATACGACGTTCGGCATTGGTTTTATTATTTGTTTTATTTATTGTAGATAAGTCAGCTGAGTGTCACTCTTTTAAAAGATATTTCTATGAACATTTTTTTTTTTAGTTTTTAAATTAAATCGAAATAAAGGTCGAATTATTTCAGCAATTTAGATTACCTTTAATTGTACTGGAAAACTTACTTTAACTCAATTAAATTACTTGACGCTTTTGTTGTGGTTTTCATTCATTTTAAATGCAGAAATTTTATAGATAATATCAAAAATATATATATATATATTCAACATATCCATTTTGTCAAATAACATACTAAGTTGTTTATCAAATTATTAACATATCTTTGTTCAAAAATAATGAGTAATGATACAAAAATCTATAACTTTAATATAAAATAATATAAAAGTTACATTATAACTAATACAAAGTCTCTGTGGAATTATTCTTATGCAAATATAATATTATGATTCAGAAGTTAAATTATGCTTAAGAGTATATATACATATATGATCTATTGGTTATCCTTGATAGCAAACAATACTATGATATTTTAAATCCTTTCAAGATGAATGTTGAAATTTTTCCCCTCCTACATTTTATTTCGTCAAGACTGATTGCTTGAAATCAATCTTTTGTAGAAATTTATCAGAAATATAAGATAAGTATAAAATTAAAAAACTAAAAATGTTAATACTCAAATTATCCTTGTGAATTTTTGACTAATCAGATAGATCATATATTGCACGGAATAAAAAATTATAAGCTTGCTACATGTAATCTCAAAATTAATTCTAAAAATTGAATCTAAGTCAATGTAATCTGGCATTATTCAATAGCATCTTACTGGAAACAACTAGACATTGAAAATACTCAATACTTACCTTAAACTTCAAAGAAAAAGAAAAAAAAAAAACAGTTAATGCAATTTATAAATTTCAAATCATGATTTAATTCCAGTGCAAGACATTGAATTACAAGGAAATTTTCTATAAGACCCAAGAAGTTTTACAGAAAGTTCGTGATACTTTGTTAACTGGGAAAATTTGCTATCTTACGTAAATAAGCATTAATGAGGAAACAGAGAGAAGTAAACCCATTACAGAAGCCTTGCACTTTCACCGATGCTCATCCCTTGGGGGTTGTTCTCATGTCCCACTCCTTAGAGCTGTATGTCATTGTATGCGCCCTTGAAAGTATTTCAAGGACAGGGTTGATTGGTTTATTGGTAGGGAGGGGGAGGCACAGTAAAGAGAGGGGAAGATATGTGTGGAATTGCTTTGTCAAAAGAAAGAGAAAGCAATCTCCCTTTCTCTGTATGACCGGATGCTAATCTCCTAATGTAAGAGAAAGGGCTTTTTGGGTCATCCGTCACCTAATAGACACTTGTCACCAATGATGAACGACGGCTACACCTTCTGTAGCATCAACAACAACATCCCACTTTCCCTTTCAAATGCCAAACACCCAGGGGCATCCCTTCCTCAACTTCCAGTAGTAGCGAATTTTGAATGTGATTTTCCATCTTTTTTTTTTAATTCTTGTGGATTGTTTTACAAGGATATTATTACATATTAATTTTTATGTCAAAATAAGTTTACACTCATGTAATAAGTCAATAAAATAAAAGGAAAGAAATTATTTTAAGGGTATTTATCAGCTTTTTATCAAAGTTAGTTAGCACCCACATTTTCCCGCTAACTTTAAATACGGTATCTTGATTCTCATTTAATCAAAGTTTTGCTGAAGTCTAATTTTACATTACTAAGAGTAATCTTATTTTAATACATTATGAAAGAAATGAAAAAATAATCAATATTTCTATCTTTTTTATCTTTTTTTTTAGCTATTTATTCTTCTATTTACTTTTTTTTTTTTTAATTATTTAGTATTTGAAATTTCTGTTTATTCTCTCCTAGACCAAACTTTCATTTCAATTTCTTTTCAGCTATTCAGTTTAAGAGAATGATAATTCTGTCAAATTGCATTTCAGTAACAAAAAGTATGTAAAGGGTCAGCGTTAACAGGCAATAGAAAAAAATTCTTCTAAGCCTAAGAGTTTTCTCCTCTATTATAATTTAGTACCATCAATGATTTTATTTTCATACCTTTTTGTTTTTGTAGTGAATTTGTATTTTTTTTTACAAAAATTTGAATAATCATTAAGTATATTAGAAAAAATTTCGACAAAGACTAGAAATATTCCAGGAAAATAATAAGATACGAGTACAAAGATAAATATTTTCATAGTTCTCATTTCTTGTTATTATTAAATATTCTACATTACATTTAATATTATTAAATATTCAAAAGGTCAAATTTAAAGAGTAGAAACCCCAATATTCCAAATCTACTAATGTAGATTGTTTTTTGCCTATACAATACTATATTACCTTCTTAGAAAGAATTATGTTGAAAGAAACGCAGATTGATTGGAATTTGTAGAAGAAGAAGAAAAAAAGATTTTTAAATATTCCTGAAAGTTAGCGAAAGTTTTTCTTATTTGACCAAGAAGTAATAGTTTGGAAGCAAACAATACAATAAATGCTATAGCCTATTCAAAAAGAACAAAAAATAATTTACTAGCTTAAAAAGTAAATGAACAGAAAAAGCGGCTTGAAAACAGACAAAGAAATTGATAATAAATCATAGAAAGTTAATAGTGATCTATAAAATAATTTATGATCTTAATAAAAATGCCATCGTTAACAGATAATTTAAAATCGCTATTCGTTATATTTTTGTTTTAAATAGAATCGTGTTATTGCCACTGTGGTAGAATATGAATTCATTCTAGCTGTAGAGAAGCGCTAAGCGCGGAATTCCATCTTAGTCCAAAACCAACTTCGTTGTGAAATTGTTTTTCTACATATAATGTTTGGGAACACCTAAGATTATTCAAAAGAGTATAAGAGATCTAAGGATAGCTCTTGATATGTTAAAGTTAAGCTTTTATTTATTTTTAATGATTCAATGTTTCTTTAATATTCATATGATAGAATACGTGTTAATTGACATATTTTACTCAATACACAAACAGGTAGCTTTAGTGATTAAAAGCATTGTAATTGTAGTATTGTAAAATAATGATTTGCACTTGAACACAATTTAATCGTAATTTCTATTTTATTTCGCACAATTTCGTACCAATATTAATTAAATTTAAGTGCCTGGAAAGAATGCAAATTACTACCCATCGTTTTCAAACCCTTAAAAACTGTGTTCTTGAATTGTAATGGAAATTCCAACCACAACCCCTACTACAGAAGTGTGTGAATTGGAAACATACGGGATGGATGGGTGGGGTAAATCACTCTTTTTATTATTGGATTGGAAATGTAAGTAGTGTGTCTTCTACCCTATCTCCGACTGGCTTCATTTTGCTCTGAAAGAAGAACCAACTGCCAGTCATTAGCAAATTGGATCACAGAGAGAGGGACCCATGATCCTGGCATCACCAAGAACAACGTCATCCAGAAAGAGATCGATGAGAGTGTGTGTGTGGTTTGGTACCCATCCTGGCGTAGAGAATCGAGAAGCGGGAATCTTTGAGGATTGCTGGGCAACTGTGCCAGATCAACTTTAATAGCAGTAAATATTTCAAACCAGATTTTTTTCCGTGGCAAACGCGTTTACGGGTGTTAATGTGCTCGGTATGCAACTTGGTTTGGACGATGGCTGTTTCGAGTGGGTCTCCCTCTGTTGTGTGGAGCCGTGATTTTGCCGGAATGTAAAGCAGTTACCCGTGGAGTAATTTCACCACCTGGCATAAGTAATGAGGACGAATTTGCAAGAAATAACCATTTGAAACAACAAAGAAAGAAATTAAGACGAAAAATGTCAATTTTAGTTGGTGTGCTTATGCACTTAGAAAATGTGCACTTTTCCTTTTTGAAGATTAAGAAAAAAAAAAGTTACTGAAAATAAAACTTTAAAAGTTAATATTTTCTTTGTTAAACAAAATTTCATCGTTGTAAACATTATTGCAACTTCAGTGAAATAGCTCAAATGAAACTCTTTAAATTTAAGAATAATAAAACAGTTCTTAAAGAAATAAACCTTTAATACTCTTATTTATTTATTTATTTATTTGATAGCTCCTTAAATTTGAAGTAAATGTTATATAAAAGTAATCTATAATAAAAATATTAAAAAGTAAATTAATCAATTTAATTGAATGAAGTAATGTAAAAATGTAATAAATATCAATTAGTGTATAATCTCAGGTTTTTATTTAAACTGTTATATAAAAATGAATAGAATTGCGCAATAGGATTTAAATATTTAGAAAGGTATTGACAAAAATAATCTAAAAGTTACAAATAAAAATAAAGAAAAATAAAATAAAAATAACGATTAAACGGTAAGAGAATGAACCTTCTCTTAGTATTATTTAATTTTGTAAGGTTAGAGAAGGTTCATTCTCTTACCGTTTAATCGTTATTTTTATTTTATTTTTCTTTATTTTTATTTGTACCCTGAAGAAGTCTTTGAAAAAATATATAAGACGAAATCTAAAAGTTATTTATATGTAGTATATATTTTTTTCCCTTGAAACAAAAATTGGAGAAGTTGCTGTTTTTTAATCGTTCAGAAATCGAACTATTATTTAATTCAAATCGAAAGGCAAGAAAATAAACAAATAGGCCTAGTTACTTTCTCTGATTGAAACATTAACGGAAATCTAGAGTTGTTGATATTGTTGAAATTAAATTCATTAATTGAAAATTAAAAATATAAATAATTTATCTTCAAAATATTTATCTCAAATAAAGAAATTCCGGTATTATTCCACAATTATAGGTTTAATATTATTAAACTTGTAATAATTTTTTTCTTAGATGTAATTATATGTTTCTTGTTTTTTACTTAATTTTTTTTATTGATTTTTATTCTCGAGAATTTTACTTATCTCGAGAAACTTTATTTGTTGCTATTATTTGCCCTTGCTATTTTAGAAAACATTTTTGTACATTTCGTTTATTAAATTAAATTCTTTTTCTTGCTGTTTTCAAGTTTAGTTTTGATATTTAATTGTGTTATATTTTAATCCTTCTTTTATTTACTATTCCACAAATCATTTTACTTACTTTTCATGTTGTTTTATTATTACCTGTATTAAATTTGTTGTTTTTATCTTTATCTTTTTAAAACCTTTTCTATTACCACTTCTCTTTTTCCCTTTTTTGACTGATATTTATTTATTTATTTATTTATTTATTTATTTATTTATTTATTTATGATTTCAAAAGTGGTCGTATTGATTTAAGTTTCCATTATCAGTGATTATTTAAATTAAAACGACCTTCTTTTTACCATTCTTTTGAAAAAGTAAACATTACATTTACTTTATGAGATTCTGTACAGACTTATTTTTAATAACTTTCATTAGAATAACTATATAAGATTATTGAAGATATTATACATTAATTCACACATTGAATTTAGATGAAATAATCAATATTTATTTGTGGCTTCTTATGTCGAGTCTGTTTGACTTCATTAATCAAGATTTAATTATTTTCCTCAATATTAACAATTTGGAATTACTATATTATCGAAAACTCAATACATAAAACTACTGTATCTAAAACTATTACTTAATATAATATCTATAATATTTATTTATTGTACAATTTTCAAGAATTTACAAAAAATAAAAATAAAACAGTCATTTATAAAAGTATACTACCATGTTAAATCTTAATTTTTTGGAGGTTACGGAAATTTGAATTAGAAAACATAAAGTACAAAAAAAAATATGTACGTTATGTTCTGTTCTGTTATGTTATGTTATGTTCTGTTCTGTTATGTTATGTTATGTTATGTTATGTTATGTTCTGTTCTGTTATGTTATGTTATGATATGTTATGTTATGTCATGTTATGTTATGTTATGTTATGTCATGTTATGATATGTTATGTTATGTTATTTTATGTTTTTTTGTTCATCAAAAAAAAAAAACTGTTGAAACATTTTCATTCAAGTTTTAAAATTTTTTATTACATATAGCTTAGTAGGCCTACTTATATTTGTTTTTAATATTATAGCATTGATTTTTGTAATAAAATATGAAGTGTTTGTTTGAGTATTCACTTTTTACAAAATATGATTATAAATGAAGGAAGTATATTTATTTTGATCAGAAATACAAAATACAATTCCTTGTGAAATTCCATATTGCTTAAACGGAACAATGGTGAGAACAGTACTGTACATCTTAATTACTTTCTTATTTTATTTTGTTTTGTTCCTATAATTTTTTTTCTCTTTAAATTTGCGAAGAAAATTGTCTAACTGAAATCTCCTTCCAAGAAAAATTTCCTTACCACGATTAAATTATTCGTGCTTCCTTCACTGGTGCAAAAATCGATACGAGAAAATTTCGAATTGCCTGAATTACAGCTGCGGGTCATCGGCGTACAAGAGAGAAATATGTGTTTTGTAGGGATTTCTGCACGAATGCTGTTCTATGTGCGATTTTTCTCTCACAAATCTTAGGTTTTCGATCTTGCGCCTACAAAAGAGAAAAGGAAAAAAAAAAGGCATCTTGAAAAGATCGGAGACAATTCGAGTAAAGGCTGCCATTACATCAACTGTTTACGCATTGCCAACTTAAAAGAAAATAAAAACAGTTGTGGCGTGTGAATTAGCGCACACATGACCGAATATTCAAAGCACATTTTTTTCCTTCTTTTCTGCAACTTACGCACATTTCAAGAGTACACAGATTCTTTGATGGTTCTGGAATTGCACCATTGGAAATAATTCGTTACAAACATATTTTCCTGCAGAATGACGATCTCCAACGCTATTGGATAAATGCCCGAGTGCATCTTCTTAATGGTTAATTGAATTGAAAAGGTTTAATTGCTAAGAAAGCATCTTGTCAAACAATACTATCATTTTGTTTACTTGTAAAATTAAAAGGAAAAATTAAAAAAAAAAAAAATAGCAGTAAGATTGAAAAAATAAAAAAGTACCATCAGTGATTATCAAAATAAATATTGAGCAGTAATTATATAGTCCAGAATTATAATATAAATAATAATAAAGGTATTTAAACAATTAATGATTTTTGTAATATTCCCCTGAAATATCTTAAGTATAAATATCTTAAGATATTTTAATATCTTAAAATTCATTATTATATCTATTATTTATAATAATGAATTTTATATCATTACACGCTAATCTGATAAAAGAACAGCTGTAGTTAGTTAACTATTGTTGGTTTCAAGATTATAATTTATATTTTTAAAGAGATAACAGTATGAAATCATACATGTTAATTTTATTCTATTTGTACTTGTTAATGCTGAGAAGGTCAACGATCTTCAGTGGATGACAATAAGATACTTTTCTTTCACTGCTATCTGATGTTTTTCTTCATTAATTTCTTCAGAAATACTGTACTCCTCAATAGATACATCACTGTTGTAATGGCGTCTTTATTCATTTCATTATTTTATAAACGTATCAAAAAGGAAATTGATAATAAATATGTTTATTAGGATTTCTTATTTTCCTTTAACTGCAAATAACATTTGACAAGAATTGCTGTTATTAATATCATATTTATATTAAAAGTGAAGTGATGTTTGTAGACCAAAATAGAAGCTTCTGAAGGATTCCAGTTATTTCTTGACTAAAATAGAAGCTTCTGAAGGATTCTAGTTATTTCTTGACTAAAAGTGCTCTATTTGCTCTTATTCTTTTATAAGAAATGGGAATCGTTTTCATTAATAATAGCAAACATGAGAAACACAATAATTAAAATCTCTTGAAGACAAAATATCAATATCTGATAGTATAATAAAAACAGTATTTAAAAACAAGCAAATAAATGAGATAATTATTTAAGTTAGATTAGGTATTCGCCCTTGCTCGCTTTTTCTTCAAATATTACATTTGAAAGAAAAAAAAAATATTCCAACTTATACCTGGTCATTATCCTTTATTGTTAAAAATTGAATTTTTAGTCCTAAGAATGAATTCTATTTTTCAAGTTATTTCGTCATTGTAAAATAATGAATGATCCCTATAAATTAAAATAGAAAACAATCACTCTTTTAAGTGACGCCATTTGCTAATAAAGACTATAATGAACAACTTTTTGGTTAATCTTCGTTGTAATCAATGAATGAATATTTGCCCGGCAAATTCTTTGGAACGAATTTCACACAATCCATTACAAAATCCGTTAATGATGCGGTAAATGAAAATCCTCTCGAAATATTTACACAGACGCTGTATCTGCGTTCTTCGTTGGGTAATTTTCCTACAAATTTAAATGGCTCAATGTAACTGCATTGCCTTTAATGACGCCACAAACGAATTCGTTTAATCTCTGAATTCTCCACTCTGTTCATTGTCAATCTTTTTTTTTTTCTTAGGAAAAACAAATTTTGTTAATCTACAACTTTAGAAAATATCCTAATTTGAAAAACAGAAAGAAATTATTTCCGATTGAATGCATTTTCTGATTTGTTAATTAATATCCAAGGTTTGATAACCGATATTATTTTTAGAGCAATTGGGAAAAAATAAATAAAGAATAAAGAAAGAAAGAATTAGGTTATAAGATTAAAACTGACGAATACTTAATTAATAGAACTTATTTACTTTAAATAATTAATTTGCTAAAAAATTGTTTGCCATGTTTATTTTCAAGAAAAAAAATATTTTTATAAAATTGGAATTCGTTGTAATTAAAAAGACATTAGTAACAAAGAAAAAAGAAATAGAAAGAAAGGAAAACATTGTTAATAAAAACTATAATTTAGGGGATAGATTTTCGTGAATAAAAGAAGTGATATAATTAATACTTTTACAGCATTTTCAAGATTGAAACAAAATAGTTTTTATTCAGTTATTTGTGATCGAGATTTCAGTCTCTATATAAGCTTGATGTTTTATTTTCCGTTCATTTATCCATTGCTGGAACTTTCTTGTCTTTCTTTCTGTTGAACTAACGCTAGCTGTGAAGAAGCAAAGCAAATAAAAGGATGGGTGGAGGCGATTATTTAGATTGGACACAATCCCTTGGCAGAACAAGATACGAGTGGCGCGCGCGGCACTCTGGGAGCATGTTGCGTTTCCCCCACAGTTCCATTAGATTGAGAATGAGGGCTTACGGTAGGAGAGATAGGGAGATATCAGCCAAGAAAAAGGAGCAGCTCTTGCTTTACCCCGTAGCGACTGGGGGGAAGTTATTTAGGACGGTTGCCTTCTCCATATTGCTTTCTCAGGGAAATGACCGTTTAAACGAATCACATGCCCAGAGTCATCCGACTGCTTAGGGATCTCATGAAATTTTGAACATGGTGGGGCTATTCATATCCAATTTAAGAGCGCACAAAAAAGAATGCTCCGTCATTGGCTTCTACACACGCGGCAATCACTTAGTACTCTGCTCTCTCTCTTACTTGGGGATATCGTATTTCATAGCGAAATCCTAATAAATTATAAATATGTCGTACGCAGGAAAAAAAAGAGACATCCTCTTCCATCATCCTCCTCGGTTTCAATTCCGTTTTCATTCTACCTTTCGTTCTTTTTCGTAACCCCTGTTTAGCAGACGAAAGACACTAGATTTACATACTGTGTGTGTGTGGTCTCTTTCTGAATATAAAAGAATAGCAGATGTTCCAGAAACACGACAACACCTTTTACTAAATTCATCCCCAACTTAATAACCCCGCTTAGCTTTTTCCTCTAGTCTATTTTATTACCAAAACTAAAATTTACGGTTTTAAAACTGTCAATTTTATATTTTCGAACAGTTCATTATCTCCTTTCTAAATAATTGTTTTAACAAATAGAGAAGAAAAAACTGAGTTTATAAAGCAATGGTGAAGAGAATTTTTTCTCTTTACTGTCTTGTCTAAATAAAGGTGTGAACAGAAATTTCAACGCAATGTTTTCAATGTTATCAATGTTATTAATTTTTTGATCAATGCGCTTTAACAGGAACCAGCAACAAATAACAAAAAAAAAAGGAATAATTCCTATCGTAAGGCCATTTCATCACTAAAATATGTATGAATCGAAGTTTATGATCTTTGTGAATTAGAATAATATTAAAAAATAACAAAACAAAGGAAATCATCACTTTCTAATTATCAAATATTTTAGCCTGTCTTTTTATTTATTATTTACTGTATTTAATTATATTTCACTAAATGCATTTATCTTTTTTAAGTAGAACTAAATCTAGTGTAACATAAAGTAATTACAGAGTTGCAGAAGTTAAATTTCAGACTTGACTCTTCTGGGCAATGAATCGATGTAATGATTTTATAACGGAATAGGACTGTGTTACTGAGCAGTAAACCTCCTTCGCTCGCCTTGTTATTTGGCTCAGGGCCAATCAAAGATATATCCGTAATTTTCATTCGAATCTTTGATAATATGCAACTCCACTAGATCTTATCCAAAGACAGTTCACTACAGGATCTGGAGATAATTTTTATTATTATTGTTTTTTCTCCGCCTGAACATTTGCTTAAGTTATAAGTTAGATCTTTTGATATCAAGAAAATGTTATTGTTTGAGATTATATTAATTACTCACTGCCCCCCCCCCCCCCATTAAAAACACAAAAAACAAAAAAAACAAGTAATGGCGAAAAACATGTAATTTTAAAACGAAATGATCGACATTCCAATTGTTTCAACAACAACAACAAAAGTACAAACAAAAATAAAAACGTTCTTTGTACATTTTTCTTTAATAATGAAGCGAACTGATGACTCCTGGGAAAGAACTGATTTGAAGACTATTTGTATTCATTGTTAAAAATATAAATATAAGAATTGTCGATTACATCTGATAAAAATAATTGTAGAAATAACACTGAAATTCGTCATCTAATCCAAGCCATAAATTCACTACAGGATGCACTTATTTCTTGGTAACAAAACTGAAGGTATCTCTGAAGAGTTATACAACATTCCGTTTTATAGATTATTCCTTTTTATATACCATTTCATTTTGATGTCATGTCATTTTCTCTAAAAATCTTATATTACAAAGTTTGCGTAATTCCATCCATAATTAAAACCATAACTAAAATTTTAATTTTTCTTTTCTTCATATAAATTACCTGAAAATTTTTTACAGTTATTTACATTAAATAACTCTAATTAATGATCAGCTATCTCTAATCTTAAAGATTTCTGAATTTAATATTCCATGAGTTACATTAATTTAAGTTAAGCACATTAGTTTCTCTTGTAGTAACTCTATAAAAAATACAAAGTTAATTTTCTATTGCTTTACTCGGAACCATTCCTTGTAAGAAAGGACTACATTATTATTAATCCTCATAAGCTAACGATTATTTATCGTTTTAAATGAAATTTTAATTTCATATGTAAACATTTGAAAAATCTATTTTCGAATTCTAAACTGGTTTTATGATATTCATAGTCTTTAAAGAGCATTCATCAATCCTCAGCACAACTGAGATAGACTACCTGGTTTGTTTTCAATTAGTTGTTGTGAAACATTAGGAGCTGTAAAATCCACCGGCTTTGATGTAAATACAGCTTTAAAATTTAACTGAAATGATAAATAGATCAAAATGCCAAAAGTAATAGCAATGGAAATTTTCATTGCCATTCAACAAACTTTACGACTAACTTACGTATAATCTGAAAATTTAGCTTCAGATAAAAAAAAACCAATGTGGTTTTGTTGTACTAGGGGGAGAGGAGGTGCAATTACTTGTCTGCCTAGTCATTAATTTTACCTTATTCCAAATTTGGACAACATATTTGTCTCATAGTATTCTGTCAACAGAAAACAGAAATAATAATAGTAATAATAATAATAATAATTCAGTGGTAATGTAATATAAATTCTTGGTTGCAATATTAACAAATCAATTTTCCCAATTAAATATGGTAATTTTCATTGTGAGTATAATTGATTTATTATTTCTACATAATTTAAACATAATTTAAAGCAAGCAAAACTTACAATTAAAATTTTAATATATTTCAATTTTATATAATACTTTCAGTCTTCTGTCTTAAGTTTCTAAATTAAAAAAAAAAAGTATTTTGAGTTTTTCGCAAATTTTAATTATTTATCTGTTTGTTTTAATAAAGGTTATAGTCTCTTTTAGTTTTATAAAAAGCAATTAAATTTGACTTTTTTTTTATTATTATTTGACTGCGCTATTAGTTTCAAAGCTATCTAACAACATAGAAATATTAGCAAAGAATGCAACACAAAAACCTATAAGAATTGTGAAATATTTAAAACTGATAACTGTAACAATATAAGCATTCTTTTGGTTCACGGCGTTAATTCTTCTAAATATGTTTCGTATTTTACTTTAACTGTTGTTGCTGTTTCCTGCACGAAATCCCTCTGCGTTCTTTTTTCACTTCATTTTGACTGTTTTTTTCATTTTCCTCTTTTATAAGTTGTATGCCGGAACTAGATTGTTCTTTTCTTTTCACCATATATTTACGTAGCTTACTTTTTTCATAGTATCTGCTTTGTACTGTAGATGGAAACAGAAGGTACGAGATTTTTCAACTTGAATATAGCTTTGTATAATCATTTCTTTATACAATACATGTCATCGTCAATAATGCATCAATGAAACAGAACAAAATAAAATTAAAAATGATAATAACGTTAAAAAAAATAGTAATAAAATAATGAAGAATTTCTTCTTTAAAATATTCATCTGAACAGGTGTTACAATAAAAATTTATGACATTCTTTTATAACAGAAATTAGTATCTTTAACACCTACAGGACTTCGGCAGTCATTAAGCCATCAGCTCAAGCAGTTATCTTACAAATTACCGGTAATCGAATTGGATATTCAGTTATTTAGATTTAGGCTTATTTCCTTTTTGATAATAAACAAAATATTGCATTACTTGCAGGTGTAAGATTCTTCTTGGTTTAGATAGAGAAAACAATAGATTTCAGTATTACTGAAATGTCGAAATAATATACCTTTACCAAAGATCATGGAAACTACGAGGAAAATTGGTGCCGTATTTTGCTCAACGGTATGACCTGATGAAGCGGGAAAACTAAATGGAAAAAGCTTTTGGCCTCGAGGAGAGATGGGCGTTCTATGGTTCAATCCGCATCTAGATGAAGAGATTACGGCGTCCACGAAGCATGGCAGATTTATTATAAATATGGCTTTCGAACCACAAGTTAAAAAAGAGTTCTCCTCCCCGTTTCGAAAAATGGCTGACAATCCGTGAATTTTTCAACAGCTTTCATTAATGCAAAAACATTTGGTACCGTATCCAAGCGTGAATCTTATTCTTTTCTTTCACTGCCACCGTCATTTCTAAAGCAGCAAAGAAAGGAATTCCAAAAATTTCTCTTTCTTTTGTTGTTGAAATAAAAGCCACCTTTTGTTTTGATATTAAAATTTAAAGTTTTGGGTAAAAAAAAAATTGCTTTAAGAGATTAAATTCTTTGAAAAGTTAAAAAAATCCAAGTGAGGTAAAAGCAGTTTTGAAGAAAGTTTTGCTGCTATTTTCAGCAAATATATATTGAATAGGCTGCAATTAAATATTTATGTATTCGGTGCAAATAATGCGAAACTTTCTCTTTGAAGTTTATAGAATACTTCAAAGAAGAATGCAGACAATTTTCTCTTAATTCTTTGATTTTTAGAAAATTTATTTTAGTCTAATAAAAACAATCATTATAATAATAAAACTTATCAATAAGTTACAACAACAATAATTTATTTGGGTTACTTTTTGTAAGAGTAATTACAATAAATATATTGCAGCATCTATCAATAGCCTTTCCGAAAACACCCTCACCTCCAACAAATGTAATTAGAAGTGCAACCAATTGATGTCCTTAGTGCATTTTCCTAATTTCCTCATATTGCAGTACACCATTAAATGTAGCTTAACCTCTGTGTAATATTAGCTCTGGTTTTTCGGCGTTCATCCCATAGCGCTGCCCAAACCCCCTCCAGCTGAATAGCTACGGACTCGTTGTGTTCGACTTGCAGCAGCAGTAATTCACTCTTTCGGAAACCCCCTCCCCCGCCATTTCCAAAATTGCTGTTAGATCGCAATTTATCCTAAAAGGTTTTTGGATTTAATATAATGTATCTACACATAAGTAAAGAATAACATTCACAACTCAATTGCTGTTTACTTCTTTTTTTTTATTTTGAGATTAAACAAAAGTCATCTAATATATTTCAATGTTATTTTCTAAAATAAAGTTCCACATCAAGACCTAAATGTTGGAATATTATTAAAAAACAAGCAAACAAACAAACCATCCGAATACATAATCTACTTCCCATTCCTTCATAGCATGTTAATAACTTAACTTGGTTTGCATTATCATGGCAACGTTTATGAATGAATTAATTTGAATTTGATAGTTTTCTTTCAGTAAGATAGATAGCTATTATTTGTATTGAAATCAATTTTTTTTTTTCAATTAATTTTCTATACATTTTCATTTAGTCAAAGTTTTGTGCAGTTTGTGTTATTCTAAAAATAATGTGTTTTTAGAAAATTTAAAATTTTTTCACCTTCAAATTTTAGATCCTAAATCTAAATAAAATGATATTCTATTTTTAGATTCTATAAGTAAACTTCTGTTAATTAATTGATTTTTGTCTTTATAATTAATTAAGTTGTTTTATAGATTTAGCTTTTAAGCTTCATAATTCGAATTTATTTAAAAAAAAACTGTAATTTTATTAAAAATATATTATTACTAATGAACACTTTGCTTATACTTAATGAAAATGAATGAAGTATTCGTCATCTCCCACAATACGTCGTTAAGAGTTTTATGTAAATACATCTGAAAAGCAAATTTGTCAATGTTTTGATAATCAATTTTGTTTCCGTGTTATATGCCCTTCTGTCTGTAACTGCTGTGTGGAGGGGCGTTTATTTGCAGTTAATTGTAGCGGAAACAGCGTATCTTGTGCAGCGTGACCTTCTGCCTGAGAGAACGACTAAAACAAAATCCTCACGTCTTAAATGTCGCTCTATTGTCGCGCGCCCTCTCATTGGACGACTCTTTCAGCCTGGCAACACAAGTGAAAATGGCCGTCTCCAAGATGAAGTCGTAGCCAGGTTTGAGGGTGGAGGGGGAGACATCGATCAATAATTTATGATGTGGGACCTGAGCCTAGAAACAGTTTCATCGGCGTATACCGCCCCTCTAGGAGGCTACAGGGGCGGTTGCTCGCATAAATCACCCGGTCACGTGACGTGGCACCTGCATACCGGGTCCCCCTATGCCAGTCTGCTTAATTTCGGCCTATTGTACTCTCTCGGCGAAACACAGGCCTTGGACTGGCCGCCCTGGCTGGCACGGCCCCCGCTTTTCCCTAACGCTGAGGTGAGTTTTCCCGAAACAGCTGTCGCAGCTCGAGTCACCTCCCATGCTGTTTATCCCTCCCCTCCCCCCCTCATGCGCTGAATAATAATGCATCGCCAACAGACCGCAGGTGCACTAAATTTCACCAACGCATTAAAAAACAAAATAGAAATTAATAATTGCAGTGAAAATTGCACAAGTTGATTAAAAACCTCCTCTTAAAGCTCAACTAGAAATTGAATTGATTAAAAAAGGTTTGTTATTACTCTCAATTATATCTTGTATGTGTTTCAGAAGTATAAGAACAGAACTATCTAACATCTGCACTCATATCCTGAGGATTAACATTTTTTTATTTACAACAATTCCGTCAAATGGAATATGTTGCAAAGAAATTATCTAAACGAGATTTTAAATTTTTTTCACCTCACTAAAAAAAAGCTACAATTAAAAAAAATTAAAATAAAATAACAACTGTAATTAAAAAAAATAATAATTAAAAATTGCCGTCTAGTGACAACAGGGTTTCTGCTTGAATCCCATATAAGACATGGATGTTTTTCCTTTCATCTTGTTCTTTCTTCCCAGATACGATGCTTGAGAGGTCATTCACGAAGAATTTGAATTGGAAAAAAAGGAGTAACGCGGATAGATATTAAAATTCCGGCTACCTAATATAAATTACGTTTCATGAATTGGAAAAGATAAGAAAATATTTCTAAGCTAATATCAAATGAGTGTTACATTCCTGATACTGTGCCTCATTAAGAACAACACAATGTACTGAATTATATTCGGAAAAAATAAACAGAATAGCTTTAATGCATTGTTGAGAATGAACATGATGAACGTTGCTTTTATTTATAGCTATTTAATAACTAGTTTTCATAACTAAAATGCCCTATTATATTAAAGTAAAACCTTTTACGTTACCGGTACTGATTTTGTTGAAACCTCAAAAGATGACTTTTTATTGACATTAAGACGTTTGGCATAAAAATCTATGAACCCTACATGTAATGGCCTCCATTCCAATAAAAATTAAATAATAATTCGATAATTTTAGCTATATATCGATAACGTTGATTCTTGTTTATAAATCAGGATTTAATATCAAAGAGTAATTAGGAAAATAATTGTCAAATTAAAAAACAAACAAATTACAAACTGACGAAAATCTGCAAAAATAATGGCTACTTAGCTTTCAATGTAGTTACGATAATAATTCTGATTGTTACTTAATTATTTAGGGAGCTGAATTTCATTTGTTCACCTTCACGAAATTTGGACAATTGAATTTAGTTTTTACTTCCAGACATAAATGCTTTTAATTTCCTTTTAACCTTGGACTATTGTTTCTTAACAATATTTCCTTATTCAAATTTCTTGAATAAATATTTCATTAGGGAAATAGTTATCAAGGAAATGCTTTGAAGTAGCTTAAATATAATCCGAAGATTATTTTTAAGCCTCTAATATCTTTAAGAATTAATAGTGAAAACCAATTTATGTTTGCCGTAAGATCTGATAAAGGAAAATACAGGTTTATCTCTCTATTGATGAAAAAGAAAGTTATAAATCATAGTTTGATTTTGGAATTTAATAAGAAAGTTGCAATAATAATAATAATAATAATAATAATAATAATAATAATAACTTAATAATAAAAGTTGAACAAATTTCGGTTTGTTTATATTAGTCAATGAAAATGAGGAAAAGTTTGTCGATTTAAACTAATAAAATTTGAGACAAATCAATTACCGGTATTTAACCATTTTATTCTTTCTAAACATTTGTTTTAAATAAGAATAGTATTGTAAACACACTTGCAAAAATGATGGAGCACAGTTTTGATTACTAAGTTTAAATTGATTCCTACAGTCCTAACTTAAACTGTAATCAATTTATCTTTATCTTATCTTATCTTATCTTTCTTATCTTTAGACAATGCAATGAGAAAAATGGCTTGATATTGTATTATGGTCATTTTTACAAAAGAGCTCTAATATAATAATATAATAATTTCTTATTGCTATCACTATTTTTTTATTTTTGGTAAATATTAATTGAAATCTGTAAAGCTTTCTGACTGTAAAATCAACCTCGTATTTATTTTATCTCAAAAAGGAGAATGAAGTTTATGGAAGCTAAGCAAGTTGGGAGCCTTTTTCTGGGTTTTAACTTTTTGAATGTCTTATTATCTATTTATTTATCGACCATAAGAATTGATAAAATTCTTATGTATATGAGTATATTTCTATATAGTACTTGCACTTTGGAAATGGGCGGATTTATGCACATTTTATTTAGTTTCTAAATAAGTTCAAGTTATGTTTATCTTACTGCATTAAATGTTACTATATTATTAAATACTCATTTAAGGATTATTGAGTTGTTGTTGTTTTGTTCTGGTTTTTTCTCTACGAAATTGAAGGAAATATCTACTAAATTACTGGTTCATTAACAATATTTCAACACTAAGTTATGTTTACAGCCTTTTGATTACATAAATGGTAATTGGTACAGTTTCAGTCAATTATTAATGAAGCATCAAAACTGCTGTTCAGGTGATTAAGCTTAGACGATTATTTTTTTTCTTTCCTCTACTCAAAGCCAAGGATTCATTCGCAGCAGCGGTTCCAATTTTTTTTTGACTCGCTAACTCGTATCAACCTTACATTTTTTATTGCGAATCCCCTAACCCCAACCAAAGAAAAAGAAAAAAATAATAGAGTTACATTATCCAATCAACGATAAATAATAAATTTAATAACAATAACAACAATAATAACATGATTTACTAAAGTTGTAAATCATAATTATATAGTTTGATTTACTGATACGTAGTAGTGGTAAAAAAAAATATATAATTTATAGTATTAATACTTAAGGGGAAAAAAAAATATGTATTAGATTTAAAAAATGTTTGCAATGTTTTTAGCTACACGCATTGAATGCTTGCTCTACTTCCTAAAAAGATATTTATTTGAATGATCATACAAGAGTGAAGCTGATAGAAACGTTGCTTGTCTGTTATTCGTGACGCCCTATTCTTTCCCATATTGCCAAGGAATCGACCCAATCCTAAAAACATTGGAATTGTAGATAGGGTGTGTCTTCGTGGGCATTCACATGAGGGTGGAAAAAGACGAACTCATTTGCCTGCGTGAAGGGGAAAGGCAGTTGAAGTGGGGCTTTGCAGTCTTCCCTGGGGGTGGGCTGCATCCAACTCCTTGAGGATGCTCATTAAATCACCCGACGCTGATTGACAATTGTGGCGAACGGAACACACATTCACTGCTACACTTGGCTGAAGAACGGCTATTCGTGGCTTTTTTTTTTTTTTTTATCTCTTGGCTCCCACTGAATCATACTCTATATCTCTCTCGCAGTTAGATACAATTGCAATCACTTTTTTCCTCTCTCTCTCTTTCCCCTTTTTTTTAACGTCCTTTTTTTTTCTTCCGGATTCCACCCCCGAAGGCATCACAAGATAGGAAGATATTACCACAGCGCAGTTGGTAGAAACTCTGTCTCCGTTTAACAAAGTGCACTGACATAAATTACATCTGGATATTTAGACAGACAGAAAAGTTACAATCTACTTGTCTAACAGCATTCGTAATGATTTCGAGTGTACCATGTTCATTCATTAAAAAAAAACAAAAAAAACTGTAATGTAACCACTACGAAAAAGTTCTTTAATATTAATGAGCTCCCTCGATTTCTAAAAGAAATAAAATTTCTACAAAAAACAAAATTTCTGGGAAATTTAATTGAAACGATAAATTTAAACTGAAAATGAAGAGTTGGAAAAGCAAAGATCTCCTTCCTTATGCCACAGCTCACCTAAGGAAAAACAAAAGGAATTCATCTTCAATAACAAATCTATTTAGAAAAAGAATCAGTAATGTGAAAACCTTAGGAAATGATAAACATTTTAAAAAGTAAATTTTGTCATATTAAAATTTTATTTTTATGTTTAATATGAAATTTGAATTTATAAACACACAAAAAAAAAAATCATAAATTTAAAGTACCCCTGTTTACGTTAACATGTTTCATTTGGTTTATTGCATATTGCATTAATAGCTATAAAAAGATAAAGGGTAAGATTTAAAATTTAATTTCCGAAAACTAGTACCCTAATCTCGCCGGCCTGTCCTTTTATGTCCGGAAGTCTAGATTCGGTTTAGCAGAAAATGAAGCGAAGTTCCGCAAACCACCGCTAGGTTCGCGGAATCCCAGAGTCTCGGAATTCGATTTCATTCATAATGCACTCGTTTACAGATTATTTATATTGCAAACAATCCATAAAGCACAGTGCAATGTTCCGAGGAAGGGGCAATATATATGCCCGGGATCAAGCAATGTTTATACTAAATATGACAATGCAAAAGAATGGCAGCGTTATAAATTAAAGGAGGAGGATTTCAACAACAGAGGCTGAAAAATCTGGTTGTTCGAGAGAGAATTTTGTTGCATATCTCAAATGGACACCAATGGAACTTGTTTATTTTGATGTTAAAGCGCTTTTTTGCATTGTTTTATTGAAAGATCATAACGCTTTGTAATAAAAATTGCGTCCTTTAAATATTTTCCTATTAAAATCTTAGTTATATGTATGTAAATTATTTAAATTAATAATCTCTCTCAGATTTCTAAAGTGCAGTCTAGATGGCTAACAATGATATGCTTTCTTTCTATTCGATTAACGTAATCATGAATTTTAAATTACCGATATTTATTGTTGTATAGAAACAATATTCTTACGGTAATGTCATCATTATCCAACTGACAATGATCCACAGAAATCTGAGATGGAATTATATATAATAAAAAATGAATATAAATAATTTTGAACGCTGCAGATAAGCAGTTTTCTTCACGATAATCAAGTAAATTATTCTAAAGTAATGTCCTAAATGTTTTAAGGTAAATAGAATCTAAAAAGAAATCAGTCAATACTAAAATTTATGTAGAAACTACATAAGCCTACTCCTATTTTATTTACTTATTTATTGTTATAAAGCCTTTTTATCAATTTGTCTTGGTCCTATCCACGAAAATAAAAATTTGGAAGGGAAAAGCAGGCACACACACATTCACAAAAACATTGGCTCTTTAGACAATCTTAAAGATAAAGCATTTTATAGTTAAGTTAAAAATGCAAACTTTCATATCGTCAAATAAAATTGTAGTTGAAACTTTACTCTGTCTTAAATTCTCTCTACTATATAGGGATTGCATTTAAAATTTAAGAATAATTTAATATAATCCTAATACTTAGCATGAACGAAGGTTTCTAAAATCTGTATTATCTTGGTTTTTCATTAATTTATATGGAAGTGTTTCATGAAGACGTTGATAAAAGTAATTCTCCCTATTAATATTAATTTTTTTTTACATGCAAAGATTGCTCCTGGTATAATATCAAGAGATAAATATGTGTTGGTCGTTACTTACATGAAATACAAGATTAGTTCTAAGCATTGGAAAGAGTTTTTTAGAAAACTGAATAGCTTTTACTGAATTTAGTTTGTAAGAATTTAAAACTTCACAATATAATTGATCGAAATTTAAAAAGATAATATCTGTTATATTTATATAATATGTTTATGACTTTGGCTTGTTAACCAACAACGATTGAGTTTCTTTTATTTTGCTTAAAATTACTGCTAAAATTACAGTGGCTGACTTTAGAATCTAAGAAAATTTTCTATTCTTTTCTAAGTGTGCACAAAAATACCAGATTTCTTTTGCACAGTAGTGAAATTAAATTCATTAATTAAATTAATGATATCACATACTTTCTCATTACCTGGAATTGCACGAAATCACAGTACGAAAGCTTTTCTCAGGTATTAATTTTTAATGTAAGCATACGATATGTGATAACTACTAGCTCTTTAAGAAATGCGAGTAGCAGATGGTAGTTTAAATTTTTGTTGAGGAATCGTGATTTAGCAATCAGCAGCCTCAATGTTGATTGTGATGGAGGGCATTGTAATGGAATAATCAGAAAACTAAATGTTTCTGCTGAGTGTTTGGTGTCCTTTGATATAGTTTAATTAGTGTTGACTTAAGCAATTATTGTTTTGGTTTAGGAACAATCAAGGTTTGGTCCGATGACAGTGAAATCTGTAAAGTTCATACTAGTATATATTCTTTTTTTTAATTAAACACTTGAATAATGAAAATTTTAAAGTTAGTTCAGAAAACTACAAGCTTTCTTTCTTTCTGTCTTTCATTTTTTTTTTGTTTAAAAAAAAAAAGCTTTTCCTTGAATGGCTGATTAAATGAGAATAGTTAGAGAGACTCACTTAATTAACTGTCTGCAGTTAATTGAAAGGCAAACCATAAAGAGAACCTTTTGACTGCAATCCATTAATTCCCTCTTTTTTTTTTCCTGCAAATTAGGGAAAGAAAAAGACTTTTCAGTTCAGAAATCAAGCTTAGAAAGGAGACTCTTCAATCTCGTTAATGTAACCCCTAGCAACAATGTAGAAGAGTGGGAGTTGGTTGTGCCAAGAAAGAGACTCCAAGTTTTTCTTCTAATTCTTTCTTGAAAGGAAGAGATTTTTGAGTAGGTACTTTCCCTTCTTCCGTGTATTGCAAATAACTCGGTCCAAGTGGCCCGAGTCAAGGGGCGCCGCTATATTTAAAATCTCCTGCAACTGACGAAGAGGTCAATTTGCTGGAGTCAGCAAAGGCCACTGCCAGGGTGGAACGTGTTAATCTTGTGTTATCAAGGAGGTTGCGGCTTTACGACTGACTTTTGTATGTGCAGTCATCTGTTTAGCAACCGAGTTGGAGTGGGAGCGTGTGGCAACCTGAAGGGGGCGCTTTTAAGAGAGCAATGTCGAAGAAGAGTTGTGATATCCACGCCCCTGTTTTCTCGTCACTATCAATTGTCTTCCATCTCTTTCCTTTCTCTTAGTTTCTTTTTTTTTTCTTTTGCTTCTCAACTTAAAGTCAGATGTTCAAGGTACTTCGAAAACATTACATGGGAAAGCTGAATATTTGGTCCAGTTTTCCATAAAAACTATCATAGGATATTTAAAGTAAATAATTCTACAAATGTCGTATAATTTTTACGGAAATATTGTGTAAATTCAACCTTAAAGTTTCATTGTATGTTATCCATTTAATGGACTTATAAATTATGGACATAGAAACTTAAAATATTAATTTTATTGGACACCGGGAACCGGAAATCATGAAAATTGAGATGAGGCTTCAAACTTAAATAAGTAAATAAATGTTTATTTATACCAACTGAAGTTAATTAAGATTATTTCAGCATTATGCGTTGAAAGAATTGATGAAATGAATAATTCCAGAAATTAATATGTTTTAATTTCTGTGCTGAAATGTAATCCAAAAATTAAAATACAGTATATGTCAGTCTCTGGAATTATTTATTCACTTTATCAACTGTTAGTAAAAATATGAATAATCTCTAGGAGCTCATTGAGAACTTGTTTTAAAAAAAAAGAAAAGAAACAGAATGAAATATCTGCCCCGGAGACGACTGTTTTTCTGCTACAAATCCTGGTTTAGTAGAATCTTCAAGCAAATCTGACAAAATTCTGCTAGTTTTTCCAAGGAACATAACTGACTTTGCGAAGTGAGTTCATTCTATACAGTTGAGAATCTAAGCAATACCAAATGAAAATAAAGCGTATTTAATTACTGGATTTTTTTTATTCAATTTAAATTAAGAACAAAATAAATTTAATGTCACTCTAGAGAAAGTTTTCTTTTAATTTTATCTTCATTAACAACAGAATTGTAATCTGTAGGTGAGCAAATATCTTCTACGTATACTGAGAGATTCTGCAAATTTGACGTACGTTCTTCATTACCCTCCTACCTATTCCGTTCATTCTTGGTAGTTTCTTTCGAAATTATCTTTGAACAACTCTTTTCAAAAATTACTAAGAGAACAATCTCTTAATAAAGTGTTTTATTTTCTTTTCTCAACAAAACGTGGTCGATGATTATTGCCCTCTTAAATAAAGTTCCTCAATAACACTTACATTTATCTGCAAGGCATCTCCACGGACCCATCGAACATCCAAGCCAGTGCTGGCTCTGCCTCTTATCCCAAAGCTGCAAAAGTAATTTCGATTCTTTTTTCGCGAACCGGATTAATTGCAGCCATTTAAGTGATGTAGCGCTCAGGGTAGCAGCAACGAAAGCAATGAGATGAAATGGATCGCTAATTAAAGTGTTTTTGAGAAAGCCAGCTATTGAGATTGCAAGTTATTATTCTCCCAGTACAAAGGAGGTGCATTTCACAGTGGACGAATTAAAGAACTCAATATTTATTATTCCTAAAGCTATCATCCTACGACTTTTCCCTCTTTTCTTCCCATTTTTTCCCTCCTCCCTCAAATTGCCTCTCTTTTACTTGGTTTCTCATTGCGAAAGCCACAAGGTTTAAAACTGAAGGACGATTTCAAGCAAGAAAAGTGTTACGCATTATTCAAAAACTATTTGATATTCTTTAAACTATGATGACTATTCAAACTTTAAGATAACTATTTATTAAAACTCATACTAAGTTCTATAGTATTTCTATAAAGGTACATTTACAAGAACTATTCTCAAGAATGGTACAGTTAAAAAATCAGTAAAAAGAAATATAATTTATAAGTTAACAGCCTGTACAATAATGAGTCTGTTTTGTTTCAGAAAGGATTTGCCGTAGAACTAAAATCTTTGCATCAAACGATGGTCAAACTGTTTCAGAATTAATGATCAAGTCAGATCATTCGCGTTCTCCAAATCTTTATCAAGATCTTTTCTGGAAATTTAAAAATCACCGAAACATTACTTAAAAATCAATACTAGCAGAAATGAAAATTACAGTGAAGATTCAGTTGACCTGTAGTTTGTAATGACTTTGATTTTGTGTTAATACTCTGCTTTCTGTTTTCCTTAACTATCAGTCAGATTTCGGGCATAGCTTAGAACGGTTTGTGTTATTGTTATATTTTCACAACTGCTTAGAAATTTCCAACTTAGTTTTATTTCCATCTCTCAGATTATCATCCCATAGCTTACCCAAGAAAAATATCTAGAAAATTCTCTTCTATCTCGAAAATTCAAAGGATAAATTAACATATTTATAAGTTAATAAAAATTCTGATAGTAAGTAATCCATCAATCATCTCTGAAAAGCGTTAAAAAAACATCGACTTTGAAATGTTTGGGCCCAAATCTCCAGTTTACATTTCTTTAAAAATGAATTATGAATGACTGCAATTAATGAATACAGAATCCTTTTATATTCATGCCAAAACACAGTAAAGAAATAAAAGAACTATGGAAAATATTCTTCCTTTAAAGCATTCTACTGATTTGGCTTTAAGCACAACAACCAAAATTTATCATTTGGGATAAGTTTTCCTAGAATTGTCAATTTTTTTTTCCGAGTTAAGGAATATTCGAGTTACAAGTTTTCAGCATATTTTCAATAACAAGTGTTTGAAGCACCGAGCATCCATATTCATTAGAAGGAATTCCGTAGGATCTTAAGTTTGCTTTAGTTTCTTTCTCACGAATCTTAATTGGAAACATTCATTAAAGAACAAGTAAACATTCCTTTCCAAGGACATTTGCGAAGAGGAATGTCTCGGGCTGTATTTGTATCAAGCAGGAAATCTCCATTTCGATGTTCCTCTTCTTTTTTATTTATGGTAAATGGCCAGCTATTGTTATGAAGATTTTTTTTTTCGATGAATGCAATTCCTCACCCTCAGCAATCTGTTTTACTCTGTAATACATCTCGACTTCAGAAAATTGTTCTGGATATTATCCTCTCCTCTCCCTCCGAGAAAAATAGTCCCGAGGAACAGGAAACTTCAAATTACGAAAAAGCAGAGCCATAATGCCATTTTGAAGCAGGCGCATAAAAATCTCGTAAAATATGAAATGAAAATAATGCGCCCTCATAAATCTCCGCGATATGCGTCAAATATCTTCCTTGTTTCGCGAAGAGAAGGAACCAACAGTAAGTGTGTGAGAAGGAAGAAAGATTGAAGAAAATAGCTGCTTCTGAATTCACAATTGAGTTTATTTAATATCAATCGTATATTAACTCACCCAAAGCAAAAATAAATAAAGAACAAGGAACGTATCTTTAACAAGAAATTCGTTTAAATGTAAAATGGGTTATGTCGAAGTAAATAAGTTAAATGAAAGTCAGAACAAAAATGAAATGTAAAGTAATTATATTACAAAGCTATAGTCGTATAGAAGAAAGAAGACGATCGGCGAAATTAAACGAGACCGTCGAGATATGTGTCATAACAAAGATGTCAACAGTAGCCTCTTATAAAGAGTAATTAGTTAGTTCATTGGGCTCCAATGGCCAAGCTGCAACTGGAAACAATGAAACGTACTTTAAAAGTTAAGAAATATAACATTGAGATTATATTAATCAATTAAAAATTGCTGCTGGCTAATTTATTATTTGACTGTTTTACTTGGAGTATTTACTTTTACTTGGAGTATTTTTTTTATACTTTTTTATATTGCACTACTTGGAAATTAGTGTTTCGTGCACAATACTACATCAAATTAGTGCGAATCCAAATATATGCTTTAAAAAAGCTTCTTTTTTTTCTTTCAGATTGGACAAAAAAATACATTTCTCTTGCGGATCTCGTTATCATCTTGCAGATCGCCTTATTTCATCTGTATGACTAAACATGAGATAAGTAGTATTAAATTTAATAATTGAAATAAAAATAAAGTGTAAGTTACAATTACCCAAATGGAAACAAATTAATAAAAATGAAAAATAAAAGCAGAAAACAATCAAAATAAAAAGCGAGAAATCAAAGGCAGCACCTGAATAAATTGAAATCGCCTCTCTTGTTCGATTATAGGGAAGAAGTTGGGAACGGCCATTTCGTCCTTATCGGACTCTTCATCCGATGAAGAGTCCGATGAAGGACGAAACGGCCGTTCCCAACTTCTTCCCTATAATCGAACAAGAAAGGCAATTTCAATTTATTCAGGTGCTGCCTTTGATTTCTCGCTTTTTAAGCATTTTTCACAGCACGTAAAATGATTCGATTTAACAATCAAAATAAAGTTTAGTAATAGTTAATATCATACATGTACAGTCAAATATCTTAAATCTAGGAAATTGAAATTTAATTCTTTTACAAAGCTGAATTTTTAAATCTTTGGTAACAGGTGCAAGCTTGACTTCTAAATTCGAGCGTGATTCTAAATAGGGAGTGTGATAAATAGGTTTGCGATTCGTGGAAACAAATGCCATCCAAAATGAATCCAAAGTCATGAATTTTTTATTTCTGAAAATCTGTAAACATAGGGCATTCCATGAAACTCAAAGGAAATCCGCTATGGAAACAATCTATAAAATTTATTCTATTTTTAATTAAAGTCTTTACAACGCTCTAAGGTCAAAACATTGCGCAGTCGGAGGATCGTTGCTTTTCTTAAGGGAGAGCGATAAAACTTCTGCTTTACATTTTGACTTCAGACGAAGAATCAAGTTAAATGCAGTCAAGTGTCTGGGTTTTGTCTAAGGATGCTTGTACCTGTCCACCAGATTAAAGTGTGTGGTCTTATTTGTAGCTCAGGTATGAAAATTATTACGGTAAAATAAATCTCGTTTAGAGCAGCCGAACAAACGCTGATAAACGGATGGACCGTTGTGTGCGGTGGCCCAACCTGCAATAATTGTGACATTTATGATCCATTCTTATTGTGTAATGTCAACATTCACGCAGCCTCACTCCCTTTGCTAGCTATGCTGCCTGGTTACATTTAGGACCTTATGCATCTAGAAAAATGCTTGTTCCGCGCCACTTTAACTAATCACAGCTTCCTTTGCTATAAAACTAGTGCTAAAATTTCACTTTGAAATTAAATAATAAATTTATTAATAATGAAATGTTTCTGCACTTCATCAATTAAACTAATTTAGCTGTTCTATTGAATTCCTGATCAATATACATTTCATTTAAACATTAATGATATATTTATGTAAATTCTTTTCCTGATAAATTTATATTTATTCAATTAAAAGGGAAATATAAGTTAATAGAATTTAATCCATGATTCACTCTTCATGGGAAAAGCCATTATAAGAACTAATATTATTATTAAAAAAAAACCCTGATAAAATTAAAAAATATTCGAAACATATAATCATGCAACATGCTAATTACTGATAAAAATTTTCTGTTTCTCAGTAACAAAACAAAATATTTTAATAAAGCATAATGATATTAATTTAATAATTTATTATTATCTAACAGGATTTCTGTTATCTCTGTTCTTGATCTCAAATGTGTAACTTATTCAATTAAACAACGATTAAATTTATGATGGCAATATTTCAAAATACATAATGATGCTCTCTAAATCTAACCTCATGAGCCTAATATAGACTCTCTAAAAATGTAAGTAGAATTTTACGACAATCAAGAAGTTAAAGAAAGAGTTTGAAGCCTATTTTGTTACTATTTCTTTTTTGTTCAAATATAAAGTGGGAGAATAACGACCATATATGTATATTACATGTGAAGAAGATCACTTCAGTGATTCAAAATTATTGAAAAGAACTAATTACGATAGAAGTACGATCACAATTACAGTACTATCACTGTTACAAACAGTACACCACGTTTTCATCTCTAACCTTTTTATTTTAATTTTTTAAAAAGATGTGCCAAACAATCGCTTAATAATTTAATGAAACCTGGATTTTAGAGAGATCCATTCAAAAATTTTAAACGAAATTTGAGCCACCTAATATGAGCCTCTTTTTATTGCTGAAAGAAGCTAAGAAGAAATAACACCAAATGCTGTCAATAAAGTAGGCAATAAAGGAAGGTTATAATCTTAAAAGAATTTGGTTATGAAAATAAGTAATCTGCGTATGTACATATGATTTCGCCTTCGAATGACAAGCAGTCTATGGAGTGGACGGGAAGTTCTTAAGATCTCAATCTACAGAGCATGTTTAGGTTCAGTATTCAAAGCCTATTGAATTTTATGAGCTGCAAATTGGTCATATATTTACACTAACTGCACTTCTAATCACATCACACGTAGTTTGCGGGACAGTTGTAGACCTGTGTTGGAATGAGAGGTGAACACACACCTATTAATCCCTTGATTTATGTTCCTACAAATGTCTTATTGCATACTTGACCCTATTACAGCCTGCAATGATACCTTCAGTCCTTCGTAATATTGCAGCAGTTTATTTCTTTACAGTAGGATTTATTTGTTGAAAAAATATTAATAAATAAAATAAATTAACTGAATTTTTAATTTTATTTTTATTTTGACTAAGTGCAAAAGCAAAATATAAAGATCACAAAATAATATTTAATGCAAATATTAGTCATACTTTCTTCTTTCTTTTTTTTTTTTTTAATTCACGAAAACGGCTCAAACAAAAATAGGCTACTACGATTATTTTTAAAATGTAATAACTGCTGAATAGAAACAGAGCAAATTTTTCATTTTCTGAAAAAAAAAAAAGAATAATTAAATCCGCGTGATTTGAGTAAATTGTCTGAAGCCGATTAAATGTGGAAAAATTAGTCATTCACTTTTAATCATGCATTAATGAATACATTGACTAGAAGAAATAATATCCACTGTTCAATATGAATTTTTGCCACCTCTAATTTATCAACAAGTTGCCGCTTGGAAACGATTGTTAATATAAAACGTAGTTTTTAGTTTTTAAATATGCATGCCAAGTTTCAGGAAGATTCATCCAAAAGTTATTACAGTAAGTTTCTTGAAAAGATTGAAGTGACGTCACGCGAAGCAATACAAACATCATCGTGGTCTAACGGATAAAGTATTCAACTTGTAGGACAAAGGATGTTAGATCGATTCCCCAAATTAACAAAACATTATTTCTTTTGCTATTTTTTATTCATTTTTTCTTTTTGTTTTATTTATTTTTTTATTCATTTTTTTTGTCATTTTATGTACTTTTTTTTATTATTTGATTTCATTTAATTTCCTTTTTTTTTTTGTTTATTTTTTTTTTGTTTATTTTTTTTTTTCATTGTATTTGTTAAGTTTTGTTTTCGTTTTTGATTTGTTTTAGCTTTATTAATTAGTGTACGAACTTCACATCCAATTGAGGAGTCGGTTAAAATTACTCGTACTATCCAGAAGAATCACAGTTCAGTTTAATGACTAATGGCTATTCTTCACAGTCTTATCAAGCAGTCCAGATTCCAAAATTCGTCTTAGTATGCGCTACAAAACTCCTCCACATTTTAGCTGTCACTTTCAAAATGCTCTCTTCAAATAAACCCTTAAGTCTTTCAGTTTGAATGTTTTGTTATGTAGACCTATATGGCTTTTCATCTGACTCTAAGCCTGTTCTATTGGATGCAATTCTGCATGATATGGTGGTAACCTTTCATCTAAATAAATGACAAATAAACCTTTCATCTATTGTCCGCACGAAATTGCCGAGTTGCACGCAAATATTTGTGACGCCAAGTGATTATATCTTCACTATCACATAATCGTGAACTTCTATGCCGAGACTGATACCTAAATTCACACAATTTTAATGTTCAGTACAAAGTACTGAGGGAATATTTGGCAACTCAGGACCGTCAGTAATTTCTTTCAATACATTTACTATTGTTGATATTTCATTTTGAAAAAAACAAAAACATTTTATGTATTTAATTGCAGTGCACAGAAATGAATCACAAATTTTATCCGACCGTGATGTATTTGCTTTCCGAGGCCTCTTCTTGTCTGGTGTGCGTAGAATCCTCTTCATTTGAAATTCTGGCAAAACTCCGAACGGCGGTCCCAAATTATGAAAACCTCCGAACGGCGATCCCAAATTATGAAAACCTTTTTAATGACAGATAACAGTATGACTGTGAAGGATAACACATAGCCAGAGTTATTACACATCAAATCATATAGTTTTTGCTCAACATATTTAAGTATTGTCCGAATATGTGCGACTTATGACTAAAGCGTTATTACTCTTGGTGCTTGCAGTCTACCAGCCATGGCACGTTTAAAGTTATTTTTAAGCAACATTACACAATGTTTCATTAATAACAAGACAAATGTTTCATTAATAACAACGTTGGGACCGCGTTCGGAGGTTTTCATAATTTGGGACCGCCGCGCCGTTCGGAGTTTTGCCGAAATTCGTTCTTAATGGCATAAGAAGACATAACCGATATTATTGTCAAAAATGTAGTTTTCTTCATATAAATAACTTCATCAACTGTCAGGTGCTGTTCCAATTCTCTTAACTTGGAATAAACATTTAAAATAATTTGTTTCGCACGACTCATTTTTACAATTACTTATTATGAAATATATATAAGGAGACGAGTGCCATGCACTGGAGACTGAGACCATGTTGAAATGAGCTCCTCAACAACATTAACCAATCGCATGTTCCCTTGCTGTGTGATCAAAAATAAACAAATCTAATAATTTGAACAGTTACATTTTTTGTCTCTTAAAATATTTAAAATCAACTTAATCAACTTAAAATCAACAATAATCTTCTAAATTTAGGATGAAATAACAAGAACGCCGGAACTATATTCTTCGCTGCAAATTAATGTGAACCGACTGTAGAGCGATACCAAATGATATGATTAACTTCAATTGCTTAGGAAAGCAGGCTAATAAAATACACTGAAGCTCGGTTATAACGCGGTTGTTTATATCGCGAATTCGGATATAACGCGATTTGGTCTTGGACCCCTTCTATTTTGGTAAAATGGAAAAGGTATATAATTGTAAAATTGCAAAATTTATCATTTTTTCGCCTAAAATCAAATCAAAGGTGGAAATTAATATGCTTGTTTCCTCATTAGTTACAGTAATTGAGACTCTATACCCACCCTAATGTCACGAAAATGCGTCAAATACAATATATTTAAAAAAAAAAACCAGAATCGCGAACTTTTTCGTTTAACCAAAATGAATATCGAGATCTATGTTTCTGCCAATGACAACCAGTAAAGAGGCCCATGTAATCTAATAGGCATATTAATACTTAGTTTCGATCCACGTGACTCGCCATTGTACAAGATGCCAAGATGGCGGCGCCAAATCGATTTTGGCTAATATAACCCATCAAAGTGTTGAAAAGGTAATGATTTATGTATTTATAAATATAAAATTCTCTCACATAGCTCTGAATGATGTAGGTAATCGCGAAATGACCATTTTTAATCGATTTGGAATCGTGTGGGCGATAATAGGGTGCGATATACGACATTTGACGTCGCGAAGTAATAAAAGTTCGGTTATATCGCGATCTTCGAGATCTTGGATCCGAAAGATCGCGATATAACCGAGCTTCTGTGTAGTTTGTGACTTAAAGAATGCATACTTAATAAAAATACATGATACTTATGTAAAAGAGGAGTTTATTACTATTATCATTATTATTATTTTAATTAATAGAACTGATATCTTAACATTTTTTGCCCTTCATTTTGTTTAGAGCCAAGTTTTCCGTCAGTCAATTATCTATAAATTTAAGATTTATGTCTTATATTGTCATGTTTTATTTCTTACAGAAACGAATGTTGAAATTCATAATGGTAAAACAGAAATAAGTAAAAATAAGCATTTGCAATATCTTGAAATTATCTAAAGGTTGTTTTTTTCTTTCTTCTGCGCGAGCCAATTTTCTTCCCATCCTTTTATTTTCTCTTTTCACTGTAACCAAGCACACAGTGTATATATAGAGAGAAAATTACAGAGCCTCTCTAGTGACCAAACCCTGTGGACGACGAGACTCCATCCCTAGCAAGCCTGTGTTTATATTCGAAACTGCTTTACTCAACCGGATATCTGACACTTACCAATCCCATTTACTGGCGAAGAAGAGAATTTCAAGCTTTATTCAATAGCATTTCGACCACAAGGACACGTAATCCTATTCGCAATAGATTTAATGAACAAGACTGAGTATTTATAATTGTATAAATGCAAAATCTTAATCCTAATTTTTAAAGGAGCAAATTATAGCTACGGAAACTACAAAACTTTCTATTATAATAAACATAGCAATTAGCACAGTCACTTCTTTTTGAAGTGAAGCTAAAAATAAAAAAAAAAAATAAAGAAAAAGTAACTAAATCTCTTCAGGATAATAATGGCCATTAGGGATGACCATCAAATCCACTCATGCGCATTAAAGCGTTGAGCTGAATGTGAAATAAATAAATTAATGATTCACTACAAATTGAGAACTTATTGAATGAAATAATATTTAATAATAATATAATTAGTTATTATTTTTATTGTATTAAGCAAAATAAATTAAAAATTAATTGTTTTTTTTTATCTTAGTTAATTTATTCTTAATTAATTTGAAACATTTTATTTGAACTGAAATTAATTTTAAATGAAAAAAGAAAAAGAGTAAATTTCTAAAGGTTTTATACGTTGTGAATACATTAAGTGAAATTAAAAATTAAAAGTTATTCTTTGTACTGCAAGTCCAAATATTTTAAAATTTTTGAGGAATTAACTTTCCTAACTTCTACTGATAAGGTTTGTTTTGTAACTTATCACTGGGCAATTACATAAAGACTGCATTTCTCATATTTTTACTTCGAAGAATATTGTTAACTTTTTTTTTTTTTTGTTTGCATCCTTTTCTTAATATTGCTTAAAATTTTTGTATTTATTTACCCAGAATTTAAGGATTTATAGTCGAATTGCAATCCTTATTTTTCTACTGCCACTACCTACTTATTCTGCATCGCTTTTCATGGTTTGTTTAGACACTATTTAGTTTACTTTAGAAAGTATGAAAGTTCTGAAAAGCTCTTTGTAAATATTTTCTGTTATTAATCCAATCCCCCTTCACAAACAAATAAATAAATAAATTCATGTCCTCAGAATGATAATTACAATACTTGATCTTCCGTTTTAAAATTTGGATTATTATCAAATTACTGTTAGATGAGAACTTTGCACTTTTACTTTTCATTGGGACTCTTTATCTTTAATTTTGTTTAGAAATAACTAAAAAATGCAATACAATTAATAATCGAGAAAATAAAAACGATATTCACAAAATTATAATAAGAAATAAATCGTTAAAACAGTTATCAAATTAAATCGGAAATGGAAATGTCATTGTTTCAAGAAATTTTCCTTTAAAGCTGGAATTGTATTAAAACATTATTATTACTACTTACATAATTACAAATGGTCTTTGTTAACTTGATATTTTAGAAACGAAGTTATTTTTGTCAGAAGGTATTTGATCGCGTAGTTAGTTCATATTATTTTACCTTACGAAGGCATATTATATTATCTTACTAGGAAGTCTTTATCAATGAGTGAGAAGCCTTCGCATAGATTATTAAGGAAATTCGAGATTCTTCACCCATCAAACAGCAGCGCTTGAATTATATTAGCCTCTGTAATATCACTCTAGGAAATGTGAAAAAATCGTGATATATTTATTCGAAAAACTTAAACAATAAAGATATACAGGTCTTTCAGAAATAAGGGTACTGTTAAAAAGGATGTTGTTTGAGAATGATGAAGAGTACAATAAAATAAGGGGCACGGATGGACAGAGGAAGTATTCAAGTTTTATTTGTTACCTTACAGATGCTCAATATGTCTGTCTTTGGTCACTCGGC
>JAFIDM010012231.1:164582163-164710081 GCA_023159025.1 Thereuonema tuberculata
AAAAAAAATACACATGTAGATGACAAAACTTTAAGTCTGCTCGAAGAATATTTTAAATTTAAATTTTTATTTCCATAATAAAAATAATCTAAGCCCCTCTCCCAAAGTTTAAATTGCTCGTCGGAATGGAAGACCCCGACATAAATAGTTGCTGATCACATATGCACACACAAACTCTTGGGAGATTGACAATGAACAAAGTTGTTTTAATATATGTGCTATTCGGAGCCAAGGCGCAGTTCTTGAAGAGAAGTTGCTCCAATTTCATGACATGACATTTAATTATACTCGAGAAGATTTATATCGGCGAATAATGTTTCAGAAACCTGTTTACATTGGCTGCGAGCAACACACAATAGCACTTGCGACTGAGATTTTATTAGTTTCCGTGCGGTTCCTTGTTTTCTACCACAGTGACGTCAGCTCTGTTTCCCTCCTAAGGCTTCATTTTCGCATTTACGACCCAAAATAACAATGACGCTTTAACAAGGCTGCTTCTGTTCACTTATACAAAATCAAAATCGCCTTGACGGTGGGCTTTGACCTTCGCCTGTTATTCCTTCTCATTATAAAGAAATCGTTTACAAGAGAAGCAAAAAAATGTTTAATAATGATACTTTTTTTTTTAATACCCAAAAAGTTTACAAGTAACAAGTTCTTATTTGTAATACGTCTTCCTGTGAAGAATGTTTTTATAACTCTTTAGATTGATGAGATTTAGGGTAACATAGAAATATTGCAATGGTTGATTATTAAATTGTATTAAGAATAATTACAATTTAATAATCATATTTTTGAGTTGTGAAATCTTAGAGTTTATTTGATGATAAGGACAGGAGACAGAAGTTGGGACAAGACTTCCGAAAACTTAAATTTCATTAGGCCCCTTCAATTAAAAGTAAATAGTAAATGTGAACTAATTTACTTTTATTTTATTTTTATTTTTTTTTTATTGTTCTTTTTCAGTTGTTTGTAAATATTCATTATCTAAAAGTACTGTTCGTTTTCGTTGACGAGAGCCTTCAACGCTTTTGCGCATGCGTCAGGTCTCCTTGGATTTCATGAAAATAGGGGTGAGGAGAAATAAAGCGGGGATGTTTACTTTTTATCAGTGTTAGTTTACTACGTTCTATTTGCGCTTTTCGGGAAAGAATTATGGAAAGAATAAATACTATTGCAAAAATAACAGGTACTAAAAGAAAAACAGGTCTTAGGAAAGTGCCCATCTCAGAGTATACCCCTTTGGGGAGTAGAATCGTCTGTGCTGTCGTGGTTCTCGCTTTTCGAAACGGACAGTAATCATTAAAATGTCATCAACCATTTTGTTTTTCTATTTATATTTTGGATGTAATCATTAACTGAATTATAAAGAATAACGATATAGAAAATATTGATCAAAGTCTTAAACCAAATTCCCTAATAAACAAACAAAATTTCAAATTTATGTTTTGTCTTTGATTTACATGATAGAAATTTGAATTACTCGTGGACAATATAACGAGTATTTATCGAGTATTCAAGTAAGAAAATGTTGGGAACTTCTTGACATTTATCTTCTATAAAATGTCTTTTGAAGATGCTCTTGGAACCTGACGTTCACTTTTCGAGGAATGTTCGTTCAACGACTTTGTTGAATTTTTAATATTTATCGTTATGAAAGGAATCTAAAGTAGAAAATAATTCTCAAATTAGGAAATCCATTCAGTAAATATTTGAAATTGTAGTTGATAACTATTGAATTTGATGCTCAATGATGCAGTCCTTAATAAAGAGTAAGTTATTAGTTAGTAATGAGAAAGCAGGATGAAAAGCGTGTTCTCAAAGCATAGCTTAACACTGTTGAGTAGTTTTGGATGGATTTGATGCTTCAATGGCAGAGTTATAGACGTTCAAAGGTTAAATTGTTAACTCAGTGAGCCGCTGAAAGTATGAAAGTGAGGCAGAGAAAAAACACCTGCCATTATAATAATCTAAGTGAAAAGAATGATTATACAAACGTTAAGGATATTGGAGATTTTTTTGGACTGGAGATTTTTTTTTGAGGCAAAAAAAAAAACATACTTTCTGTTGTTTGATATTGCTTACATTACACATAGTAGTAGGCAATCTCCTTAATCGGAGCGCCAAGGGCAAACAATTTAAGGAAAAACTGCTATCTTTTTTAAATATTGCTCCAAATTTGGGAATTTCTAATTTGTGGACTTCTTTGTAAACCATCTTTCTAATGCAGTCATCTTTATACTTGATGTTGTGAAAAAAAACAATCAAGAGGGATGGTTGAAAGTTTAGATAAAGCCCGATCACAGCGAAAGCTCTCAGTCTTCTATCAGACTTCTACGTTTCCCTAAGTTCTCATGCTATATTTTGACTTTTAGATATCTAGGTTTAAACAAATTTAAATTTTAAGTTTCTTCTTGTTAAGGCTTGAAGCTGTTTTTCATCAAATTCCTTACAGTGTATCATTTGACGGCGACATCCATCTATTCTTCCATCTTTTCGTAGATATAACAGATTTGCACTTGCACATTTGAACAAAAATGTCTGTTATATACAATCCCCCACTCGTCTAACATGTTCGTTCCATTCTTTCCGGCATCATCTTACAAACTCAACAACATCCATCACCCGGATTTTCTCTACCAACTTCATACTGGATTTTATCCAATATTTTTTTATTAATATTCCACTGAACATTTATTTCAGCGTTTCTAAACAATCTTTTCGTTCTGTTTGTTCTGCGAGGGTCTCAGCTCCATAAATAATAATGGGCCTTCATGTATTTTACCTTGTCTCATACTTCATAACTTCAATGAATAGTTATTAAGTCGTGATCCGAAAAAAGAAAGAAGATATGCCTTCAAAACACTGATTAACTACTATTCCACGTCTCTCATCTCAAAAAATAAATAAATAAATAAATAAATTACGAGATAGATTTAAAAAGAGGAAAAAGGGGTTTAAGATTTCATCGCATAATTCTGTTAATCCAGATTATGCTTTAATTAAACTAATTAATTTATGATCCAAGGGATTTTTTAACTTTAAGAGAAAAACAGTTTTTGGTCAATTTATACTATTTTCAAAAATAATTATTTTAAATATTTTATACATCTGAACTATTAACAGATCACGATTCTCATTCAAAAGTTCTGGCCGTTCCTAGTGATCTAGGCGGCGGCCTCCCACGAAGCCGATCTGTCGCAACCTGGTTCGAATCCCAGGGTCGGCATGGATGTAAGTTTCTCCTTCTGTGATTCGTCCGTTTCTGCGGGAATAGCGTGAGTCTCCTCCTATGGTACCCTGGGCAGCGATTATTCAGCCAAATGCTCACAATACTCGCCCCTAGTTGAGGCCAATGGCAAACAGCAGCAAGATCCCGGGTATTGAAAAAAAAAAAATATTCAAAAGTTCTTAGAATGGAATGTTTTCACCAAAACTTTATTGCTTGTTAACGTTAAATTATTTCCATTTAATTCGTCAACTTTAAAACATTCCTATGACGATACCTCATCTATGATAAACAAGAAAATAAAGGTTGGTAATTGCAAATCCTTGTTTATTAAAGATTTTTTAAACGAATACACATTAACATTCCAGGTGCTATCGAAGAAAATCATTTACAGATTACTAATAGGAGGTCTGGGTGCTTTCTGACAGCTACACATGTCTCACGACGCCTTTGCATGCCAGCAATGAAGGAATTAATGTTCAACAGCCAACAAGGTCCTCTTTTGAATTAGGCCCTCCTAAGGCTTTAGTATTTTTAGGAGGAAGTTGGGGAATGATAATCTATCTCTCTGAGAACAACTTTCTGAAATTATGATACTCGGGCCATTATACTAGAACAGAGGTTGATTTTTGAATTCAAATATCAATATTATTTTTTATTTATCTCATAAAGGTTTACTTATTTTTATTGTTACTATAAAATATCATTTATGTTGAATAATAATTTATATGCATCACTGAAGAAGTGAAAATTATATTAGTTCAAAAATAAATCGTTTACTAAGATTGAAAATATAATATAGTTTTTCTTTAAGGCATCTCATTAAGTTATCTCATTCTATTTTATTCAGATACGTCGATTGTACTGTCCAGTCAATACAATCAGTTAAATATGCATCAATTTGACAAAGTCAATTGGAAAAACAATAATTTAAATATAATCTTTCCCGATTAGTTCTTATTTTCATTTACATTACTTCTTTTTCACCCACTTGTTTGCTTCATTTTTATTTGTAGGCAAATCTTTTAATTCTCTCGTTACTGATTGATGGACAATAATTGGTCTACTTCTAAATTCTTCTTTTGCATAAATAAAAACTAAAACAAAAAACAAATGAAGTCATTAATTTTGCATCAATTTTTTTTCATTTGATAATTGAAAAAGTAACATTGAAATAATTAATATCATTGAAAGCTATTAATAAATAGCTTTTGCTCTTCAGGTCAAAAGCTACTATTGAAAAATTTATAAGATTTTTCCCAATTTATACTTATCTCAAAGTATCTCGTAAAACGCAAAAGAAATGGCTCCGAGAATAGACGACGAAAATATATGGTAGAAGAGTAGATCAAGCACAAATAATTTCAGTTTTTATACCCGAAACACGGCAATATAAATTCATGAAAGATGAGCTAAGAAGAACATACATAAATGTTTACCAAAAATACATCTAAAATACCTCGAAAAGGTTATTTGTAAATTTTGCATTATAGTCCTGGCATATTTAAATTGACTATTGGTCATAAGTTTATTTGCTTATAAAGATGCCTACGGTTCTAACAAAACAAAAACTCTATCATTCAAAACTAAATTGAATAGAAAATATGTGCTTCACCATAACGCAAAAGAGAAAAGATCTCCATTGATATCAGAATCATCTCTATTGTTAATTGACAGATAAATCAAACATTAGCTATGACAGAGCACAATACTTCTAATAGTTATAAATGTTGACTTCGAAGTATGAATGTAATAAGATTACAAAAAATTAATTGTAGATGAATAAATTGGATTTTTAGCATCTTTTCTTCCAATATCAGATTAATCAATTTGGCATTGTTGACTTCAAATAGCTACTCTTATCCACCTTTGAGTCTAAAGAATTCACGAATCAAGAGAATTAAATGAGAAGATGAAAAAAAAAAATGCATATTATAAGATAATTCCACAATTGAGCCCTTGATTCAAATCAAAAGTGTGCAACCATCGACACTGACTGTACTTAGTTTTACTGTCTCCTAATGTAAATACTGAATATAATTACAAAATCGATCATGTAATATAAAAATTCTTTATCGTTATTTATAATATTTCATGCTTTTTAAAGTGTGCTTAAATGTTCGAAAGTGGAAGATATGCTCGTGGCAATACAATCACAGTCATCTCTCGGCTTTCATCAGTTCGAATTACTTTCGTTCGAAGGTTCGTCCGTGATTCCATAAGGCAATAAATAATATTTTCGATCATATTTTCGAACAAGACGCAAGCGAGCGTAAAGGAAAAAGGTTTCTATTTAGCAGCAATGTATCTTGCTCAGTGGCAACAGCGCATTCAACGACAACTTTCCTCGGCAGTCGGCAATCGGCACGTGTCTTCAACAGTTCTTCGTGTTGTAATTGTGTTTGCGAAATAGGTTATTTGTGTATTTATCGTTAAACATTTTGTGATACTTTGTGCAACATGGCCCTTACACGCCCACTCAAAAACCTTAGTGAAGAATCACAGAAAAAGAAGTGAGCAATTGATCTTGAAACGAAGTTCAAAGTTATAAAGCAACATGACATCGGATGGACTCATTCTACAGTGACGACCATTTTGAAAAATAAGGATAAAATCGTAGAGGCTGTGAAAGGATCTGCTTCCATTAAATCGACGATAGTGACGAAACAACGACAAAGTCCTTTTTTAATCTAAAGCTACAAAGTTCAGCAACAGGTTTGGTGAATAATACGGTCTATTGTTCTCTCTTTCATCCATATTATTGTTGTTGTTTTTTTATCAATAATAATTGTTAATAATCCAGTATCAGGGAAATATACAGTGTTTGCGTCAGTATACTAATTATGGTTAAGTCCCTAACACCAGGGGCGGTCTGGCCAGGTAGCAGGTCGGCGATCGCCGACGGTTCCCAGGCCATAGAGCCCAGGGAGGGCCCCTAGACCAGAGAGCTAAGGGAGGGCCCCCGACGGGGTACAGATGAGTGCCAGTAAAATTACTATTTTCACACTCGACAGTTACAAACAGTCGAGAACAGCCGAGGGATATACTACTTCTTATTCAGATTTATCTTTACTTTTAACTTGTGATGTTTCATGTTCCTATAGTGTGTTTACAATTACTCATTAATATTAATAAGACTAGAAGAGAAGTTCGCAATAATAAAAATATTATTGTATGTTGATAAAAATAATCCTTAATTCATTCCATATCCCCAGACCCCTCCCCCAATAAGTCATGTACTGATTAAATTCACCAGAAAAATGGTAAGCCTAAAAGGCCCCAAATTCGTTTCCAGCCGAAGGGCCCCAATGGTGCCAGACCGCCTCTGCCTAACGCCTATAACTCTTTTGATTTAATGTATCGACTTACGTCCTGCCGGATGAACGGAATCCTGACGTAAGTCAAGGGATGACTGTACTTTGTTGTAAGTTTAATTTGTAGTAATCATGTACATTGTAATATGTTAGCAATGAAGTGATAATGGTACAAATAATTCAAATAAATCGTATCTTAAAATATTTTATAATGTCGTATCATGTTTTCACTTTTAGCCAGCTATTTTGAATTATTTTTTTTGTAATTAACAACTTTTCTTTAATTTGTAAAACACATTTATTCTTACTTATGCTAAAATTTTCACTTCATCTCAATTGCAGTGGTGCCTCTGATTTTCTAATAAAAGATTCTACTATTGCTGAATCTTCTTTTCTTATCTTCTTTACATTCAGTCAAATGATACAATAATTTTTATTCATAAGATTAAAATAACATTGGTAGGACGAAGATATATGAATTGGTTTACAAGTAATTTATTATTATATTAGAAATTACAATTAATAACAAATATTTTTTTTATTTATGGTTGATTTTATAAGTGTGTTATAATATTTAGATAACTATGGTTTTTGTTTTTGTTTTATTTTTCGTATGAACTGAAAATTGGAAAGATTCGCCAATCGTAAGGGTATGAGATTACAAAGTGAAAAATAATAAAGTTGCCTTTAAAAACATAAAATGTATTCGGTATATCATCAATGAAACAAATTACAAATATGCTTACACTAACACATTATTACTCAAACACAGACATTTTGTTGTCATAGTGAGATTGTTTTCTCAAATCTTTTTCTCAACTTAGGTAATCTTACAGATCGTATCAATCTAAGAAATAAACAATCTAAGAATAAACTATGTTGAAATTCTTAAGTATTAGGCACGGTATTCATGAGCCACACCTTCAAGAAAATCTGAAAAAAATAACTTGTTTTGACAATCTCTGAAATTCTAACATCAACGATCACAGATTATTTTTTTTAAATCACTCTATCCGAAGATTTTCATTTAGGTTTACAGTATCAATTTATAATTAACGAAAGTAAACCAATATAATTAACATTAATCAATATTTTTCCAAGAAAGATATCAGCATTTTATCTATTAGAAAATTTCAACGACAATTGTGTTTTTATTAATTTTTTATAGGTTTTTGAATTTTCACTAAAGACAAAAAAAAAAGAGAAAGAAAGAAATATAAATTTAATAATTCATATCCTGTGGGAACTTCGTTATTAGTATACATATTAATAGAAATAAAATCAGAGCAGCGAACCATTAACTTTAATTCATACTTTATGCCCATATTCTCCTGTATGTATGTATGTATGTATATTATATATTAAGTATTCTAATTCATCATTTTTTTAATTTTAAAAAGAGATAAATTACACAAAAACATCTTTCTTTCTTTTTTCTTCCCTATTTTACATTCAAAGTGAATTTAAATTTTTATCCCTTCTTTTTTTACTATGAATGACTTTCGGAATGACGTGATCTTCAACTAATCTCCATACTTCACGCGTGTTTACTTTGGGCTCGGAGCAGAAGAGCCGACAATGCCTTTGGGGGAAACTGACAGAAAGTGAAAGCAGACGGTGGACTCATAAAATTGTCCCCCTTCATCCCACTCCCGGTGAGATGCGTGACCTCGAGCAGCAGGCAGACAACATGGTGGACAAGAGAGGGGTGGAACGCCCCACCCCTCCCCCCAAAAAAAAGGACACACCATCAGATTTCTATTTTTTTCACGTTTTCGAACAATATCCTGGATACTTGGCAAGATGTTGCGTGGAGGGAGGCGAGCCGTGAGGATTACAACCAATTTCTATCTGACAACACGAGTTATTAGTGGATAAAATTCGTTGAGAACGGCCAAGACTCATTTGGACCCCGCATCAACCGTTACCTCTGGGAGATCATCAAAGGGCGAGCAATGACCGTCCCTTGGACCCGGAACCCATTTACCGACCGGACCTCCTTCCGGTGAAACAATACAGGAAAAAAAGAAAAAAAGTTAGGAGGATTTAGTTGGCAAAATTTATACGGAGGCCCCGAGCACAAATAGCAAAAGCATTAGCCACCAGGTATCGCTTATCCCGTAAAAGCAATTTAAGGGACTTGTCATGGAGTAATCCCCCACCTGAAGAAGAAATTATTGCAGAATCCTCCCACTCGCAGTTTCCCTCGTATAAGAACAACTAACCTGTGATTTTCTTGCATCAAGCCCAGTTTCCATTTTTGATGCTATTTACATTTAGTTTTCGCTTTCCATTCAGTTCTCTTTTAAATTCGTATGCTAGGAAATCTGTTAAATGAAAATACAATTCAGGCAATTCGTTGGAAAGAAAAATCATTAGCTGAATTTTTTTAATAAGCAACTGAATTTTCATATTTAAGTTCAAAATTCTTTCTTAATATGCGACATCATAAATTCGCTCCATGAATTACTTTGTCAGTTACTGTAAAGCAATCTTATAAATTATGAAAAGCTAAAAGAGATAAACAAACGGTAACTCATAAATCATTTTGTTTTGCATTTCTTCTGTCGGATTCTTCGTGTATGGTATTACAAATCTAAAATGAATATGAATGCATCTAAAAATTTCAAGCAACTTGGATGTTGTGTAGTTAGTGAATGTGACTGAGTCGTTTGCTTTTCTGGAGTTTTCTTTTGTTCATGGTATATATATATATATATATATCTTTGTAAGTTTCACGCAACTTCATCGAATTATTATAATGGCTTTGAATTTTAGTACTTTGTTGTCCCCTGAATTAAAATAATTACAATTTATTTATATGATAGAACTGAGTGCACGTAAAATTAGTTTGATAATTGTTTATGAGGCTGATACAATTTATACTTTTTATATATTTTTAATATCATTACTTTTTTATCTTTTTTTAATTCTTTGCTTTGTTTTTTACAATAAATAAATACAACAATAATAATACTAATAATAACACGTATAGTTAGGAAATTTTTGGACACAACCACACATCCCTAATCATTCTTGCACACACTTAGCAATATGTGCTTTGGTCCTTGACTCGCCATGTTGTCTTTGCTGGGGAAACCCAAGTTTGAAACTTTTACATAATAATAATACAGAATTTGTAATATCTTTAATAAACTATGTTTGCTCTATAATGTAGTTAATTTTTAAAAGTAACTCTAAAATTTACTCTAAAAGTTACTCTTTTTTCTTTAAATTATTACTTAGGTGATTTTTTAGAAAACAAATTTCGTAACTTGGTTTATATAATTAGTTTTATTTGAGAATCTATGGAATGATGAAATTAGCTTCTTTTGTTCAAATGCTATTAAAATAAATTATGAAAAGAGACACCCATTTTCGTTGCCGGGTGATCTATATTGGGAAACACGTAACACATCATTCATATATTCAAAAATAGAAGGTTAAGGAAGTCAGTTTATCTCTGCAAGCAAGTATTTATCTTGGATAGCTGCGCCGCTATTGTCACAGATTCAATTGACAACACACACATACACACATACACACACAAAAATTTATATATGAGCCACTTCTTATTGTATCTTTCAAATAAATCAGCTTCCCAAACGAATTAAATACGGGGAAATAAGGTAATGAACACTAGGTAAGTGAGTAAATAGATGAATAAAACTAAAACTGCCTCAGGCTGTTTATTTTTAATTTATTTTTAGCCTACCTAAAACAATAAAACAATATTAGGCTCGTGTTTTCTCGAAATTTATGGATGACTGACTCTATTGTTAATCTTGTAAATTTGGCAAATCATTCTCTAGGAAGGCCACAATTTCAACAACGTCTGGGATCTTAGATTGAGTTCTGTAAAGCATATGTTTACTTTCTGTAAAGCATAAGCATAAGATATACAGATATGGTATACTGGATGTTTATATTTTCGGAGAGTAACGCTATTTTAAGAGGCTAGAAAAACCATTGATTATAAAATAGAAGCCTTTGCTTCTCCAAAACCTACTTAAGAAACAATTCGTTTTGAAGATTTTGTTTTACTTCTCTGTAAATTCCTGGCACAATTTCTTTTCTTCATTCTGTAAATTCTTAAAAACTTTCCACAGCTTTCAAATATTTGATATTTTTTGGCGTTACTAAAATCTACTTTTCAAATATAATCAAAAAGAGAAATTTTTTAATAATTTTACTTTATTTTCCCTTTTAGCATTGGAGTCACAGTTTTATAAGTATATTTTTCACGAAAAAAATAAAAAGTTTAAAAAAATTGCTTCAATAGTTTGCCAAAGAATCCGTAGTCCTCCAGAAGCCAAGACATTTTCTTCTGCCTAATTTCCCTAGATCTTAAATTACCTTCAATTTTCTTATTACTTCTGTTTTATTTATGAAAAAATGTCTGCTTTCCAAGTATAGATTATTTTCCCTGTTCTTACCTTTATGTCAATTTTGTAAATGCAATTGAAAAAATATTTTATTTTTTTTTTCAAATAAAAATAAAAAACAATAATTTTAATTCTTTCAACAAACAGCAGAGAAAAGGCCAAGTTATAATTGTATTTTTCTGTCTTAAAATTCATTTCCATCTCCAGCGAGGGAAAAAAAAAGTAAGACATAATAATAATTCACAGACGTAGCTTTAATTAAACTGTCTCATACGTTTCTAAGACTTTTTTTCCCTTTCGAATTAAGTTAAAGAAAGAACAAAAAAATACAAAAAAAAAAAAAAAAATAGAAAGCTAAGATTAGTGAATTGTGTTTACATTCTCTGGAGAATATTCTAAGTAGAGAAATCCAAATGAACAAAAAAAAAAGAAAAACTTAACAAAAAAATTATCTATCTGTCTTGAATTTACCATCCTCCTTATAGATTTTTATATAGGTCTATACACTTATTTTCTTTAAAAAACAAAACAATAATTTTATATCGTTGCTATTACTTATAATACCTAAAGAGGTAAAATATCTAAATTATTATAAAACATTTATTCTTTTCATGTAATTTATTTATTTATTCTAATTACGTATACTTTCTAATTTACAATTTTTTTTTTTTTTTTTTTTAATTTGATATCATTTATTTAAATTTTACTTCTTATCGTCTTGCTAAAATTTTTGTTGGGACCCTTGTTATTATTGTCTATTATATTTCACGGAAAGTGAATAATAAATTAATGCAAGTGATATTTTCTTTAATTCTTATCAAGTTTTTTAGTTACATTAAAATAATATTTAACGTGCGTAAAAAGTTCATAATAAGTTATTTAGGCCACCACATAAATATAATTAGAAACACATTTATAGCTAATAAAAATTTACAAACATTTTCAAAACGTCCTGCGGTTCGTTTTCGAGTAAAAATAATAATACAATAATTTGAAGAATAAAACGTCAGGTTGCAAGGAAACGTGACCCCAGTGGGCGGGTCGACTGTGGTAATAGGGGAGAAGCCATCGTTCACCCTCCTCAGTAAAGACTATTTTTTAGTTACATTTCCTTCAATGTAATTTTTGATGAATGAAAATTGAAAATAACTATGCTTATATCGATTTGAAAATCATAGATGACATTAATACCTAAATAGTAATAAAGACAAAACAGACTCTTGGACCTAATAAATAAAATTTTTTAAAAAAAATGAAAATATGTATTTTTTAATTATTTCATATCAATTTTTAATTAGTTAAATCTTAAATGTTTAAAGTAAAAAAAAATCAATTACGATTACAAAACTTTAAGAATCAAGGTTATGAAACTCAAGTACATGATAGTAATACGTAGCAAAATATTTTTAGAAAAATTATGAATAATTCCACTTGGTAGTAATTTTTCTTGAAAACTGGAAATTATTAACAAGAATTTTTAAATATCGATATATCTGTAAAAGATTTAAAAATTTAGTAAACTGTGCCTTGAAAATCTAATGTACAAAAAAGGTTTTGAAGAAAAGGATTTTGAATTAAATATAAGCTACCAATAGCGACAAAGTAAGCAAACAGAAACGCTTTTTTATGGAGTAGACTAATCTTCTACAAATATCTTTAGTTGGAGCTACTGTCTTTTTCTATTACTATTTTATAAGTAGCCGAATATTTTTATTGATTTGATAAAAATCAATAAAACAACAAACAACATAACAAGAAAAATGCTATCTTCATCAGAAGTTCATATATTAAATGAAAAAAATATCTTACCTTAGCCTGTAACTTTGAGAATAGGTGCATCACTCCGATGGCCACTGGGAGATGCTAAAGAAAAACAAACAAACAAATAAACTAATTAATTAATAAGTAAGCAACATCAGTGCCGAAAATTTTAAATGTTTATCATTATTTTTAAATAACTTAGAATACATATCAACAACATTTTGAGAAATTTTGAATCTAATGCTTTGAATCTTAAGTAAAAATACGTAGCATTCTCATCTGAATTGGAATTACTTTCTTAAATAACTTAATAAAACATGATGGCAATAACGTTAATGAAACTACGAAGTTTCCAGTAGCAGTAAAACCTACATTAGCTTCTGATTACCAATTTTTTATTTTTTGCTGAAAATAATTTCTGTTTTTTAATAGACCTAATTTAATAATTGTATTAAATTCTCTGCTAATTATGTGCTAGCTAGGAATTTAAAAGGATATTTAAAACACGATTTAAAGCTCACAAGTCTGGATTAGAGTATTGAATGGCCTTAGAATCAATTAGTACTGATGAAAAGATCTACATTGAAAGATCAAAAATCTTGCATTATTCCATTAAAGGGATGAATTTTTAAAAAAAGTTTTCTGGCTTCCATTTAAGTTTCTATTCTCAACTGTCCTTAATTAGGTTTATCGTAACTAGTCTCAAGATAAATAGCTCTATAATTATGTAATATTGAACTAAAAAAAAACAGAACACTGAGAATGTTAACTAGGTTTTTTAGTTAACATTCACTCTTAAGGTTTTTAGTTGGTTTATTTTTCTTAAATATCTTAACTTCTAAGAAAATTTTGATTCTATTTACCTGCTGAAATATTTAATAAGAGACAGTCAACTTTTGAGTACCTTTAATAGTGAAACTAAAATTAAAGTAAAATAAAAAGTAAATTTTAAAATGTTATTTTGAGCTTATTAAAAATTGAAATAAGCATTTTAGTATCTTCCAGTAGATATCAATAACTTTTTTTACTGTATTTTTTTTCATTTCAGCTAAGGCTTAAAGCTGTAACTCTAATTTAATTCAACAGGGAAAAGACAACGTTCATAGAATACTTGGAAAAATTTAAGATGCCTCTTGTGCAGCAAGATTGGAATGTTGTTGGTAAACATCTTTTCTTCTTTCTTAATATCAACAAGAATTTCCAAGAAACCTTCCAAGTCCTTTTTCAATTGTTTGACATCGAGAAAGGAATAGCAAAACAAATTCAGTCTGAGAAGTGCACTCGGAGGAATTTACTCCAGAATAAGGAATCAAACGGAGCACTTCGGATCACTGGAGACACTATTCAGATAGGAAATTAAAAACCCAACGAGGATTACCGAAGAGACAAGTGCCTGGGCTGCAAAATGCTCGGAATCTGCGGGAGGCATCTTGGAATTATGCGAGAAGTGGAGAAATCTTGCGGTAGATTGAGGCCTAATGCGCCCAAGACGATAATTTAGAGAGATTGCGAGACACACTTGAAACGTAGCGAGATTTTGGGAATACAAGCAAGATTAAGGGATTCAATATGCAAAAAATTTGGGCCTTCGAGAGATCCTGCTGTATAGACATGGGAGCCAGTGTCAGAAAAGAAATGGAATGGGAAAAAAAATCTGAATCAATGAAAACTGATTTCGTTTTCTTTCCAAAATTAGAGACAAAAAAAAGTAGCAAAGAATGAAGAAAACGAATGACACGGATGCATCTATTGTTTACAAAAAAAACTCTTGTTAAGATCTATTAAAGCTTATCCTGTTGAATTAATTTACTGTAGGAAAATTAGTTAACATTAAGCAATATCTCAAAATTATAGAAAAAAAAGTAATTAGCACGGAGCCAAATATTTATCAAACGGAAAATAACTTAGCATTATTATTAACAATAAAGTTCCGAAATTATTTCTATTTTCTTATAGTGAAATGGAATTTTTCAAGGAAATGTGCTTGACAGATTGTTCTGTTTAACATCATATAGCAGTAATGTGGCTTCTCAAGCATTGCTCAATGATAATTCTTAAATCCACTTAGTAAATTTGAAGTTTAATAGCTGAATTAGTTTTCATACTGACACTTTTATGCATTTTTTCCTGATAGTTCGTAAATTAGAACTTGATGTTTAATAATAATACAATTTCTTGTGAATATCTAATCAATATTCTTCAATAATACTCTTATTACTATTACTCGAGTATCCTCTAACGTGCTTCTACCTTCTAAGATGTTTTTACCTGGAAAATTTGAATAAGAAGGCTCTAAAAGGAATAAATAAAAAACCCTAACACCACTCCTCATATTGTCTAATAAGCTTAATCTCTTTTGGTGGAATCAATGCTTTCCTGGTCGTCAGATGTTAAGATTGTGAATAGTGAAAATTACATGATGAAAGTAGTATATCAAAAGATATTTTTAAACATTTGAAAATACAATTTAATTAAAAAAAATTAACACACATCATTTGCTACATTAATTACTGCATTACTTCAATTGATTGTTATCATCAACAAATTGCATTTGCTTTAATAATATTTTTCCATTTGCTTTTAACGCAATAATGAAGTATTGCCTTATGCATCTTATAATCAACCAATGACATGTATTAAAATACTTAAATAATTTATGTTTTTTTGTTACATTTTTAAAAAATTCTCTTTTGATGTGCAAAAAACTGTGATTTAAATCCGAAAAAGTGGAAGGTTCTTTCCGTAAAATTGTATCTATTTTAGATGTTTATGTTTTTAGAAAACATAAATGAATTGATGATTTTTGTATTTTACTTTTAGCTTAATTTATGTTAAGCCGTTAAGGCAGAGCCAAGCGGTCAAGGCGGTGGCCTACTGAATTCTCCAAAACGCCTTACTGTAGATTCGAATGCTGGAGCCTGTATGGATGTTTGCTTTCTTTCATGTGTTTGTCTCATTCTTTTTCTCTATCTATCCTTCCAATTATCCATGGTCTTTTATTATTTACTTAGGTGTATACAACAAGCCTAAAGGCCGCAGTACTAGTGGCATGTATCCACCCCCCCCTTTCAAATAATAATAAAAAAAACGCAAAACAACAAGTTGAGTTGGATGTTTAACATATTGGCTTGAGTATCTATATAGCCTAAATGCGAGCGTAGCGATAAACTAGGCACATATCTTACTCACGGAGTCATTTTCACGGCTTTTCATGCTTTTCATGCCATGGCATTTCTCAGAAGTGTTTGAACGGATTTAATTTAAAGAACTATGTTTGTACTTAATTCTCTTTTTAGTTTTGATGGTCACTGTTTCCATCATTTCTGTATTCGTTATATTTATCAGTTCTTCATCTGTTAAATAATGGGATCTTTAAGAAATGAATACTAATAAGCAAGAGAATTCTTTCAGGAATATTATTAAAAAGAGCTCTTACTGTCAAAATTCTTCGTAATTTATATTATTATTGCATCGTTAGTTGTAATTTGGAGTTTTCATTACATTTAGATACAAAATAAAGTTATTTTTAACTATAATTCTAATTTTTAACAGTAATTCTAATTTTTTTATCTTTCTTAATACAATGAATAATAATTAAATAATTAAATAAAAATAATTAAATTCATTGGTGGCTTCTATTAAAAGTTTACTTTCTAAAGAAATTAATTGCGAATCTTACTTACATTTACAATAACTTTTTAGTGAAAGGTTTCGAATTCAATACTTTCCTCATTATTTATGTGTAAAGCTAATAAACATAAAAAGTATTTGGCAAAAAGAGACAGTTATGTTTCGTAAATTTCCATAGTAAATTTCAAATTTCAAATTCATTTCAACATTTCTATTGCTGGAGAAAATGATCCAGAACATGCTAAAACGTAAGCACTGATCTTAAATGAATAGACATACGAATAAAGTATCTTAAGTTTTTATGTATTCAAGAGGATTATTATTTATTTTTTCATTCGTAAGAATACAAATAGGAACCTTCACAAGAGACTTTAGCATATTTTGCGTCTTCTTAACTTTGTTTTGCATACAATCGGGAACGAAGTAAAGAATCTACTGCTTATGTTAGTAGAAAATGAGTCAATTCAATAACTAATGCAGTATTTTATTTTCTAAATAAATTTCTGTCTGAAAAGATGCCATTGGCCATAAGTCAGTTTTGGAGTGGTATCATTGGCCGTTTTCTTGTAAACACCAGCGAATCATATAAATAAACTGGCAAATGTTTCGAGAGCAAAGTTGTGACAAGGTAAATATTACAACACTGGACTTCGTTCGGTTTGTTAGCATCAAAGAGTCGTTGGAGCAGCTGCGAAAGGGTTTGTCAATAAAATCCAAACCTTAACACCCTCGCAGAAGTGGTCCTCAAATACAATCCCGTCGAGTAATTAAATCGCTTTTGTATGCAGATGTGTCCTGGGGCTTTCGTTTGGCGTTGGAAAATTGCACGCACTTAAGCATTAGCTCTGCATAAGTATATGTAATTATGCATGTTTGCCAATGCAGAAGAGGGTCTTTGCATAAATATTTTATTCCAGTAATTAACGGAAGGATTTTTTTTCCCTCCCCTTTCCACCCAACGTCGGTCGCAACACCTCATCCCTTCCTCATCCTTTCCACTTCCGATGAAGAATATCATTTTGCAGGTGATATATCTCACGCGTCTGCAGCAGACGTATTTTAATCCTCCCGCATATCGGAATAGGCAGTGGTCTCTTGAGACATTTCGATCGACACTCGGTCGCCTGTGGGGAAGGGTATTTGTCGCGCAAAAGATTAAATGCAATTTTGTTCTGTTTTGGCCATATGCTACAGGCACAAACATTTAATGAACTCCAAATAGAAAATTTGTATAAACGACTTTTAATTTCATTTCACATTTGAGAAATTATTTTCCGTTTCTTAACGGGTTTTCCTACTTTCCTACCTTCATTATATGAGAACGCTGAAAGAATAGAAAATGAAACATATTCTTGAGATTAAAGACGAGCTCTCTTGGCTTTATCTTTCTATTTACACCGAATTGCTTTCAAAGCAGCATTAAAACGCGTATTATTAGATTTTCAAGAGCGGTTAAGTGGCACCCAGGTAAATCGTAATAATTTCTAAAGAATAAAAGGTAAACTTAATTTAATTCTGCCTTTATTAATAAGTCTAACTGGGAATTTCCTCAACATTCGTTGTTGTTGTTGCTGATGTGTTAATTACAAGTACTTCAAAGATAAATAATGATGTTTTTCTATAAATTCCACAAGAAATAGAATTTAATGAAGTTTTTGGAATAAATTGAGAATAATTCATGATTTAATCAGTTCATTAAATGATTCGTATCAATATTAAATAATTGTTCTTAAGATTCTAAAAATAGGAAATGTAAAAGAAGCTTCAAATTAATTTTTAATATTTATTCCAAACATATTTAATGTTGCTTATAAAATACGTTTTTCAAATTGTTATACGAATTAAACTTATTGAAGCTCAGTTCGATAACTTTATATATGTATAATTTATATTACCTTTAGATAATTAAGTATCACCTTACACATTAAATTAATAGAAATAAATAAGACACATAAAATGTAATATCATTCTAATATTTATTTCAGTAATGTGGTTTCATAGAAATATGAGATATTTTAAAATAGTACATACTTTTACGAGAATACAAAAAGTAACTGTTCTGACTTCCAAATTTCTATTTTATTACATTCACTCGAAGACTTTCAATAGTCTATTTCGTCTAGGTAATATAGACAAAAAAAAAAAGAGTTATGAATTAGTCTTTGTATGAGGATTGAAATTATATAATGTTTCTAAAAGGGATAAAGAAATGAGAATTAGTTGAAGATTTCAATAAACTTGTTCTAATAGAAACTTTTTTTTTTAATTTCAGATGTTAATTTAACTTTTCCCAGCTTTTATTCTTATAATTGGATAGCTGCGGTTCTTTTCATTACAGCGTTTTATTTAATTAAGAAACTGCTTGCAGACTGTTTAGTTAATATATACTTCAGGGCTCTTATTGATTTTTATCAGTGTACGTCCTTTTCCTCGGTATCTTGATTCCCGAGAGGTGGTGTTTGTCGTCAAGGCAAAAACAAACAAACTCCAGCGTAGCAAAAGGTTATTTTCAGTTGGCCGGAAATGACAAGGCTTCGAAGAAACATATTGACTCGACGTCACCAATAAGTGCACGTGGTGAAATGACAAGAGAACCTCAGGTGGTGAAATGTCAGAATAAACAAAGGAGTCACTTTTCAGCACAAGCTGCTCGCAGACACTGCAAACAAGGAAGCCTCACTCAAGAAGAATCGATTCTCCCATAATGATTTTCTAATATGAAGAGAATATAAAGTGAATATTTCATACCATGAAAACTCTCCCAGTATGAATATTTTATTTTCCATTATGTACTGGAAGAATTAGTGGCCTTTAAAAATATTTAATGCATCACAACCTAATAATTTAAGTTAATATGCATTTTTACAGGGCAGCTAAATCTAATGTCGAATAAAATATTGCAGTAAATTTTTGTAAATACAATAAAGAAAAATCTTGGGATAATATACGAAAAGAGGGATAAAAAATGATAATATAAATAGAAAACTGAAAAATGATAGAATAATAGATCAAAATATTAAGATTAACGATCGTTCACAATGAATGTTCTGTGACTCGGGAAGATTTTTTTATTTAACTTATTTATTTATTAATAACCTATTTAATCTGAATATAAAAGTAATAAAGCTTAGTTACTTAAATAGATTTATATATTTTTGAGAAACGGGGGAATTCAAAAATGTCTTTATTCACATAATTTCTTGTTCTCTTAAATATTAGGTTTCCTGGCGTAAATTTATTATCACTCAATAAAAAAATTTCAATGTATGGAGACAATTGGGCTGTATTTGCAAAACTGAATTTGTAAATACATCGAAAGTCTCTATATTTAAGCTTATATTTAAATTATGTAACTTACTATTAAACTATTAAATCTACTATATAACTATATTTACTAATATAATTATATTTTAGTTTATATATTTCGGAATTTCTTAACATTAATTCCATAAGCAAAAAACCTTTTTAATCTTATGTTAAAGCCATCTTATGAAAGGAATAAATGTTGAATTCCTTTCCGTTTTTTTAAATGTTTCTTTTCGATTTGCATATTAAATAGCTGTGCTTCACTCGAGTATCTTCATTATTTAGTTCTTATTTCAAACGGAATTTCGTTGTGAATCGAACAACATGTCTTAAGCAATGTTTACATGTTTGTGGGGAAAAAATACCTTTGAAACGCAAGGTCGATTCTATCTGAGAGAAAATCCTTCGGTTCAGTTTCCCATTTTTTTTTCCTCTTTTTTTCCTTTACAGTTGAAAGCGAAAGGAACCGTAAATTCATTTTGCTTCTTTTTTCCCCTCCGTCCATTTCCTTTTTAGCCCTTTTGTGATTAGAAGGAATGATGCTTGTCGGTTATATTTTATAAACTTAAATTTGTTTAATAGTAAAGAAGAAAAACAGAAAATACAATCAACATATTCTCTAGCCGTACAACGGCAGATGAACTGATGAGAACCACTGAAATACAATCCCCCTCTTTTTTTTCTTCTTCTTACAAATGTTTTTATTTTATTCCCTTTTTTTTTTTTATTCCTCCCTTATATACGAATACATTTTTTTTTTCCCTGGTAGTGCCTAAACATCTGCAGGAATGGATTTTAGTTTCATTCCCGAAATTGGGCGACGTTATCGAATGGAAATTTAGTCATTTCACCCAACCAAAAATCTTCCGTCTTTTTTTTTTTCTCTTCGTCCCCCGCAAAGAAATTCCCCCGCAAACAAGCAGCTTCGGCAGGACCGGCCGATTCGCTAATAAGAGCCGGGGAAAAGAGAGAGGGGCTGGTATCGATCGATGGTGGCTGTTGCTGCTGCCTACCCTAGGCCTCATAAATAATGCCCGGCCGGGGAGAAGGAGCCCGGATAGGCTGAGGGTCCAGACGAGGTCTTGCACGCTCGCGGCTTTTTTTTTTTTTTTTTCCTGGGGGGGGGAAAGGAAAAAAAGGGGGGAAGAAAGCCGAGGGGTGGGGGAAAAGAGGGGGGGGGGGAACAGGAATCCTTATGGAACCGGTGATTAACGGGAGATCCCAGCGCTCTCAGTCAAATATCTTCAACCGCACACCCAATAGAAAGAAACTTATTATAATTTTTTTTTTTCCTTCTCTGTGTTGAAGGCCCAAAAAAATTGCAGTTCTTTGCATTTCCTAATGATACACAGGAGTTTAATAAACGAAGAGAAAATACTGTCATGGCGATGTAGTTGCAGAAACAGCATTCTGAAATGAAATTTAAATATTTGCCAAAACGAATTTAAATTATATTAAAAAAATGAACGGAATGTATTTATTTTTACCAAGTATCTCAAATTAGTAACAGTATTTTCAGAGTATGTTGCTTTAATATTTTTAAGCCTTTGAGACCTGAAATATCTTATTAAAAAGTAATTAGTCCACTGCTTACAAATTATAAAAGGAATTCTCTTGAGTAGAGGTTCTGGTTCTTATTAAGGATCTCATTCTAACTTATTCGTAATGCAATTGGTGGAACTTTATTCGTCTGGTCTTTTTTCTAATTAGGTCCTTCTTAAGACCTAGCATATAATAGAGGAGGCAAGTGTTATTATAGAACTCGAAGTACTGATTAAGTCTGTAATTTGTGAACACTGGATGGAAAGATAAATCTGCCACATTATTTGCTATTAATGAAAACTGCAATAAATGCGTAGGAAACTTCACAACGTATGACACTCCGGAGAAAGTAAGTAGAATTAATTAAGATTTTGGCAAAGTTACAATATCTAAGGTCTTAGGTGAGAATTAGAGGAAAACGGCAGTCTCTACTTCAGATAATAAACAAACAACATTTAAAATAATTAATGAATTTTCAATATTATGTTGGGTTTTTTTTTTTTTTTTTTTTTTGAATTAAAAAAAAGCTGAATCCTTTCCTCGATAAATTGAAATAAGGCTGAATTTAATTATTTATTATATGTTTCTTAAAATTTGTCTAAATTCAGTTATGGAATATATTTAAAATGAATAGAAACGTTTAAAATTATAACAGTCTATCTTCAAAAATAACAATAGAAACTGTGTTAAATTATATATTATTATATACGTGATATACATTATGTAGTATATAACTATAAATCTTTAAAAGTTAAGCTTTCGGTTGGAAAAAAAATTGTTATTTATATAAAATATTATAATAAAAATAAAAAATTATTTTTTTTGGAAAACTGAAATATTAATAAAATTTAAATAACCCAGGAATTTTCTCTAATTATTAACTAATATTTTAATTAATAATTCCTAATTCATATATTTAGACCGTTATAATCTTTTATCCACAGTTAAAATGAACATATTTTTCTAAGATTATGGTCTTTGTATTTACCTTTTATCGTTAAGAATACTGAAGTCATTTTCCGAGGAAGTACATCCAGAGTAGTATCTCTAATTTCAATAAAACTTTATGTAGTTCACAATAAGGTAAGGTTTTCAATACTCTCCATTTTTTTTTGGAAAGAATTAAGCTATTTAAGCGATAGACACTAAATTGAACTTATTCTGTAAGAATAGGCCCATTAGGTTTTGGATCAAGGTCACAGAACCATTTTCGGTCTATCTGAGGCTTGTATTATTACGAAAGGTTTACGTTTCCTTATGAAACAAAACTATTATTTTTTTCAGTTAATCTACCGTCCATTTTATTAATTAGAGTAAAGTTTTAAAGAAAATTATTTATTATGACAATTAATAAATGAGAAAGTGGCGCCATCTATCGGTCTTTACTCGAAGATATATTTAATATTGATTTATTGATTACTTATTTTCAAAAACTTCTGTACTTCTGTACTTTTCTATTTGTTTTCAATCCGTCTTAAAGAGGTATGTATATTTGGAATTCATTCCAGTGAATATTTGAAAATAATAATAATAATAATAATAATAATAATAGTAAATAATTATATTTAATTCAAGGAATTCAACCAATTTATTTAATAAAAACTCTATAGAAATAAATACAAAGCGTTTTAATGAGATACTGTAATCTTCTTCTAAGTTCGAAAATACTATATTGCGTTTATTCTAATGCAGTTTTCTTGATAAATATATATGTACATGTGTATGTTTATATTCTCCTATATATGTACATGTGTATGTTTATATTCTCCTATATATGTTCAGGATTACTTAACATAATTTCAGAGAATGCTCAGCATCTGCAGAAATGATTAATTAGGTTGAACCAATGTAATCAAGCTAACAATTTTAGCAACTGAATATTTTTGAAACAGTTTCCAAATGACATCTTTTTTTTTTAAAGTAATATACCAAGATATTAGATATTAATTCTATAAAGTATATTGAAAGGAAGTTGAATGAAACTGTTTCATTTGCTTTATAACAATTTCAATAGATTGTTTTCGTAAAAATCTTAGAAATCTTAGGTTATTATTAAATCCCAGCAATACATTTAATAACGAAATAAAAATCTTCAGAAATTAACAATAATTGAAAAAGTTAGAAATAAGCTGTAGTTATTCAATGAATGTTTCGAAATGTCCTTTAAATAACGAAAATTTTTATCTTCTTCAATGTTTCCAGCTTCTCCTCCTTCCAATCTCAAAAAATAATCAATTAATAGCATTAGAGACAATGGACATATGTATATGTATAATGATGTATTAAAGTCAACGAACTTATTACCTTAAAAATCATTACTTTCGGAATGATGCTTTAATTCACTTAACAAATTGCGGACATGTTACCACTTTCGTACGACTAATTTGATCTCCTCTTGATCGCATGCATTCCAGAAGGCTTAAACCATTATCATTAGGTGCATTTGGTTAAACTGAAAATTACGCCACAACTGCGATGATGGCACAGTGCAAATGACGACAGAATTGATGCCACGTGCGAGCACCATTTGGCTAAACAATATTTTCCCTCCATTTCTTTTTTATCGGAAACAATTCTTGACGGAGTCAATTCCTCAGTAAACAAACAAACAATGGAGGCCATTGAAATTCCTATCACGGAGACGAAAACATTGGAGAAGATCATTCTGGTTTTATGTAAGCTACAACATATTTTAAAAATCACTCACGCAAGACTTTTTTGTTGTCTTTGTATCAGCAAAAACTAATAGAAATCTCCGCTGTGATAATTTGTAAATTGAATTTTTTAAAGGGAAACCTTATATGTAAATAAAAAAAAAGAGAGAGAATATGTTTCGTTCAGACAATTTTCGTAAAAGATTCTCATCTCTTCATAATATTAATAGCCTAATAAAAAAAGCCATCATATTTTCCTCTCGTGGCCATTAAAAGACAATCGATTTTGATTAATTAATTTATTAATTTATTTTATTTTTTTTCCTCGCAATTGAAGATGTAAGACCACTCTTATGAAAGTACTATTGTGATTATTTTATTTACTTAAATGTGCTTTAATAAAACTACAAAGAAGAAACAATCTACAATCCTATTATTTAATTCTATTAGTAGGATTTTTAAATTTATTTTTAAATTTATTTTTTCGTCAGCAAGTGATTTCTTGTTAAGTTTTCCAAATTTGAAAAGCTGTTTGCGTAACCATGTTTGCCGAAAACACATGTTATATATAAGTATTTTTTTTTTCAAAGAATAAAAAAAAAGATTTCTCAACTTTGTCTTATTTTCTTTTTCTTGTGTGTCAGAGCTTGTGACCCCCAAGCCTTCTTTTGCTCGCCCTCACACAGGAGGACAAACCGTAATTACCCTTGCACATAGTACAAGTGACTGGGGTTGACCTACAGATTTAAAGGGGTGGGGCTTCCAAGCCATCCACATACGAGTGGGTGGTGTTCAAAATACATCTGCAAACCACTTTGAACCTTTAAATATTGTACAGAGCGAAAATTTAATTTGCACTGAATTTATGATTACTGTTAAAGATTCATGATCTGTTAATAACGTTTAAGTTGTTTTACAAATGGATCCTTGTTATTATCATGAACAAATAAAGACAATTAACAATAAACAATGTATGGGATCAAATAAATCATTTTAACAACTTATTAGTGCAAATAACTTTATTAGAATTTATGTTTCTTATATTTTTACATGCATGTAAATAATTCCAAATCCTGACATGTAAAATTATTGTCAACAAGAGTGCAATTCATTTCTTAAGTTTTCTTTATTTAATTAAGCACAGTTAAATTCAAAAGCATTTCCTCGAAAAATATTTGATTAATCCTGTATCGTTCCAATCTTTTTTAATTACTTTTTATACCTTTATGTTTCTTGTATATACAGTTGCTGTTCAATGATTTTGAATAGAACTTACCATCACTTAATGCCAAAAGAATGTAGAATTGATTAAATACTTATCTATATCTAATTACTGAATTTTTCTAAATCTAAAAAGGAGGCATTTTATTGTACTAATAAGTAATACTTTAAATAAGTCAATAACAAACTTTTATAGTCAAATAATATTCAGTTAATTTTATTTTCATTTTTTTTTTTTTTTTATTGTTTTGTTTAAGCTGTTCCAAAGATCTAACTAATGAGCTGCTCAGCTTAAAACAACATTCGAAAAGCATTTTATTTCTCTTGAGAGGTCAACTGTACATCCACCTACACATACAAACAGCTCTTCAGGCAAAAAAATTATCTGTTCACTGAATAATCCGCCCCCTCACCTTAAACTAATTAGAGCCACTGGTTAGAGTTAGAACATCATTGGTTCATCAATGCTTCATATGCTTAAAATTTCAAGAGTCATAAAGAGTTTATTATTATTATTATTAGTAGTAGTAGTAGTAGTATTAGTATTATTATTATCAGTTGTAATAGTAGTAGCATACTAGCACAAGTAATTTATTATATATATTTTTATTTTTTTTATTTCTTATTTACAGATTTTTTGCGTTGAGATGCTGCAGCAAAACAAGGCAATCTAATCATTTGAAGTAACCAATAGAATCGGATATTGGAGAGTAAGCAGAATAAGTTAACATAAATAGGTAGGGAATGAAAGTTACTATGAGTAATCTCAGAATCATGTCCTTAAACTGAGTACGCATGTGTGTGTTGGGGGTTGTACTAAGCGTGACAAAGTGTGACGAGGGAGGGGGGTCAGATAATGTGACGTCACATTATATTTCACTGAAGCGCATTTTTAATCAAAGATACCTACAAATAAATTCATTAAAACACCAGCAAATATCTAAACTTTAAATTTCAAACAAAAATATGCTGGAATATGATGTAAACAGTTAAAAATACTTTAGTTTTTAATGTAAATTTTGGGGGAGGGATGCGTGATATTGTGATGTAATATTAGGGGGGAGGGTCACAAGATTACGACAAAGTGTACAAGGCGGTGGGGAAGGGGTCGAAAATAACAAAAATTATCGTGACGTCGTTTAGGGACAACCCCTTCTTTCAAAATAACTTTACATTAATTATCAATTAAAAATCACTTTTTCTTCTTTTTACCATCCTTTTCTTTTAGTTGAGGAAGATTAAAATATCTATCATACTCTATCTGATATCAACCTTTCAGATTGAATGATTTAATGCAATCTTTCTCTTTTATGACTTTTATATTCTATCTATGGTGGATGCAATAGTTTATTGTAAGTTACTATTTGTCTGCCTGAGTATGTCTTTACACAAGGATGGTGTTTCCTGTAAAGCAGTGTGAAAGATATTATAATGATATTATAATGGTATAATGTGGGAGAGTCTTGTAGGAGCGAAGAAACAACGAGTCAAGTTTTGGAACTGAACTGAATTGATTTATTAAACAGAAAACATGGGTATTTATAGATTTTACAAAGTTGAATCTCATTGGATAAGTAATTAAAAATATTTATAGTGATTGGACAAGAGCATAATGAATTTAAATGAAGTAACTAATTAAACGGTTGTAACGGAAAAGAATTTAAAAATAAACAGAACAACAATACTTAGGAAATAGAAAACGAATGATTTAAAATAAATAACGGTAAAGATTAAAATGAATAAAATACAGATATATACAGATAAATACAAATAAATGATTTCTAAAAATATTTACATATAAACTGTTACAATATTACGTTATAAGAAAAGCTGAAACAGTAATTAAATAATGATCTCGTTGAAGAATTGCAGATTTTCTAATGATTCTCTCGTCTGTATCATTCTATAACTTATTCATTATTATTTCATATGCTTCGTCATTTGACCATCTTAGTCAATTTAAGCTAAGACAGCACCAATCACTGCTTGGAATCCAAGCTGATACTCGTAATTCTATCCCTATTCTGCCATCGGCTGTTTAGAATTATTCAATGTCTAACTATTTTTTATTTTAGTAACTATGGGTCTGCAAAGTACTTCTGTAATAATCATTATTTTCGACTTCATAAGAAAATAATTAAGGGGTCGAAATCTGAAAGAAAAAGCTTAGGAGGGGGAAGCAATTGTTAATTAAATCTTTCTTTCATCTCCTGCAGATACTTTATTGATTTCTTCGGTTTTCAATTGAATCTGGAACGTTGAAAATCGTTTCGTCTCGCCACTATTTCTTAAAAATCATCAAATGCTATTTTAATTAAATTTTCACTTCTCTACCATCCACGGGACACTTTTCTTTTTTTCTTTTTTTCATAAATAAAGATATTAAGAAAAAAAAAAAACCTCGCTAAAATCTAAGTTATTTCAATGTGGTAAATGAGTGCTATTTTACGAAGATTCAGATCCAAATATTTTTCATATAAATTCAGATTCAATTGCATATTTTTAGTCCATCCTTTTTTTTTATCATAGAGCTCGTACACATCTACAATTTATCGACTTCTAGGATTAGGACTTATGTTCTATTGCAAACACTAGATAAATCCCGTAATTACATATTTTCTTAAAGTAACATCTTGGGATTGAACTGATAAAATATTCTAATAAATGTATTGATGTTATTTCTGTGGCATTTACACTCATGTGAATGGACCTGAGTTTCAATAAAATAAAATAAATAAATAAATAAATAAAAACAGCCCTATATATTCTGGAGGGCTAGGGTTTAGTCCGCAGTATATACAGTTTCGCTTTTTAGCTACTTCACAAAGGTTAAAAGATCCCATGATTATCTACATAATGCCTGTACTTTTATTTAGTTTTTTTTTTCTTTTTGGTTATTTTTGTCCCCAACCTAACCCTGCATGCAGCATAATTGGTTAATATTCTGATGCAACTCTGTCCTTATTGAATGAACAAACAAAATCTTACGTATTTTTAAAGAAATTAATTATCTTTTTGTTGTCATAAAATTTTTTTAGAGCTTTTTTGTTAATTTAAGGCATATTTTATTTCTGAAGTTTGCAAGAAAATACAGTTGATATATTGATTTACTTCAGCTCTAAACTTTTCTTGAATGAGCAGATTGTAGAAATAAAATGAACATAAAATATCGTTTGATAAAAATTTATTATCTATTACATCTTATTATAGTAAAGTTTCATTATAAAAGTTAAATGGATACAGGCCATTTTTTGGAACGTGACATATTTCGGTAAAGTTTCTATTAAAAAAGAATGCTGATAAACTTTCAGAAAATTTCTTCCAATGGTCGTCTCGTGTCTACGCCGCTCGCTTCTGTTATACGTTGTCCGATGTTTTCCTATCGCACTTCATAGTCATCCGGAAAGCATGTTAGCATTGGTAGATTGATTGATTGTGGGGAATTTGGGTGGAAGCCAAGCACCGCGACCTGTTAGCATTGGTACTAAATAACATAACCATTGTTGACTTAAATCTGGTTCTGTAAACTGAGCTGATTCTTAACCTGAATAAAAAGAATAGTAAAGTATAGCTTAGAATGTAAAGTTGAAAACAGAAAGAAAATCTTTCCTTTATATAAAATATTAGAATAATAACAAACCTGTCAATTAAATTTTTTAGGGATCACGTGACCTTGAATTCTGAAGTAAATTTCTCCGTCACGTGACCTGTGATCGCGACCGGACTACCTGTAAAAAGTTCGTCTCAATGAGAGGAACAAATTGTCTTTCCTTTGAGTTATCTAAAATGAATGGTTTAGAAGTTGACCTTACGTCACGTGACTTCCGGTTGACCCACGTCGGTAAAAAATAAAATAAAGCCATCCTCAATATTGTACCTAAAATCTTGACACCTTATTTATATTTCTAAGTCTTATGGTTTCGGAGGAGTAGCGGGCAGAAAAACAAAAAAACAAATTGAGAATGGGCAAACTCTATGGGAAATTGCCCCACCCTATATACAGTAGTGATAAGTAAAAAGATATATACCTAAAGAAAGACTGCCTTACATCGAACATATGCTATTATTACGATTCGTCTCAATTATTAGTCGTTCGAAGTTATATACTTATATGACTTATCTCGTTGATATCTTACTTCCCGGATGTATTTATTAATTATCATTTAATACTTATTTTCAGTAACAGTAAATATTATTTTCATTTATTACAAGTAAATAATTATTATTTACTTGAAATAAATGATAATATTAATTATTAATTACATATAATACTTACTAACAGTTTCATTGATTGATTGTGGTGAATGTGGGTGGCAGGGAAGCCAACCACCTACAGGCAGGGGGTGCTTGGCTGTAGGTGGTTGACTTCCCTGCCACTCACATTCACCACAATCGATCACTCAAACGTCAAATTTAGACTTAAAGGTCTATAACTCGAACGGACTAATAATTGAGACAGTCGTAATGATAAAAAATGTTCTATTGATGGAGATCTTTCTTTACGTATATATCTATCGCTATTCAGATCTGCCCATTCTCCTTTTTCTTTTATATCTATTGATTAGTTATTCGTAGTAGTGGAGTACAAACAATAAAATCTTTTATTCCTTTTTTAAAATATTTTTGCAAAACAGCAAAATCACCTCTATATACCTTTGATCCCATATCAAAAAAAGTTTATTGTTATTGTTAATGAATCGTTATGAAAGACTTCTCAAATGTTGCACTGATAGACTGTTAATGAGGCTTGATTTTATTTCGAAAATAATTATTATTTTTGTGTGTGTAAATATTACGCTATTTTGTTCGCCTTTAATTCACATGCAAACTAAAAGCTAGGCTATGATATTGATTAAATATGTTCATTTCATTGCGAAATCTTTTTCTCATTTATATCTAGACGGGACCAGATTTTCCACGAAAAGAAAGTTGTTGCATTATCTAAATGATTTCTATGTGTATGCCAATGATCTGCTATTCAGTTTGTAGGAATAACATGGGCTAATTTCCAACTTACATTTTTTAATCTTATGTTAAGCAATATTATGAAAAAAAAAATTAATGCTTAAAAAACAAATTTATAGAGATTCTGATCTGGAATCTTGTTTGTTTGTTTTTTTTTGTTCATATGGCTTCACACAGTAAGGCTTCAAATGTTCTTTTACAAACTGGAATTAAGCAGAAATCCTTAAAACCATGATAAGCCATGTGATTGGATTTATCTTCATCTAACAATAGGTTAGTTACCAAATTTCAATGCAAAACTTTCAATAGTTTTCAAATCTTTCTTAAGCTGATGATTTCATAGTGTAAAAAAAAAATATTATTTACTTTATAAATTGGTTATGAAAGCAGAAATAATTGACCAAACAATATTCCAAAGATATTTAATATGGACAACTGAATAATTAGATTTACTTGTTAAAGTGTACATCTGATCTCTTTGGATATATCTCAAGGTTTTGCAGCCAAATTTGCTAGTTAGATTCTAGATTACTGAGCTTGTTAACATCTAGAATAATTTTCAGTGACTAAAGTTTTTTAAGTAATAACATAGGCAGAATCGCGCAAAGCTGGTAATAGGCCCAGGCCAGATGGGAAAAATAGGCCCCATTTCAAACTTAAATTCAAACGCTGTTCTTTATCAAAGAGCCCCTCTTTAGGGAAGTAGGCCCCTTTCGTATGCCCAAGCCAACTTGCCCATCTGACTCTCCTCCCTCTGCACGGGCCTGAAATATAGGTACCTATATTCAGATCTGAAGTTATGCCGAGAATCATTTTTGACAACTTAAAATTACAATGAAAGCAGTCAAATTTCGTAGTTTCTCGGTGAACGTCAAATTACAGCAAATAACAATATATATAAAAAAAATCATTAAAATAAATAAGTATCCAAAAAAAGAGAGATTTTTTTAAAAAAATAATAAAACAAAAATAACAAGTTTTGGATAAAGGAACGCAATGAATATACATGTTGGCCTATGATCCTCGAAACTAGAAACCATAAATATGGGATTTTATTTTGTGTGGTAGGTTTTATCTTGAATCTGATTAAATTTTTTCAAGGATACCTTGCAGACCTTTTAATAACTAGTGTCAATGTTTAAGTCAAAGTTCGAGAAGTTGGTGGGCGAGGGGAGGAAAACAATCAGTGAATGGTTAGATTAAAGTTTGATGAGGTCTGTTGGAGTGGCAAGAAGAAGGAACGTGATACGCAAGCGCAACTATTACAAGGAGTTTAAAGCTTCGATTTCAAACCGCTTGCACACGTTGTATTAAAGCGACAAGAAAGCTACTAGCTGCTAAGGAAATTGTTAGATGAATTTTATTAACCATGTAATTTGCAAAAATAATTTTTCATTTGTTTCATGTTTCTTTTTATACAGTTAGATATTAAAAATAAAACAAAGATTAGTAAGGGAAAAAAAAGGGAACAATTAATGAACCAGGGACTGATTTACATTTCTTCGTCATTTTCTTTTCCTTTTGATTCGTACTAATAATGGAAAGCAATGTCAATTAAAATGTTTTAAATGTTTCAAAACAAAAACTCAAAAGTATTTAAAAAGTTAATTATTTATGAATTTATAAAGTTTAAAAACGTAGTTTAAAAGAAATAAATAAAAGACAGCATCATCCGCTTGAAGGTTTAGGGAAATTGTCTGTCTTTAAATATAAGTTCCTACAAGTCATCAATGGCGAATACGTCAAAATGCATTTTAATTGGACTTACCTGCATTGCTATTAGTTAAGTTAAACATTTTTATATTTTTTGAGTGTTTTTGTTTATAGTTATATTCCCTTAAATGTATGAAATTTTCTTGGTATCAGGTTTGTCAGACTATCCTAAAATCACACTTCGTTGATTATATTGGCTGTTAATACGTGACGATGGAATCTTATGCCTTTTCCATTGAAGAATGCAACCATGCCACTAATTTATTTGTGAATAAGCTGTATCTTCATGAAACAGACAGCTATTCTTGGGGGAAAGAAACAAAAAACATTAAGAGCACCACTAATAGACTACTGTACCATCGTAACCTCTGTACGAGGTTTATGGATTCTATGATGTTAGCTCTTTATTTTCCTTTGCCAAGGTTCGATTTCCAAGAAATCTTTTGCCCAGCTTTCCCCTTATGTTCAATTATGTTGACCATAATTTAATTGGTTCGAAACGACCTATGCAACTTCAAGAATGCTAATTTCAAGTTGTGTTTGTAACATTCTAAAGTAATCTATATACCTTAAATTTATTTCATTCCAATTTTTTGACGGAAAAAAAATGATTTACCAACCATAAACAGTTGAATAGATTTGAGCAACATAAGACCAAACCAAATTTCAAAGCATTGAGAAATTGAAATACACTCTTTGACAAAAAAAAAAAAAAAAAAATCGACGCACCAAGAAGGAATTATCCAAATGAGACAAAATGAGTCAGTATAGCGTCGGTCCAACTCTGGCCTCGATACGAGCTGTTATCCGACGTGGCATTGATTGATACAGTTGGCGGGTGGTGTTCTGCGACATTTCTTGCCAAACGGCCTCCTATTGGCGGGCTAATTCGTTGACATTCTGGGCTGGTCGACGCTCCATTACATCCCAAATGTACTCAATAAGAGAGAGAGAGATCTGGCTTGCCAAGGAAGTGTGTCTCAACGACAAAGACAATGAATGAAGAGGCGTGCCGTCTGTGGCCGAGCGTTATCTTGCTGAAAAGTAAGCCCGGGTTGTCGCGAAAGAAACGGCAACACCACGGGTCGTAGGATTTCGCAACATACCGCTATGCTGTAAGGGTGCCACAGAGGACTACCAAGAGGGTCCGGCTATCAAACGAAATGGCACTCCAGACCATAACTTCCTGTTATCGGGTCAAGTGACGTACGACAGTGATAGCTGGATCCTGACAATGTCTGCGCTGTTCGTCGGGGCTCAGTTCAAAACGGGATTCATCACTAAAGACAATTCGTCTCCAATCAGCACATTCCAGGTTGATCTGCCCGGCATCACTGCAATCGCTCTTGATGGTGCATACTGGTCATGGTAGGCAGCGTAATGGGCGCCGCGAGAGTAGATTCTGCTCCTGTAGTTTTCTACTAGTTCTCCGAGTGGTCACTCCTGCATTGCTCGCACTTTGGATGGTTGATAGAAACGAATCTGATACTGTAACAGCTGCTCTGACAATCGTACTGGCGTTGAAAGCTACCGTTCAGAACCCATTCCTGCCAGCATCGGGTAATTGCCGCATCATGCCGATCGATTCGTCGGTTTGTCCATCCAGCCTCATGTAGTCCGATGGCACGTTCTCTTTCAAACTCTGTCATATGTTATATTGACCAAGAATTCGCCGGCGAGGCATTGTTAGTCAAGCTAGGACAGTGCAATCGCAATCCACTAGAAGTTTTGCTCCTGAAAGCGAGATTCACTCTTTATATACCAAGATGATACTCAGTTCCAATGCGCTATAGTTCCGGCTATTCAATCATTGGGTGCGAATTTTGGATCATTTTTATTTTCGATCGAAAGTTTTTTGGCAAGTGAAGTTTCATTACTATCGGATTATTTTTTCTCAAAGAGTGCATTAACTGCTTAAGATCTTTGATAATTAAGAAAATCGAAGCTCTTTTATCGAAATTTCATATAATTAAAATAGAACAAAGTCAATAATGAGAAAATAGTGTCCAAATGTGGCATTTTCTTTACTTCCTTCAATTATTCTTTTATCCCACTGTAGTTGATAACACGAGCCCTCACAAATGTAAATACAAAAGGTTGGTTAACTTTATTTATTAAGATTCTAATAATTTTTCTACTAAATTTATAATTTGAAAATAAATAATTTATATAAGAAATTCTAAATGAAAAGGAAATAAAGTAAGAAACATCGATCCAAGCAATGAAACTGGGAACGTTCAGAAAAGGGTAGATCTTCTACGTGTTATACCAACAATCCAATAGATAATACGGTTTTTCATGTATAACTCGAATTATATTACATCAATGATTTTTATTTTATTGGGTAATTGGCGATGGAATGTTGAGAGCCATTTAGTGAGATGGATAGTTCTACAACGAATGTTATCTGAAAATCATTACTTCCTATTGAAATCCTGTTACTTTAATCTTCATGGCAATTGATCTTAATTTTCATGAAGTGATTATAATATCAAGTGATTTTAATTTAAGTATTTTCTAACTTAATGTCAAATGCAGATGACAATCACTTCAATGATGACAACATTAGAAACTAATTTATCTCTGTTGTTGATATTATTTAAACCATAAATAAAACTTTAGGCGTATTGTTTTGTATTTGATAATAAATATTATGGTAAAAATGCATCACATTATTGATTTAATTAAGGCAAAAAGAGTAGATTGCTGTGCAGGTACTCCTCACTTTACGACCTATCTGCTTAACTACCACTTGCACTTACGACCTCCGCCCTTGAAGGTACAACTTCTATTTCATCGTCGTCATCTCCCTTACCTGGACCCTCTACAGGTCCAGATAGCCAAATAAACAAATGATATATACATTTTATGAATAAATTTGAAGTTTGTTGCATAATTTTTATAATTTTATAATTTTACAACGATCCTACATTCCCGGCGCCAGCTCCTCGCTTATCGACCAATCCGCTTAACGACATAGTCCTCGGAAGGGAACTCGGTCGTAAAGTGAGGAGTACCTGTATTTTAAATGAATTCAAGCACTATTGTGAAAAATTGTCAACGACTATAGTAGTGAATTATGTTTCAAATAAAGTTTTTATTTGCTCTGTTCTCTATTTACTGTAAAACTAGAATAAAAAAATGAAATCTTACCTGTTCTCGTCAAACGAAGCTATATTTGGTATTTTTGGTCAATGTAAGAAATTTGTGGAGCTAATCACAGCTTCATACCAATTGCTATTGATTCGTTTGAAATGTCTTCCATAACACCTACGTTTTGTTGAAGATATTAGGAGTTCAGCTAAATTGATATTTGTGTAAGTTACAACTGAGGATATTATTAAATTTTCACTTTTTATTTTCACTTTGAATATAATTTTAAAGAAAAAAAAAAGCCTTCTTATTTTGTACGTTGTTATTATTATTTTATTATTATTGCTATATAAATTATTTAAGGAGAAAAAGTCATGATTGTATAATAAGTGAATACCTTGTATTAAGACCATAAATTCTCAATGCAGAATGCGGCTGATATTGATGATGACTTTCAATGTTCATGTAGATCTTTCTACGGGTGATTCAAAGTATTTAGATTCATGAAGGAATTTTAGGAATGATTAAGATGTATTGTGTATTATGTCCAATCAATTTTTAGTTCTGTCTTACCATGATTGGTCTGTCTTAGTAATTTAAAAGTAGTCTTAAACTGTTTCTAAAATATTTTCTTAGTTTCTTTATTTGTTTTATCTTATATCCCCCTCCTCTTTCCATTCTTGGGGTCTAATTCATTTCGTCTTATCTAGCCGCATTCTGTATAAGGCAGAAGGATGAAGGAAAAGAAGATGATGACGTCTTCGAATGCTATTATGATAACATGTCATCCTTGTTGTAGTCTTTCTCATATGTCTAATCTTGACTTCAATGCGTACGTGCAACCCTGAATTTCGTTGATGTATATGTTAATTGTTCTGATAAAAATCCCCATTTCAATTCGTCTTCATGATGAAGTTCAATCTCTGATGAATCATCTCGCAGCTTCTCTTTCATCTTATACTCGAGTTCCTGCCTGGTAATATATTGAGGTCTTTGCACAATATTTTCTTCATTGTATCCAACCAATCTCCATTGTTCATTTGGTTCTACCTTCACTTGGATGTTTCCGATTAACGCGCGCTAGTTTTTAACTTGTTTTTTTAACTTTACTTTAACATACCATCCTTATTCCTGCATACGGTTGGTTACACATAAGATGGCGAACTGCCAACGTCTTCATTTCGCTAATCAATTGGTTAACATTTGTTGGCTTATATTTTTTGTGACAGTTTGAAAACAAATTCTCGCTGAGAATTTCACCAGGGAAAATCCTTCTTTGAATGTCTGCACTTGGTTGAAAATTTGTCCCAGTCTGATGTTCTATGTTGGATCAAACTGTATTCCAGAAACAGTGTCAATGGCCATTACATTTTGTAGTTAAATGTTTCATATTTCCACGAAATACGTGAAACCGAACAGTAAGAGTTATTATTTTTATTACTATAATTATAGTTTATGACAGAATAAGTAAATAAACAAGTAAATAAAGAGAAAAAAATGACAATGAAATACTTTTCTTTAATTCAAATGTTGAAATTTAACACAAAATCTAGCAAACAATTGGCATTTCCTAACTTCTTATTTATTTATTTATTTATTTATTTATTTAATTATTAGCAAAGAGTTCTTGAAATTGAATTTTCGTTTTCTTCCTTAAATACAAAAATTTAAAAGGTAAGTTCTCAGTAAAATTCATCTATTTATATCTGATGAAAATTTGCTATCCTTCAGTTTCCTGTAAAATGAGAACTTTCAATGGGTTTCTTTTCCATCTCTTGTGTTATTAGAAACCTTTCAATCAGAAGCCTTCAAAACCTTGCATACTCTTCGTTTGACTGCTGGTTATAAGTTAATTTATAATTCAAATTAAATTCATTCATTCATACTGTGAATGCATCTGATAATGGAACTGGTATTGCCGTAAGGCTTCAGGAATGTTGTTCTTCTCCTTCATTGGAAACACATCTTACACTTAATGAGACGGACGAAAGGATAATCATTAAACTTAATTTTAAATTTACCGTTAATGTATTTCGGCTGCTCAATAGATTTTCCTTTAATTCATTTTGAAGGCGCACTGTCATTATAGAAGTTTCCGATACCAAGTTGTCTTTAATAGGAGTAGGACCACCTTTTCTTTTCTGTCTAATATTGTAACGCTTATTACGATGGAAGCTGTATTCTATTAAATGCAAATTAGATGTCACAATCAAATCTTAAGATTCTCATGAACTACATCCTCCAAAATTGATTGAATACAACTAACGATTGAGTTTAATAAAAAATACCTATTAGAAGAAATACAGTGCTGTATTTCTATCGAAGAGATTTTCGTCTGCTGCAATATAGTGTATTATGATAATTATATTAATTAATTTTTCCCCAGTTGAAGCGAATATTTTCAATAATTTTGCAGCAGTTCGGATAAGGTCCATTCAAAATATCTTCAGACAGTTCAGCAATATTAACTTGTTGAATAAGGATATGAAAATATATTTTCTGGCAGATAGTTAAAAAAAAAATTAAAACGTTAAAATTAGAATGGCTTTTATTGTATTGTTAGTTCTGGCATAATACAATACATATTTAAGCTTTGTTTCTTTACATCGCCTTAATATCGAATTAAATGTCAACTCATTATTACAGTGATGTAAAGAAGCAAAAAAAAAAAAACAGTATCTTATCATTTTGGTACTATATTTTCAGGACATATTTAGATAGTCCTATTATTCGCAAATCAGTTTTCCGAAATATTGTTCAGATGAATCATTTCAATGCCTGCATTTCTTACAGGATCAGGACTTCACCAACTTTTAGGCAAACTTACATTATGGGATATTCAGAGACTTTTAATAAAACAGTAACTAGTCACAAAACCAAGGTAAGAAATTTCAAGCTATTGTTAATGTTTGAAAATGTAACCTAGTTTTTGTTTTTATTTACATAAAATTTTAAGCAAATAGCAATTTTTGAATTTTCTAGAAAAATCTTCATTTGTCAATTTGAAAGTTCTTAGTCTTATTTTATTCTAGTTATTGTATTTTCTGTTTTTATTGATTGAAAAAGTAAAACTTAGTTTAATACGATCTTTTTATTAAGAAACAGAATTAATACAGTTCAGATGTATAGAGAATAATTAATTTCATTAAAGTTTAGAATAATGAGAATTTGTTATTTTGTATTATTTAAAAAAAGAAAAACAAAAAAAACTTAAAGAGAACTAATTATTTATTTTTGTTCTGAGAAGAAAATTGAAAGAGATGTGCAGAATTAAGCATTACAAACTGTTGTAAGTTGGATAAGAATAACATATTGAAGCCTTTGTGGTTGGACTAGAATTTTGTTCCTTATTTTGATTAACTTTATCTTCTAAACAGAAGAAAAATTAGTGATCTTGAGACTGTGGTTTCTTAATATATGCGTTGAATCTTTCTTCATAAATAAGGAAGCCAAAACGTCATGAAATTACCAGGCAAGTGAATTACTAAATGTACTAGCAACTGCTAGGGTTGTTTCTGTTGACGATGCACCATCACAGAAGGTAAGAAAAAAAAGAAACTTCAACCATTGGAATTTAGCCAACGTCAACATCTCTTGTTGGTAAGAAAACAAAAAGATGCAAAAACGAACAGCAGACAGTCTTTATTAAGATTCCAAACACCTTACAGTAGATTCATGGATTTTTTTTATTTAAACATATGCTAATTATTATCAATTTAAAAAAAAAATGAATCTGCAGCCTAAGGTAAAGGAAAGATTCTATAAAAAAAATTAAATTCAGTTTGCCCCTTTGTTTTGTACTCATCAAAGAGCTTTTTAGCTCTTTCCATCTAAATTAACAAAACAAACTTGTTTTTTGTGTATAATTATTGTGTATAAGTTTTGACGTGAACGTCATCAATTTTTAATAATATTCTTAGTATTAAAATTCATGTGTATACAATAAAATATTTGCAGGAAATTTGGTTACACTTTTTTTTTTTTTTATATATATTTTTCCTGTTTTGCGTTTTATCAAATCAATTTTCATTTGTTTATAGCCTACGTTTATAACATATGTAATCGATCAAAAATGATTAACTCTAGCTAATGAATAAGTTACAGGTAGAATCTGATTTCCAAATTATTTACAAAATAATTTCAGTTAATAGTGAATAAAAGTTCTGCAAAGATATTTCTTTCATTTTATCTTTGCATTGATTTTTTCTTTAATATTATTAATAGTTATTTATTAATTTTATATATTTTTTTAAATCTTATTTTTTTACTTACAGATTATCAAAACAAAATATGTCCTGATTTATAAAAGAACAAATTTACATTAAATTTTCATTTAGTTTCACAAATTTTATAAATAAAATGGTAACTACGGAAGACACATAGGAACATAGATGATTTCTCATCTCGAGTTGTCACCTTTTTGATTCCTTTGTGCCTTCCGTAGTTACTATTTTATCGAATTATTAGACACCGTAGATTTGTTACTACTTCACAAATTTTAGTTTCAGGTTTGTTTGTTTGTTTGTTTATTTCTTTATCTTTCCTTTTTTTTTATTATTATTTCCTGCTTCTTTGAAGAAATTGTTTCCATCAGATAATAAATATAGCTATATTTCATTAAATATTCCTTGTATGTTATTTTATTTTTATTATATATGTATTTTAACAGATGTACTTAACTATTCTCTTTTACCATTCAATTTACTTCATTCGTATACTATTAGTAAATTTAAAATAAAGCAGTCGTTAAGAATTCTATTACTTCAGAAATGAAAACATCTCAGAACAAAGTATTAGAACTGTCTAAATTTATTTCTTGATCATCATTCTGAATTTACATATATCAGGTTAGGCTCATATTCTGCAATTTTCATTCTCTAAAATTCTCTAAAAATTGTAACTGAAATTAAAATTGAAAGAAAGAGAAATTCAAGAGAAAAAAATTAAGAGATTTCTATTATCACACTTAAAGTTGAAGAAAATGCGAAGATTAAGAATTTTCCTGATGATTTACTGATGATTATTGTACAGTTTCTTGAAATATTACAGTAATATTTTCAGGATTTGTAATTACCCAGAAGTAATGCGAATATTTGAACATTTTTGTTGTGTTTTGAGATCAGTTTTTGAGATCAAAAAATTTCTGGGGGGGTTTTCTTATTTTAAAAACAAGGAAACTAAATGATAATTAGAATAGTATTAAATATTAAATAAATTCCTCCTACATTATTTTACCAAATACAGGAACAAAATTGTTTAAAAATTAAAATTTGAAATAACTAACAATTAAGTAAACTTGCAAGTGTTGAAAGAAGGGCAATTTATAATAAATAGTAGATAACTTTGCCTTATTTCATTAGCCCAATTAGGATAATTTACAAACGCTACTGGCATTAATTATTACTCTTTAAAGAGGACATTTTCTCCCCCCTTCTTCGTTTTTCTTATTATTATTCTATAGAAGCTTTAATAATTCTCTTCCGAATTTAATAAATTTCCATTTTAATTATCATTCCCTCAAGTTTAAAGTTTCAGATTCAGTAAATTTCTCAGCATTAATGAACCTTGATAAAAGTCTCGGGGCTCAGCAGATTATTGATGGCATTACGTAGTGCAGCTGTAAGCACTTTTATTTAAGGTCATCCATTACCAGAAGGCACTGCAGACTGGAGGTATGTCACTGCAACCTGTGCACAGTCATTCAATACAGTTAAAAAATATTGGCAATGGAATTTCATGTAGCCGTTGCACTAGCAGTAACATAGGAACTGTCTCTTTATCTGAAACAATTACCTTTAACCTATAGACATGTAAGAAAAAAGAAAAGTATAGTTTGCATTAAGAAATTAAAATTTCTTTTCGTAATGATTAGTTTAAAAGTAAAGTACAGAATATAGCTTTTAAACGATCATTAGTTTTTATAGTGCTTAAAGTTCACGACTGAAACTGAGATACAAATATACAGTTTTACTTAAAATATTTCAAATCGAAGAGACAATTCTATGCAAAATAAACTAAAAAAAATAATAATTTGTCATGTGTTTCATAAAGACTTTTACTTTTAATTAATTGATTTCATTCAAAACAAAAACCTAAAAATTAAAAATTAAAATAAAATAATTATTTTAATAATAATACTGCTTCTAATAAATAGATTGCTGCTTCTATATTCTCAATTTTTATTAGTTATTCCATGTTTCTTTCTCATAACTTCAGAATTAATATGTGGAGATAAACTTGATAACAAACTTGAATGGAGATAAATCTTGATAAATATGTTTTATTAAATAACTTAATACATTTTATATACATATTTCTTTTCAAATCTTTATAGAAATTACAAATGAAAAAAATAAATAAATAGAAAAAAAAATAGTTTGAATAAGACTATTGGTAGATAAAGAGATCAATAATTTACCTTTTGTAAAAATTAATAATTTCTACAAGTGAATGACAACAAATGCATTCAATTACACTAAAATTGCTCTAGCACTATTAATTAATCTTTGTCTGCTTCTCAAATGTTAAAAGCATGATTAATTATTCATTTTGTTTCTCTGTCACATTTTCGATTAGATACAACTAAGACAGAAGCGATGGCAAAACTTGTTTAAATAGTTGTAGTTCAGTCAGATACACTGTTGCAATATAATCTTTGCAATGACTAAATGTTAAATTGGAGTGGTTTCATTATAAATATCCTTTAAGTTTGGTCTTTTCCTTTTTTAGTCAACTTTTATAATGACTGAAGAACTTGACGATTAAACAAACTTCAAATTACCATCTTTGATGTATGAACTTAACATCTTTTTCCAATAAGAGAGATAAGAAAAAGAAAAAAGTTAAGAAAAAAGGTAAGATGATTGTAAGTATTGAAAAATAAGAGTTAAAAAAAAAAGGGGGGGGGGGAGAAAAAGGTATAAAGATAAAAAGATTAGGTAGATTTTTAGCGTGTGTATCTTAATTAATTTAACACATAACTTGAGGTCATCATACATTACAATTTAAAAAGTTTATTTTTACAATAAAATTACAAAAACACCTCTGTCCACTGGGAACCGAACTTCGAATATTCCGGAACATGTTGAGGATAAAACATAAACCGGCCTGTATAATTATGTTGATATGTCGATTTTTAATGTGTGTATCTTAATTAAGACATAAATAACATAAAAAGACGTGTTTGTATAATTTTGTTGTACATAATCTTTTTAAATTGTAATGTGTGATGGCCTCGAGTTATGTCTTAAAATAAAACGATTATGTCTACAGATGTGACTGTGTGGTAGGATTGGCAGAAGTCTCAGCGAAGCACGTAACAACCATGCACAGAGCAGCGGAATCATTTGTTTTTTTCAGTTTATTTCCAAAATGGATAGCAATACGTTTATTATACCAGTTGTTCAGAGACATTGGAAGAATAGGGTACGACTTCACACAGAAAACATTCAAATTATTTACAAACCACATTGAAAATTGTACTTAGTAACTGATCACAGATTTATGGTAAATCTCCATAAAGTGGTATCTTCCAGCATGATCCTTCCATCTTCTTAAGATTGTCTCATACATAAAACTAATTTTCTTTTTTTTTAAAAAAAATCTGAAAGTTTTTTGAAAATCGATAACCATTATTAAAAAGACCACAGGATACAATTATAAGAATACAAACAATTAAAACACAACGTTTCAGGATTCAAGTATAGAACCTTTCGTCAGGTTAAAGAGCATAAAAATCTTGAACGTTAATGTTTTCAGAGAGAGTGATGTCGATACTGAGAAATTAGAATTCTACAAGTATTCAGTATCTTTGTGAAATCCATACCACAGTCAAGTTGTTCTTGTTATTCTTGAAAGCTCTGAGAAATCACCTGAAAACTAGGTTAGGAGGGTTCTCTTTTCGCGAATCGATATACGTTCTTTCTCCAAAGCAACTGCAGTTTCCCTTAGAATCTTCTACTTTAAAATTAACTTAAATCTTTTAATAAGATCTTTTTTTTTTCAGCATTGCTTTTTATTAGTGCTTCTAATTAATTGATGTTGTAAGATTTACGTATTTATTTTGATCTTTCTTTAAATTACTGAAAGCTTTTAAGAATTCTCTTTTACACTTCAGGAATTTCCATAAATCTTTAGCTTCACTTTCTTTATTACATTCTAATCAAACTCAACAATTCTATATAGCGAAAGGAAAAGAAAAGGTTGATCGACCAAAGAAACTGTACAAAACGATTTCTTCATTAACTGAAATAACCTCAATTAATTATAGATTTAAGTTTGACGGAATGCTTTGATAAAAATAATTAAAATACGAACATATCTTGTTAGCTAAGTTTATTAATAAACGTTAATCCATAATGATCTTGTATTTAAATTGAGATTACACTATTTATTTAAAAGCTTTTCGTTTCTTTTTTTGTGTTTCATTTAATATTTTCATCTGTTTTTTTTTGAAGAGGATAGAGTATAAAAGAGCGAAAAAAAATATATATCATTAGACTTAAATGGTAACGAAACAGCGCAACAGTTAGAAAATATGGGAAATAAGGAAGCAAATTATATTTTGATTTCTTAACTGTTTTTATTCAGTTATTATTGATTTCTAAAAATTAATTTTACAAGAGGTCTTATCAAAACCGATTGTTAATTCATTTGCTATAATCTGTTTGGTAGTAAAACTTCTAATACTATTTTTGTATTTCCTTACTTTCTCATTCCATTCAAACATACTGATCATTTCTTTTTTTTTACTTTACGAAATTTTTTAAGAACTAAAATTAGATAACACTATAAAAATATTTAAGTCAGAAGCTTATATAGGATTTTATTTGGGGTGAGGGGACAAGTTCGGGAGCTGATCAACCCCAAATAAGCCCATGTTTTAAATTTTCGATATTAAATTATTATAATAAAAACTCAGAATAAATTATATTGATTTATAGTTACTATAAATTAATATTCTTTACTGTAAGTTTATACCTTAGAAATTGCAGTTCCTATAAATAAAAGATATAAACAAATGAATGAAATCAATCAAACTTCAATCAATTAAGTGAATAGTAATAACAACAATAATAATTTGAATATAATTTTGTAAATTTATATGGTAACTGGAGAGTTCATTATGTATATAGTATTTTAATTATATTTTTATATCACATTATTTTATTATTGATTTATATAGTTAATTTTGTCTTCAAATATTCCAACTTCTCCGTTTCTTGTTGCAAAAGAACTAAACTAATTTATATCCTAATTTTGATATAAAAATTATAAAGCAGTTATTTGAAATGAAAGAAGTTTGAATTTCGCAACAGATATAATAGGTTGAGAAAACTAAAAGTTCTATTCCAGGATTTTCACAGATTAACATCATTCCAAACCTCTGTATACGTTACACTGATGGCAGTTGAAAGTGGTGCTGAGAATAGGATGTTTTTCTCTCAGTTAATCCTTTTATTAATGACATTTGTGATTCATTGATTCTTAAATACTTCAAAAATCAAAAAGGAAAAAACAAAACAAAAAAAGATTTATTAAATCTCTTGAAAAATGCTTACTTATTTCCATCTAAAACTTCATCACAGAAATGAGGTCGTCTTACTACATTGCCTAAGGTACAATATCTTTAAAAATTAGAAATATTAATGTCTAATGATATTGATAAATTTGATGACAGTACCATGAGAAATTTATTATCATAGATTTGTAGAATAAATAATATTAGCCTATTGCATTTTTTTATATAAAAATATATTGTGTAATTCATTCATTAGATTTGACCCCAAACATTTTTAACAAGGTATTATTTTTTTTTGTTACTATTTCAGAAAATTTTCAAGTACTGTAAGTTAAAATACACTAGAAGGATTGGACAAGAATTGTTGGACGTTGAAAACTACTTCGCTTTTGAAAGAAAATAATGGCTGTGGAACCTTTCACATTCCCTATAAGATTCACACATTCTCATATTTTTAAAGGAAATGTGAGAATTATTTCCTTTCGATGGACAAGGGTCTTGGCAATGTCTATAATCAGGCAGAAATAAAGGAACATGGTAAGAAATACCTTATTAAGTAATACTTTTATCTTCCGTAGCAAAGAGAAAAGCCAAGTGTTAAACATGATCAAACTCAGACACTGAACTACAGCCTAATAACGAACCTTTATGAATTTCAAGAAGCTAAACAAATCTTAAGATGATAATCAGAGGTAGCTAAAAAAAAAAATGAGTTGTATGTAAGATAAAATTTATTTAATAGATAATTATTTTTTTTTCTTTTCTTTTCCCTTAAATGAGAAAAATTGGAGATTCGATTTAAAAAAAAACAAAACTACTCATTTGATTAATTTATGAAAACCAGATTCAGTGGAATCAACTGACCGACAACCGCTTCTTCATAGATTTCTGTTCCTTCTATTCTGAATCCAATTATATCTTTCATTCATTTAGTTTAAATAGCATTATTGATGTTATTAAAAGAAGAATATGACGTTAATTATACATCTTCCGAACAAATAGCTTTGGATCGTGATAATTAAGAGTTAATCCAATATTTTTTATTAAATTCAGCTAACAACGGTGTTCTGCTCCGTCCATTATTCTATAGGTGGAGAGGGAAAAGGACTTTTGTCTAGAATGTTTTTTTTTTTTAAAATGAATTTAGCCACGATTAAGTCATCAAGAAAACGACTTGCTTCTGGCAAAATGTGTTTTCTCATCAGTTGTTTTTAATTGCCAAGTGGAGGATTTAAGTTTCGTTTTCAATTTAAATCCCTATTCCCAACATTCATCAACGCCGTCAATCGTAACGGATTACCGGCGAACCCTATCTTATTGCTGGAGGCGATCCCGTCCCCGTCTATTGGTCTAGAGACAAGGCCCTGCCGGCGAGGGATTTACACGCCATGAAACACTGGCAAAGCATTAATTGGCTTTATCGGTTTGCTCGCTCTTTCTCTAATTTCCGGAATGCGATCTGCGAGAACAAATGAAACAATTACGTGAGGAGAAAACCGGACCCGCCAGGCCGGCGCTGTAAAGCGAGTGTTAACCAAACAAAGTCCACGCTTTTCATTGGTTTATCTTAAGCGATTGGTTCAAATGCTAAGGCCGGGTCTTGTTTGCCTCGGACCTCCCGTAAGAAAGGCAGATTCTAAATGAAAGCCCCAATGTAGCTGTTTCTCAGCATGATGCGCGCAACCTAATCACATCCGGAGCGACTGTTCAGGTGAAATCAACGAACTCGAATCAAATCAGTAGTAAGTGGCTGATTGTGTCATAAAAGAAGGAAAAAAAAGGTGTTTGTCCGAACTTATTTGCTGAGCAAACCTGGCAATCTGGAAGGTTCTGATTAATGGTCAGGGATATACTGTGACTAATCACACGGACTCATACTTTATTTAAGTCGTGATATATTAACCTATCTTATCTCCCATCACTTCAACTTAATTCAGAAAGGAAATTTATTGCACAGGAGGGAGTCGTACAGACCGACTTGCATCTCTGTGCTGAAATAGTAATGAAACTGTAGCCAAATAAACTTCTCTGTCGAAGGTGCATCCACAAGGCAGAAAAGCTTGCAAATTTACGTGCATTTCATGTTTCTCTATAAGTAAATAATCACTTGAAGATTATGGAGTTAGGAAAATAAACATGCATATATAAAAATAATTAAAAAAAAAAAAAAAGATTGATCGGTACAAAAAGTTCTGGCCCTTAAAAAAAGAAAATTCTCTTACGTCAGTCGCGAAATTATTATTATTTCTAAGAGTAAATCCGCAATATCTGAGCTCTCACAGTTAATGATTTTTCTACTTTGATTATAATCTTAGAATAAGTCTACATTTTTTTTTTCATAATTGTCAAATTATTCAGTGATTTCAACAACTATCATTTTAAGTTTTCTTTTTCATCAAAGGGTCTTGCTTAGCTTACATTAAGTTCCACAATATTCTTTTTTTCAATGACAAAAGACAGCTGAAGAACTTTTACCACCAGATATCTCAAATTATCTTTTTTCCATCATTGGAAATAAAAGATAAATAAATCTAAGATTTCACGATTTTATTTTTTTTTTACATACATTTTTACTAATGACACTTAAGACATAGAGTTTGTTAATTGTAAGGATTCAAAAATTAAATTTTAATCAATTTAAATTCATTCTATTAAGGATTTATTTATTTATTTATTTATTTATTTATTTTATTCTACCGAAGCGAAGTGACTGTAGGACCAAGCGCGATAGGGGTCTTATGGTATGCAGCTAAAGACTGCTGACGAAAAATTTCTAAAAATAGACGGCTTTTCTAAGAGATTAAAGTAAATGCTGCCTATGTATAAATAAACAACAGCACACAAATCTGTTGATCATGTTTTTGCTTAAAAAAAAACGAAATTTAAAGAAATCAATTATTTTATTATATTCTAACAGCTTTTCTTCCATTACTGGTATTTCATAAGAAAGAACTCTTTATATTCCTTTCATTTTACAAGACGAGAGACACAATTAAAAAAAATCAATACCATTAATATAAATCTTCACAGCAAGAAATCTTATTCAAAAATTACATCTAACTGAAAACCGTGAAAGCGTCGTAGGCTGTAGGCACTGAAATATAGGAATCTTTCATTTATTAAATCTGTCACATCAATATGTGAAAAGAAAAAAGATAAAAAATTCACTTTGTGCTGCCTGAAAGGATACCATTAGCTAACAATAAATTCTCCATTGAATCTTATTGAATGCTAATGTCAATGTACCATTTATCCGTGAGTGAATTCTACATTTGCGCTTCCTTTACAATGTAGCGGTAGGGGAGGGGGTGTGAGCGATGCATTTATTTACGGACAATGAGCGGGTTGTAGGAAGAGCGAGAAGCAATCAGAATGCTTCTAATTCAAGCGAAAGGCTGTATTTGCTGCTCGCGGGTTGTGATCACGCAATGTCATCACGCGCTCAAAATCCGACTACTTGGTATTTTTGTGGGTGGAAGTTTCTTTAAAGAGATCACTCCTCTTCTCTTTAATCCCGCTGAAATTATCCACGCAAAAAGAATGGAGAGTGTTCTCTTCAGGAGCAAATAATAGGTAATTTGTTTGTTCTAGGAGTCGTCTGGAAGAATTGGGAATACGAAGGGAAGAAAGGCTGTAAAGCACGTTTCCTGGACACCTGCGTGTTACAGTTCTGGCGGCTGAAACATGAACCACACTCTTCAAGTAATTACACCAATGGGAAGGGGGAAGAGGGATGGTCTATAGAATGAAGATAAGCAAATTTGTTAGTACCGAAACAAAATTGGTCCATCCATAATCAGACTGAAACGTAATTGCCGTAAAGTTTTACTACATTGAAAATGAAAGATATTTCCTCATTCTAAAAAAAAAATTTCCACTTAATGAATGACATTATTATTAGTTTAATTTGACCACAAAGTAAAACAGATTTCCAAATCACTATTTTCTTTTTTTGCTTCTTTTTTAAAGTTTCATAATAGCAACTTTTTTTTTTTTAATTAAACTTCTCAATTAGTTATTAATAATATCTCTAGGCTGTTTCTTTCCATTGCGAAAATAATGAGGCTGTTTTTTATGAATCAACTATAACTAATGTAGAGGAAGTAATTTGCCTACATTTAAATTGTAAGAGATAATAACAGTTAGCCTTGTAAAACGATAATAACACATTGTAATTTAAGTTTTAAAGTGGATCTTCTTATTTATAATTTCAGTTATTTAGAGGATGAAGATTAAATAACGATATATACTATCGATCTAATTCGATCTGTTTTCATCAGTTAATCTTAATGAAGTCGTCTAAAAGGATTTCAATACTTTTTCATTATAATTTATAAAATAAAATAAAAATTTTGAATTAAACGATCATAAAAATGGTTATTATTAACCCTAAAAATATTAGGGCTAAAGTTTATATAACTGAAATTATATATAGAGAGAGAAATGTTGCCTAATGCTCTAATTATCTAAATGAAATGTGTACAATTTTATTCTACTATTCTTACTATTCTTCTATTTATAGCCAGCTTTATTTATAAGGAGCTTTGCAGACACTCATGTATTCTTGGCCCTTACTGATCCTGTTTTGTTTTCTTAAATCAACTGGAAGACGATATTTGTTAACATTTATCTAAAGTTACCAAAGTTTTAAGAAAAATAACTTTTGAATTATCGTGATTACTGCGCATTAAGAGCAACCTATTTGGCAGTTTTTTTTTCTAATTTTATCCTATATCTTAGTTATTGATCGAAAGCAAAGCAAAATCAATAGGATCTTCCTTTCCTTAACCTATCGTAAAAATTCACCTTCCTACAGTATGTTGCTTTTAAGTTCGAAGACTGACTGATGTTCTAACACATTCTTCTCTATGCTGCGTATTAAGATCATTGCACCAAATCTACGATAGCTTGCTGTAGCCATGGTGTCATGAGGATATAAAAGATTACTATCAAATCGACATTAATATTTCCATCTATCTGCTCGTGATTAAGTAAAACCTACTGTATTTTACCTATAAAAGCTTTTTAATTAAAAGTAAAATTTAAGCTTTTCTGGAAAAAATAGGCTTTTATTTTATCTTAATTACAGGCAGAGAGATGGAAATCAGTGGCGTAGCAACGCCTTTGGGGGCCCGGGGCGGGAGTTCCATTATTCCACAACCAAAAAAAAAGGGAATCTCTATTTCAACAACCAAAAAAAAAAAAGGGGGGCTGGGCGGGATACTTGGGTGGATGGGGCCCCTAGGCTGGCTGGTGGGGCCCCTAGGCTAGTCGATTGGACCCCCCCCTTGCTACGCCACTGATGGAAATATTAATGTCGATTTGGATGTTAATCTTTTATATTTAATGACAGCATGGCTACTACAGGATAGCAAAACAGAGATCACAGATCCTTTAAACCACCATACTCATAATACTATGGACACAACTACAACAGATCTCAATTTTTGTACGTAATTAATCCGTGTATGAAAGTCGAGTACAAAGTTGAGTGGTAGGTTTATATCATGTATAACAAGTTGAAGGACTTCGCTTTATGTTCTGAAAAATAAAAATGAAATATTGTTTTTTTGCGAAAGAAATACTAACGCATAAAACATATATTTTCTCATATTTGTTTCCAATAGATGGTACAATATCCATTCAAATTCAATGCTACTGTAATTTAGATAGAACTATGTTTATTACGGAGTTATTTTTGTACTGATTACTCCAGGTATCTTTGGGAAGGCCACAAGTTACGTAACGGAGACAGGTCGCAAATTGCGTTGCGTGCTGCATACATACACATACATCAACATCTCAATCAGGAAAACAGATTGAGTGACTCATTAATTAAACGAATGAGTTTATGTTTATGTTCTCCATATTTCCTTACTAGTAATAAAGCAGTAAACATTAATTTTCTAAGAAGGAATCTAGAATTACAGCAGCGAGATATATGGAAAATCGTTATTCGTTTAACGAATAACCAAGTTTCAACACATGTTTTGAGAAACCTAACTCTGTCGTTAAGGGAGGTATGACTGTATTAAAATAGAAATATTTGGGTGACTTTATTTCAATCGATTTTGTTAATATTCTGCTGAAGAAATTTTTCAATTTTTCATTATGAGTTTTCTATTTATTTATAGTATAAGCCTTTACTTTTCTTTTTGTAAGTTTCTTACTAAAACCACATATTAAATTAAATTGCATGCGAAAGACCGCACTGAGTAGGCCTATCACCTAAACTCCATCCCTGGATTATGCTCCTTTTTTTTTTTTAATTACAAGTATTATTTTTGAGTTACCATAATCAATGCCCTTCAACGGCTTTTGACAGTTTTTACCTCTAGATTCTTATTTACCGTATTTACTCGCATAATTTCCCCTTTTTTTTCATCAATATTTTGAGAAAAAAAAGGGGGGTGGGGAAATTACGCGATGTTTTTCAATTTGAGGAAAAAAAATATGGTGAAAGTGTAAGGAAAACCATGTTAAATATTGATTTTTAAAGCAAGAAATGTAATTAACAACAATTTTATTAACACGCAACATTTAAAATATAAGAAATCACATCTCAACATTTGTTTTTTTCTTCAAAGTACAGTTATTGTTGTACTGATTCAGAAGGAGTCTGCTCTTGTACTGACCGGGGTGGGGGTGGAATCTTCCCCTAAAGTAGCGTGGGATAGAGAAATGCGGAAGTAACGATACATTGTCGCGTCGTCGTGAGTTCACCGCCAGTCAAGATCATGTTGGAAACGCGTTGAAGTAGAAGTGGGGAAATTATGCGATAAAAATAAAAATTGAATTTTGTAATCCACAAAAACTGGGGTGGGGAAAATACGCGATGGGGGAAATTATGCGAGTAAATACGGTATTTGATCGTACACAAAATCAATCGAGTTAAACTTACAAATCTAGGAAGCTCAAATTTTATGGATATGTTTAGTCATGAAAAGAATGAAATTTTAAGTTATGATTATCACAGCCTGGACGGATGAATGAATTAAAAACTGCAATCTACTTTATTTTTCTGCAACCCTTTTTTGATTTGTACTCGTACTTACAGCATAATGAGCATCCAGCGCTAGGCAAACCTGACATTGGTGTTAGCAGGAGAGGATGCGTCGCAGTCACATGATATGTCGTTGTTCTTGGTAATTTCTGTGTGTATCGAAATCCATGAGTGTGTTCTTGGCATCGTGGATTTGGTTCAATCGACAAAATCGATTATTCGACCTCTGTTGAATGAAAGCCTGAGTTTGTGTGCGAGAAGAGGTTTATTTGTTGGATTATGTAATACACAAAAGTAGTGAATTGCACGAAGTTGGAAGTACATAACTTCAGACTGTTTGCACATAAATTTCCTGAAATCTGAATTTTAGACGGATGTGTTAGATTCTGATGTAAATTGGTGCTTTAGCTTACAGTCCAAATCTTTATGACGTACTTTGATAAAAAAAATTGCAATCTAATTTATTATACTTTAAAGCTGAAAGTTGAATCAAAATAATTTTGAAGAGAAACTCCATCATTTCAATTTTCAGATGTTTCTTGAGCATTGATATTTACTAAGTTACATAGAAAGCAGAAAAGATCATTTCTTGATCTTTTATTTTTAAAATATTTTTTAACTTTCCAGATACATACTTCATATGTACCTGGAGTACCTGGAAAGTTAAAAGATATTTCAAAAATAAAAGATCAAGAAATTATCTTTTCTGCTTTCTAGCAGCATTTACTTTAACAAATTTATTATTTATTTTATTTCTTATTGTATTATTTATAAGTTGTTAATATTGTAATACAATAGTTATTTCAATATTTTTTTTTCTTGGTTATTATTTTGTGCTTTACTATCCAGACTTCACTCAGAATTACAAAGAGTTTTAGTTAAATTCCATTTTTCAATAGTGCCTGTAATAAATCACTGTTGATAATTATCCAGTATTGATTACATGTTTTCGATGTAAATGCTGGTAGATGAAGGATTGTCTCATTTAAATTTAAAAGGAAGGATATCAGCTGTAAACATTCGTGACCATTATTGACTTACATGATGCTCTGCTATTTTCTGATACCGCATTAATATAATTTTACAGATGAATCATCTTCACTGACTTACTAAAAATCTTTAAAGCGGATATCCCTTCCCTTTTTTTTTTAATGAAGAAGTCAAGAAAATTTTTTGAAAAGTTGTTCATTTCCCGATATCCTTGACTATTTGCAGTGTATTATCCTACGGAGAATAGAAGCTCATCAGAATAAAATGCGAGTACCTGATTCTCGCAAGACATTAGATGAGAGATAAGTAACTATATCTTATGTTTTATATGTAGTTAACTTAGAACTAAAAATATCATGTAATTTTTAATCAATTATTCTGAAATAGGGCACATACTTAATTTATAAAGGGATTTATTTATAAAAACAAAGATGTCTCGATATGTATACTTGAACGATACTTTTCTTTTTTTATTTTTCAATTATTTATTTATTATTATTTTTTTTTGAAAGGCACTTTTAAGCTACAGGCACTTCCAGCGATGTAATTGTTTGTATTTTTATAAACCTTTTATTTATAAATTGTGTTTCTATTTTTGTTGTAAGGTAAACATAAACGAAAATATTGAAAACGAACATTTTTTTTATCATCATCATGGTATAATTCTTAAAAGATGTCAACAAAAGCGATAACATAATTTGTATCTTAAAATTAATAACTATCTTACTTATTTGTGGTTGAATTTCGTGAAAGTTCAAAGGAAGAAATACTTCAGTAATGTGTGACAGTATTTCAATTCAGCAATGTTATTAAAGTTCTTAAATAAATACTCCAATTACATTATAACAAAGCTAACTAAATCACGTTTTCTTCCTAAAAATAAAAAAGAAAGAAAAACTTTTTAAACATTGTAACAATTTGTGAACCACTCCGAATGCTTATCTGAGGAAGTTCCGAGGACATTACTGGACCGAAATATTGTTATTTTACCGCATAGCATGAAAAATTCGTCATTTCATCTTAAATATTTACTATTTATGTATTATTATTAGTCTATTATTGCAGAGACATATTAAACATCTTTCACAATAAAAATATTTAAAAAATACTTTTCGGATTTTTACTTTCTCCATAGGATAATAATCGTACAAGCGACATTCATGCAAAAATATATATATATATTTTCTAATATATCTAATCATTAAAACTATATATATAAACAGGACATTAATCATATATCCATATCCCGATTTTAACGAAAATTCACGTTATTTGCTTCCCAGAATAAATTTAGACTCTTTTTAGAATTATGTCTACGTGAGTGTTTGTGTATGAAGATGTCTCTTAATCTACATCAAGGTTTTAATTAGAAGTTCAGTGTTATTATCTGAATCTGATTAGACTTTTGGCATAAACAGGCTCATTTTAAGGGCCACTTTACGAAAAGAGCCACAACACTGAAATAAAAATTACTTAAAAGTAATGCACTCATCAACATCACACTTTATGTTTGAGAGTTAAATGCTATTATCCATTTACATATATACATACATATGATATATACATTTTCAAATTTGAAAGTTTAGAATTATTGTGTATAAGTTATCTTGTTAAATTTTGGTAGTCTAATATGTAAACTCAATACGGACCACTTTTAGGTAAGAGTCAAAATACGATGGCCTTAAGTAATTTCATAGAACAATATACTTATTTACATCAAATTTCATATTTTGTAGTTAACTTTACTATCTAATCTCAATAAAGTTTGCTGATTCAACATCTATTTTATGATACTTTTCTTGATACTGCAGAAGCTTGGCCTTCTTTAGCTGAACTAACAATGCTGTGATGTAAATTTCATTTTTGACTGTGAATTTGTTTTTATGTTTATAGTATGAGGATGGGCGATTAAATTTTATTTTATGTAGGTTACTGAGCTATTTTATTAAAATAGCTGACTGAATAAATATGTATATACGGGGTGATTCATAAAGTACTGGAAAGTACTGGTGGTTTTCACCGCCCCATATCTTTTAAACTACTGCTCGTAAAAATCTGAAACTTTTTATATAAAATCGTCATACATATAAGAGTTATATTTTCATGTTATTATTTATTCATTATTATTGAAATTCCTTATATTTGCGTTCAAACACCCTCAATATATTGTATATTTAAATAACTGTTGTGATGTAGTTTAAACTCTAAAGTCTGGATCCAATATTCAAATGATACAGAAACCTAATTAGGAAAATTTAATCTAAGCACTTTTGTCATTAATTCTTTTGTTTAATTAAAAAAAAAAAAACTATTTTTTTGAAAATGCATTCTGACTTTTTTGGAAGACATTCGAATAATTTTTTTTTGATAATAATTTCGATATATTGAAGGTGTTTGAGCGCAAATAAAATGAATTTCAATAATAATGAATAAATAATAACATGAAAATATAACCTTTATATGTTTGACGATTTTATATAAAAAGTTTCAGATTTTTATGAGCAGTAGTTTAAAAGATATGGGGCGATGAAAACCACCAATACTTTATGAATCAACCGGTATATATTTATTCTGAAAATGCAGTTCCTTAATACGGAAAAAGTCTTACAATGTTTGCAATTTTGTTTTAAAATACTTTTAACGTGTGCGGAAATAACTTAAATAAAAAATATTATAAGAAACAGCACACACACAAATTTTTTTTAAAGAGATTTCTAAATGTTATTTATTTTGTTGAATTTATTAAGAGTGATAGAGAGAGAGAGAGACGATTCTCATATAAATTATATTCTTAAATTTATCTCTCATAAAATTCTTTAAAGACATATGATATTTTATTAATCATTCTCTTAATATTAAAAATGTTTTAAATTGTCCAAACTTCTTAAAGAGATAAAAAGTTAGAAAAGCCTATTGAAAACCATAAATAAGTTATCTTTGATTAAGTTCAAAAAATTTTAAATCGTACGTTTCTAATAAATCTTATTACTAATTTTCAGTAGACTATTAGATATTAAGTCAGGAGGCTTCTCTGCTAATTGTCTACTGAAATCAAATTACTAGATGCGATTGTGTAATAGCCATTTAAATCAAATTTCGAAAACCGAACGATTCTCTCGTCTAGGTTTGAAAATTAACCAGATTTCCTCGAATGCAATTGCAAATCAAATTATAATGAAACTGTAATATAAATTTTCTGATGATTCATTCTCTGATTATCACCAAATTAACTGGGCAGCGATGAAACACGAGAGCGTTCGTTTGGTTCGCTTTTATCTAAGACCGTTGGTTGCCTTAGATCACCCAACACAAACAGACGAGCAGTTATCCGTGCGATGGATTTGTGTCTCCGTCAGGGTCAAAGAAGGGGATAAATGAGGTAAACAAGAAAAGCGAGACAATGTTTGCGCTTCGTCTCATCAACGCGATGGGTGAGAGCGGGTGAAGACTGAGCTTTAATTATTGGCCAATCATAATTACCTTAGTAATGTAATGCGGCGTAGATATATTTATGACTGGGCCTGATAGCCTTAATTATACTCCGTACTGCCATTTTCGTCGTTGTACAACCGATCAGCGTGTTGTTTAAGTAGCACTAAATACAAATTGATAGAGGCAGATACATGTTGTGGACATCGCCTTTCCTGGGCGCCATATGTGCCTAATGACATTGCCACACTTTGAAAACAAATGAAAATATGATTTCCATACGCACACACAGCGGCCGATATTAATTGCCGATCGGCGTCGCTTTCTCCGTAGGGGCAGGGTGTGCCCAGAGCGAATCCTTCTAAAAGAGAAGAAGAAGGCTTTGTTTCGACAACCCCTTTCTTCCTTAATTTCTCGAGCTGGATTTCTTAAGAAAGCTGGCGCCGTATAGCAAAGGAGGAAATTCGCTTATTGTTGGTTCAGCGTACGCCAATCGGAACCGATGCCGCTTCTGCTTTTGGGGCTATCGACAGTTGCAGCTTGCCTACCCCGGCCGTTAAGCTCCATATCTCTCCTTCCCAATGGCTCGGGAGGCATTTACCAAATGCATTGAATTCGGGGCGACGTGGTTGTATCGGAAAAGCATCGCGCACGGCGATGCAACGGCTCCTGAATGCCGATAATAATGCATGGAAGGTGAGCGCAAAGTGCTGGGCCGGGCATAATAAAGCAACATCCGTCTTTGTCACTGCCGCTCGGCCAGGAGTGGCATATTCATCAAGCAATGTTTATACCCAATCCCATGCCTGTATTTCATGTATTTTTCATGAAAGAAAAAAAGGAAAAACTCCGCGACGGTCATTATCGACCTCTTTCATGAAGGAAGGGGGGAACGAAACCTGCAGAAAACGGAATCGATACAATTTCCACCCCCTCCCTCCCTCTCTCTCTCTCTCTCTCTCTTTTTTCCTTCTAGTTCTTTGTTCCTTCCTCTTCAAAGGCCCTGTCACTTGCAGTTTTTGTAGTGCGAGGCGACGACGATGATGATGATGGGACTGGTTCACGGCATGGGCCGCACGATGGCACGCATTTCGTATGACGTCACCGACAGAATACAAATACGACAATAAAATTCAGCCAAGACCATTACTCAGTGCTTTCGCGGATTGGAAGCGTTGCCGGCTGATCACCAAGAGAGACCTCCCCTCCCTTTCAGCCTCCTCCGCCTCCCTCTCTTGACCCGTCTACGCCTTGAAAAATTCCGAAAGCAATTGGTATTCTGTTCTGATAGCAAGCACAGAATGTCGTGGAGGTGGATGGGGGTGGGCTTTGGACAGGGAAAAGAGAGAGAGAGCCACAAATTAAATCACACCGAGAACAAGAACTGTTCTCTCTTTTCTGTGTGTTTGATGGTTCCACCACCAATCTGAAAAGCCGAAAAGAATACTTGGTAGCGAAAGGGATCCATTCCAAAGCGATAAGAAAGTCTAAACCGATGCTAACACTGATATTTGCTTAATAATCTACCCTCAACTCACTGATTAACTTTGGATCAGGTTCACTCAAGGCACCTTTTTATCAACAAAATTTAGCAAAATTTAGTAAAAATTTAGTAAAATTAGCAAAGATTTTTTAGAAAAAAAAGAACAGTCAAATATAAATATATAAAACTGGAATTCTCGAGGAAACTCATTAAAATTCCAAGCACTGAATTAAATAAATGTATACTTCAAATAAGTAAAAATTGTAATTGTTCATCCTTAAACATTTTTGAATATCGACAAGTACCTCCGACAAGGAATACGGTAATATCGTCAAGGAGTAGACTTATACCTCCTAATACACCCTATTCTCTGAACACAAATCTTTCTTATCAAATAAAGCTGAACTTGTGTTGAAACTTTTCAACCCTAAGCACGTTCAAGAAAGAAAAAAAAATACAATTCACAGTAACCTTCCTTGTTAATTCCAAATTGCAGAAAAAGAATCCCTCCTCCTACACACACACACACATCCACATCCACACATCCCAAAAAAAAAATCGAATTGTCAGATTTTCCATTACTTTACTCTCATGTTTTTCTTCACAATACTAATTTACTTCCTAGTTAGTATTCTAAACCAGGAACTAAACATACCAACAAAAACCAGCAATAACATAGACCAGCAAGAAGGTGAGTTTCTGCTTACAAAATAGAAAAGTTGATTAGAAACCTAAATGAAAGATATGCGAAAAAAAAAAATGTTTTTTTTTTTTCCTTCCTATTTCTATGTTTAGACAAGGCGGTTGTTTAGTAGACAATTTTAGAATGGAAGAAATGAGAGACGCATTTGTAAATATAGAACTACAAATTCCTTTTTCTTCTCTTTTTCATTCTTTTTCATCGTTTAAGGGTAGAACCCATCACTCACTGCTTTTCTTAATATGGGAATTCGTACAGAAAAGTATGAGCAAATAAATAAAAATATAAAAGAAATTAAAAAAGAAATCTACAAACACATTTATCAATAGATTATCGATTTCTGGAAAATAATCGAGACAACTAGAGATCACTTTTAACGAAAATATTTGAACAAATTTCAATTACTTCACGGTTATTTTAAGTAATACAGTGAAACCTACTAAGTTGACCACCAAGTAGTTCCACGTTTTCGTGGTCAACTTAGACAGGTGGTCAACTTACCAAGGGTACAATACTTACTTTTTGATTTTCATATTTTATCATCTACGTACTACTACTATACATATACATAGTATAGTACAACAAAATTATACAAAATATGAAATCAAAATTATATAGAATATGAAATCAAAATTATACAGAATATGAAATCAAAATTATACAAAATAGAAATAATATTGCTTATTAGGGTTAAACATTAATTATACATACGTATTAATTATTGGATATTGTCATAGTTACTACTGTATGTACTACAGTAGTAAGTTGAACAGAAACGAGTTGATGATTGTACATTTTGTCAGGAGGTTTTCAAGCAACAAATTGCATCATAAACTGTGACGGATTTTGAAAATTTGGATGAATCTTTACATTCATCTGCTTTTGTCACTAAAGACTGCAACATCATTTTGCGATAATTCTGCTTCACTGCACAAATTATTCCTTGGTCAAGGGGTTGAAGCACACAAGTGAGATTTGGAGGCAGGAATTTTATTTCGACGTTTATTTTGATACCCTAGTTGTCGGCGAAATTCAAAGTAGGTTTTGTCTGTGGAATGGACGTTAAAACGCCCCTTAACAATTCTTTCTTTAGAAAATTAGAAAAAAAAATACAGTATAAAAGTTGTTAGAAATACATAGAAAAATTGTGGAAGTGGTCAACTTGAGCTGTGCTTTGTGACAAATTCTACCTAATTACCTGGTCAACATACAAGTTAGACAGGTGGTCAACTTATAAAGGGTTCACTCAATGTTACAGTAATTTCACTCAATGTTAAAGTAATAAAGCCATTCCGTTCCTGGTCAATTAGATCAACTTAGACAGGTGGTCAACTTATAAAGGTGGTCAACTTGACAGGTTTCACTGTATTGAGAAAACTTAACAGTAATATTAAGGCAAGTAATAATGAGAAAATTTCTTTCGCTGTCAAATAACAGTGAATAAGATGAGTCTTTATAGAAACATTCTTCAATAAATAACAACCCAACATGTAATTTTAGAAAATTATTATTAATTTTATCGTTGCATTTATCATTCAATTTGTTGAGTAGGCCACATTTTATTCGTGTAATGAAATTAAACAAGAAGATTAATTTAAAGTAAAGTGGTAATAATATTCAATATGCATGTCTTCGTGTCAGATTAAGTTATTATTTTAAACGACACTTAAGTAGTTAACTTTATAGAATGCTAAACATTTAGAAAGAAATATTAATTTGAATCTGCCTGAAATTAAAGAATCTGCAATCTCTATGTGCTGAAGTTACTGGTTGAAATTCGATTGCTAGAACAGACGATCAGATGTAGCAGCATTCAAGTTGGTTTCTTCTTTCTAGATCGATTTACTCAGGCAATCAATGGGAAATTTCTTCAATATTTTTATCGAATCAGCTTAATATTGGAGATCTTGAATGTTTCTATTTCGTCATTTTTAATTCCTAAAAGTTAAAATTGAATAGTTAGGTCTATTATTTCCTATTATTATTATTTTCTATCCATAAGTATTATTTCCTATCCATAGGTATGCCGAATGGAGGGAGGATACCGAGGGATACCACTGCCACTTCAGCAGAAAGAAAGGAAGAAATTCAGAATGTTTGCCCTTTTTGTCTTGTTTTCTGTGTGTGTGTGTGTGTGTGTGTGTGTGTGTGTGTGTATTTTTCTTTTTTTTTATTTATTTATTTATTTAATCAATCAAATAACAATAATAGTAATCAATCATTCCAAATTCAAAAACCTTTTATTTACAATAGCGATATTACGAAAAGTAGGATCCAATCTAAAAAATTACTGCTTTATAAAAGAAACCTTTTTTCAAGAAAATTTAAACACGTTATTGTTGTTTATTCAATAAAGATGATTTCAACATGCTTATAGAATATTTTTTACATTATTTTTTTTGTTCTTTGCTAACACATTTTTTTTTTATTTTCGTTGTTTCATTATTTATCAATTCCCTCTATTTCTATTAAATTTTTATAATAATATTGTATTGACAATTATAATGCTTTTAAATTCCTTTTTACAAATATTGAATAAATGGCAGTAATTTTGTTAATATAGTAAACATTTCACCAGGAATGTCTCCTGCTAACATTTTAGAATTCAATAAATTCTAAATAATAACAAATTTCACATGCATTCTAAGCCTGTAATCGGTGGAGTTTGTCTGGTTGATGAGTCCTAAATAGGACAAAACGGCCGTCCCAGACTCTCTACATGACAGCTCGAGGTGCGAATTCTTTTTCGATTTCTTTGTGCGTAGTTATCCAATAATTCTTTTGGCCATTTTTAATGAAACGATGAACTATATCTTCAATCTATTATCCAAATATAAAAAATTATCATGTCTCCAAGATTTTGAAAGAAAAGATAATTAGAATACTAATGAATTTATGAAAAAGAAAGGGCTAATGACTTGTTAAAATCTATTATTCAATAAAATGCATGGATTAATTGAAAAATTCTTGCAAAAAATCCCGCAGTGATAGATTTTCCTTTTAGTAGAAATATCAACATTCAACTTGTTTGATGATATTAGTTTTATTTAGCCTGACTAAACCTTGAGTATTTTCAACTTAAGATAACTATTTTAAAAAATATATCTAATGTTCTTATATTAATTGGTATAATAAAATGAGCTATCTTTAAAGTATCCATTCGAATAATGAAGCTATAACTCTTATTAACCATATCTATAATTACAAATTCATTTTACAAAAATATCAATTTAATTATCACTGAATTTTCAAATGTAACTGTATTACAACCTAGTTATAAAAACATATATATATATGTCTTCGTAAATTGCTTTAGTGTGTAATTTTGTATCAGTGCCTTCTATCTGTTCTGTAACCCTAATATTAAGCGTCTCCGTGGAACAGGAGCGACTGGTCGATAAGCAGTAACTACAGCGTCTCGTCGCGTTGAGAACGGAAGGTCAAACCGTCGTTCTGGCCTCGTAATTTCTTCTAGATTATTCTATTAACGCTTAAAAAAAAATCCGAAAGACGTTCAGGCAGTGGGAAATTAAAAAGGAAACGGAAGCACATTCGCGAATTGATTTCTTTTTTTTTTTCTTCTTTCCTTTTTTTTTTTAATCGAGATATCATATTTTATTAAAATCAATTAAATTAATTCAAACGAGATTAAAACTAACTATATGAAATTAGAAAGATTCAATTAAATCCACAATAAAATTTTAAATTACTTTACCAAAGTCAGTTTCTCTGGTTCAATTAAAAAAAATTAAATAAAAATTATTCTTTAAGCGATTAAATTCTGTTTAAATCAATTATATCAAATAAAAACTAACAAACAAACAATTACGCATTTTAAAGTTTATTAGGAGTAGTCAGCAGTAGTAGGATTTAATTCTATCTAAGTTATATTGTTTTTAAAATAAGAATAATTAAAATAAGAATTTTTTTGAGATGTATTAAAGAAATAGACTTACATTTAAGATATTTTAATACCTCCTTAAAATTTATTCCAGTGAAGGAACGAATGACGGAACATGGTTGCAGCATTAGGAACAAGTACATTGAAAAATCAGAAGTGGCAGAACACTGTGTGAAGAGAAATCATTGTATTAACAACGAGATAAAAATTTTATATATTGAAAGAGACACCAAGATAAGAAAGATAATAGAAAGTATATGTATCCGGAACACAAAAAGAAAAAATATGAATAGGAATGATGGTATTGAAATAGAGAAATATTTCATAAGATTAGCTAAAAGTTTTGTAGATAAAATGTGCAGAAAATGTAATAATAAGGTTACAATCAAGGAACTGAATTGTTAAGCCGTATAATATATTGTAAGTAAATGGTATTGTTTTCAGATATTGTTAATATTTTCTCGAGGAGTTTAATGTAATTTGGAGTATTGTTCTTCAACTTATTGTTATTTAAGGCTTGAAAAAGAAAAGACGTGTAATCTTTTCGAAAATTTGCTTTTTCATATTAAATGTAGTTTTTACATTTAAATTTGGTGTGATGTTAGAAATATTTAATAGTAGAGGCATAAGGAGAAAAGATCTACTAAAAAAATATGGTAACTTTGCATATAACTTATAAGTAACTTACGCTTTATTAATATTCAACTGCTTTATTCATTTAGTTCCAAATTCAGAAGAAAATGAATCAAAATTCTGTTGAATGTTATCGTACTTAATTTTACGTTGTTTATCCCAAAATAACGTATTTGTTTGGCAGTTACTTTTCTTTACTTATCTCTTAAAAATGAAGAAGAATTCGATCAACTGACAGAAAAATACTAACGCTATATTGTTTGAAATGAAATTGCTTTTTTAGCGACTCATTTGGAAGCTATTGTGAAAGCGATCAAAATCGGTAGCTATTCCGTTTGTCCCGTCCGTCCGAGTCTGTCCACTCCTAAAAACTCCTGAACGGATTTCACCATCGTGTTCAGAACCGAAACAGCATAGGAATATAATATTTTAGGAGCCCAGGCCCCCCCCCCCCCTGTTCGAGATATATGGCATTTTTTTTTTATTTTTTTTTTTTTGTAGAACTTATTAATGCTAGAAAAGACGTTTTGCTTAGCTATCAAAAAACAAAAGCAAACGACAATTGATGACTTATAATCCCTGATTCAATACTTTATATTCAATATAGGCTACTATACATTATTTGAATAAAGTGGTCAGTTTATCCACGTTATGTAGGGCAGAATAAAATTGACACACACTTAAAATACTTTAAAAAACATTTATAACATATTAAAATCCCAGTACCGGTTTCGTCGTCCTTAAAACGACGTTATCAACTAAAAATCAAAGTCAATCATGTGCCTTTATACAAAGAACGGAAAATACAAAATTATTTTGATTTTACATCACTTTTAAATTTTAATATCGGTACTGGAATTTTAAAATAATATAAATGTTTTTTAAAGTATTTTAAAAGTGTGTCAATTTTATTCTGCCCTATGTATCTATGTGCACACGTTAAGCATTTTATTCATTCATCCACGTTATCACATCGGTTACGATATCATGTTTCGGGATTACTAATACTAGGAGATTAATAATGTCCCAAAATGAAATTATTCATTCGGAGAATAAAGGAATAGATTCTCGACAAGTGGTCTTCCACCAACATCCAAAACCACTTTTCTTCTTCTTCCAAGTTTATTCCCTCGATTGAAGAGTTGGAACAACTTAATCCTCAAGGAATTTTGTTGGATCATTGAGTGGCAATTGTACCATCTAGGAAGATCGTCCCAACAATTTCAAACGATGACAAAATGCTACAGATACCTGAACATTCTACGAACATTAGATTCATTGGCAATTTGTTTCTGAAAAAGAATTGTAGCATTTTCAGTAAAAAAAACATGAAATGAATCACAAAAGATGATTCATTTATTATATCAAAATAAGTATTTGCTGTACTTAAAAGTTTATTTCTGAGATTTCTTTAAGACCTTTACAATAATAATAAATTTGATGCTTTTCTTTTTTTTTCAACCAGACTGTGCAACTTAAAAATCAGTGTATTTCTTGAGCAATGCCTAAATACTTCCTTAAATGTATTCATGTAAGGTGGTGGTTGTAAGGTGGTGGATAGACTGCCATCATGATATTATTAATTATTATTATTATTATTTTCAATACTTAACAGTTGTCCTCATTGCTTTTATTAAACTCTGTAAAGTCCCGGTTGCATAATCTCGGTCTGGATTCTTCTGGTGACAAATACTCTGAAACCAATTCACTTCCAGCTTGATGAATTGCTACAGACAAAAAAAATCTGTTTTGAATATCCCTATTAACTTGTATGAACTATTTATTGCATGCAAAAGGCAATAGTACAGTGAAACCTCGGGTTACGAACGACTCAGGTCACGAACATTTCGGGTTACGAACAACAACAACGAAAAAATTTTGTCTCGGGTAACGAACAGTGCCTCGGGTTACGAACGAAGGTGAGAGAGAGAGCAAGGTTTAACGTTGCAGATAAACGATCTCGTACAATGCAAACGAAGGCCACGCAGTACCGATAACGCTTAGCGCTAGCAGTCTGGGCAAATCTTACCTGATAATACAGGAACAGTTATGGAGCCAATTCACACCAAAGCCGTTTCACCTAGCGTCTGAAAGTATCTCTCCGCGCCCACATGATTATTTTTCCGATGTAAACAAGACATCGTAATGTATTTATTTGTATAATGTATTTATTAAATATAATTATTTTACATTTAATTTATTTGATTGTTTTCTTTCTCTTTATTTAATACGTGAAATACACGTATTCTTAGCATTTTTACGGGTAAGCGACCAGATGTTAATAAAAAGGAACGATTCTTTCATCTTGAAACGGATCGCCTCTATTTCATTGATTTCAATGTTTCGGGTTACGAACGTTTCAGTTACGAACCGAGTTCTGAAACGAATTAAGTTCGTAACCCGAGGTACCACTGTACTTTGAACGGAAAACTGTTATTGTTCCTTTCTAATAAAGCCTTGTACACTGAAGAATTGTTAGCAAAAGCGCTTATGTAAGAAGACTTTACCATTCAAAAAAAATTGTTGAAACTGCTACGCTTCGTAGTTAAATATTTCAATGATAATTGCTAGAAATGATGTTTCACGGCAAACTAAAATGTTTCTATTTAAGAGGGCTCATAAATATCTTTTAACCGGAATAAGGAAAGTAATTAAAGTGAATATGTTTTAACCATACCTAACATAAATCTTCTTTTTTAAGATGTCAAAAATATTTCATTACTAAAAGTTTCATTACATAGGTGATATTGTTAAAAAAAAACTTTTTAGTGCTAACAATTATTAGGAAAAAAGTCGTTTGGGTGTATTACAGCATTTATATTTTACTGTTGTTTTTTGGTTTTGGGGGTCACTGTCGGGTGTGGTGGTGACTTCCACTTATTTCACGGTTTATTATCAGGGAGGGCGGATCAGGCTGATGGGTCCCAAGAAGGACGAAACGGCCGTTCTCGATTTCCTTTGATGATAGACTCGAAAGGCGTTATTATTTATTCATTTGGAACGTTGGTTTCTGTTTTGAATAATTTTCTACACGTTAAATTTCTTTATTTGTGATATTGTTACTACGTAATAAAAACAAGGACGTGCGATACCGAATCAAGAAATTTTATTGTGACTGATTGTTTTTGCCAAAACATTTAGTTAATTTGTTTTCATATTAGTGCTAGAGAGGACTCTTTATTTGATCTTTACCTTTAAAAAAGTAGTAGTAAATACACCGCCTCCAGTATGGTAATTACGATATAGCTTAGGTATTTATCTTTTCCAATCTCTATTTTATTTCCTATGATTTAGTTCTCCAAAAAGCAGCAGGACACAAATTAGAGACCACTTTTTCTTTTGCAAATGACGGAACAGTGTTTGGTTCATTCTGTAGATCTTTGATTCTATCCATCACACTCGGCGCTCCAATACAAGAAAAGAAATAAACGTAAAACAGGCGAAATGAGTAGCGTTTTTTGTCTCACTTCTTATTAGATTCGAGTAGACTTAAGCCACAGAAATGGGCGAACGCACTCAGGGTGGCCCATGATCCCATCAAATTAGTCGCTTGCCAAGTTAAAGGGAAAAAAAAAAAAAGAGAGAAACCATGTATTCAGGTTGAAAAAGTCCAGCCAATCCTGGGAAAATTGTCCTTGACCGTAGCATAAAGCCTACCATTAGGAACGCGTAATCAGCTGTGATGAAGGGAATCTATGGAGGGAACAGAACAAGCCCAACCAATAGCGCCTTGTCTTTTCTCAGACTGGCAATTTAATGCCACGAATAAGTAAGTAATTACAATATTGGATTTGACCAAAACCAATTGCGGGAAACAAGGGGAGGAAGGGGGAAACCAAGAGGAAGAAATGGAAATAAATTGATAAAACTGAATGAAATTCTCAACAGGCAATCGTGCATGAAAATAAAATTATGTAGATCACTACTTACAAGCTGAACTAAAATAAGTCATTTGCATTAGATTCACCAGTTCGAAAAGAGAAAGGTACTTTAGAATTGTCTGCAAGGAAGAACTTCTTTAGAATCAAAATTAAATAATTTATTTCACACTTATAAGTGAAATGAAATCTCGAGATCTGTTTCATTTCTTTTATTACTGTAGATGCAGAATAATTCAACTAGGAGGGCTTTTATTTCACGTATTTGTATATTTTTTTTTAACCCACGTTTTAGTTATAAATTATAAACTAGTAAAAAGTAGGGCGATGTTAAGTACAAAAATTAATACAAACCGATTTCCATTCATGATTAATGTTTATTGCTACATAAAATAATTTACTATATAAATAGAAGTTAACCTATTTATTTATTTATTTTAAGCTTTTATTTCTGTATTTTAATAATTAATAATACTCGGTGCATAACAATTTGGTAAAATTATAGATGCTAAAATTAGAAATATTCAGAAAAATTTGCAAAAGTCTAGCATATCCTACTCTAGTCGTCTCTTCACCTTTATATCTTTACATCTTAAAATAAGGTGCAGAATGAACTTCAATCAAATATCTTACCTACTGTTTCAACTTACAACAATACTTTCTTTCATTGCAAACTGTAATAGCAATATATTAGTATTAAGGTGATGTAAGTCTTGATTTACTATATTATTATAAAGCTATCAATAGTTCGAAGGTAGAAAAAGTGGACAGTAAGCAAACAGTAACCTTAAGATTTTGAATTACATATAATACTGAATTGCTCAACCACAAAATAATCAAAGTTTATTAATTTTCTTAAGATATTTTGACATTTTCAAAAATATTATGATATTTTTCAATTATGGAATACATTATGTAGATGAAATACTTTGTGTATTTAATTTATGCATTCGCTTTGTCAATGTGTAGTCAACTTTATTTATTTGGAAAATCATCTTTATTTAGTCACTTTTTATCTTCCATATTTTATCGCATATTTTTTTTGCTTGTGATTTGTTATCTTTCTTTAAAATATTCGAAAAGTTCCTTAAGTGGCTTTTCTATAAACTCTTATAAATGAAAATTTAAATATGATAGTTGAAATATTTTACTGCAAATCAAAATATTCAGTTTAAAATACAAATAAATTTTTCAATTTAATGTAAAAATCCAAATAAGAAATTTAATTAATAATACCTAAAAATCAAACTTTGATGATAATGAAATCCAATTAATTATCATTAAAAACATTAATCAGTAAGTTGTTGTTTTTTTTCAATGTATTCCTATGAATTTTTCCGCTATCACCTTTAGCTGTGTTCCGTCGCTCCTCCATTAGCCTACTTGTTTACAGCTTTCAATAGAATAAACACTCAGCGGTTAAAATATCTTCTTCGTATTCAGGGCACCTTTTTATTTCAAGTCATGCCAATTCATATTAGCGACAACATCTTGCTCTTTTATTCTGAAAGGTTTGTCTTCTTTATTATAATATTTAGCGTTTTTATTTTTTTTAATAATGAAATTGCAGTTCGTCGGAAGCACAGAGGTGCCTCAAAAGAAAAAAATAAACAATAAAAAAAACCTCACTAATGAAATATTAGTGAGAAAATTCATGTGCCAGAACTACGCCGGCCTCAATGAATTTTTTTTAATGCGTAAAAAATTCAATCTACGCATTGAATTATTAATAAACAACAATGGGCGAGATCAAATTATTTACCAAGTGACATCCTGGAACAGCTGTTTCACGCTCTTTGGCGATAATCAGCCAGGAGCAGTCACCAGTAAACAACGAGGTCTCAGTACTGAAGCTAATAGGAATAATCGTCGGAAGAGTAGTCGATGTCACTTGGTAAACAATTTCATCTCACTTATTGTTGTTTATTAATTCAATGCGAAATTGCATTTCTTAATTAATTACGCTATTTAACCTCATTTATTTTTAATAAATTTTTACTATCCTTTAAAACTTCCTTGGTATAGTAAGAAAGTTTATCTTTTTTAGCAAAAGGAAAAAAAAAATCAAAAAACTCATTACAGTCATTTTTATTATTATCAAAGTTTTATTTTTCTTATCCAGCATTTAAGAGCGAACATTTAGTTGAATAAGTAAGAAATAGCCAGCGGCGTAACTTCATATTTTATTTTTTACGATGGAAGTTTATTGACCAACATCCGATTCAATCGATCGATAATTGACATCAGAATATATCATTGTATTACGGTTAAAGATGCTCGTAAGGTTAGTCCTTACAAAATTCCACCAGTTTGCTAAGAAATGTATTTTTCTCTTTTCTATTTTGGGATTGGAGTATTATATCCACTTGAAAAACCATTAAGATTCGCATTTTAGATTATCTTACAAATCTGATTTTTTTTAACTCCTTATATGATTGGATCAACGCAAATCATTTCTTTGTATACGTAGCAAAAATTGATTAATGTTATACTTTAATCTCTTAAAGAAGATAAGCTATAGAGAGACAGAATTATTAATTTTAACTATGATCTTCAATTTGTCGTGTTTGTTAGCTGCTTATTCGTAATATTATCTGTTAACCTAGGTGGTTCTGAATTCAATTCCGTAATTTTGGTCCTCTTGATCTTGGAGAATCGTCAAGGTCAGTACAACCTTTATTAGCCATTCCGGCATTCGCTAGCATCCACAACATTGCATGTTTCGTGCCTTGTTGAAACTGTGTTTACAAAATTCATAAAGCTTACAGGTGTCCTGTAGGACTAAGCGTCAGTCATTTCCTTACCCTTTAACCAAAATGATTGATATTTTTTTTTACGCTGATAAAATAAATTATCCTGCACATTAAATAATATACAATGGTTCAATTTTAATTATATGAAATTATAAGTTTTCAGAAATTTAAACCTGAAAAATGACAAATCTTTGGACGATTCAAATATGTAAGTTAGAATATCTTATCTTACTAAACATCTATTCACTTACATGTACAAGTATACAGTGGACTTCTTCACCTGGATCATCTCTGGCCACTTTTTGTAGTAGCTTATTTCACATTTACAAAGCCTAATTTTAGCTCTATCTCAATAAAATAGATTTCATAATAATGAATTAGATAAAATTTCATTGATATAGAGCTAAAACCAGGTTTTATTGTGAAATCTTAATTAACTAGGTTGTTGATTTATATATATATATATATATATATATATTTGGATTAATTTAATTCTTACATAAAACACGCATCGTCTTTAAGAAATAACTTTTTTTTGGTATAGGGCTGTTTTCAATATTATATTGAGTATTAGCAATGGTTTCATATTCTCTTTTGCTGCAGAACCGACAATGTTGTCAAGACTGGACTAGTGAATATATATATTTGTACTGGAACGGAATTTAATAATGAACAATTGTTAGAACGATCCAGTTGATGATTTTGTATATTGGACAGCAATCAATCAAATCGTTTGAACATTAATAACAACAATTACGGTAAAACAGTTAAAATGTCGGAATGCTATTAATGCAGCTAATAGAAGGCAGTTGTAGACAATTTGCCCAACCGATTAATGTATGTTATTAATATCATTGATTAGTGAATAGCTTTTCTATCAAATATAGATGCTGGCTCATGACCCGATAGTATAATATTACAGAAATTGTTCGTTAATCTATAGATTGCTGCCGGCTTTATTGAAACTAATTATCAACATTAAAAAGAAAAAAAGTTTAAAATTTCATTACAAATCGAGAATCCAAAATTAGTGGTGAAGATATTATGTCTGTTAAAATCTAATCCTAGTAATTTAATTAGATGTTGGAAGTTATTCTATTCGGATTAGGCTCAGTCGATTAAAGGACAAAAAGCATTATTTACGATATATTTGTCTGTCTGCCAGTTTTGGATTTTGATTAAATTTATTTTTTTAGAAATAACAACAAAATTCAAATATAGTTAAAATAAATTACTTGAATGATTTCTAACAAGAACACAACAGCATTTTTAACCTTTTTTTTAGTAACTTTTGAATTAAATTGATAAAAAATCATTAAAATTTAGTCAATATTTCTTATAGAGAATCTTCTTTCTGTTAAGCAAAGTTCTTTCGAACGAAAGTAAACAGGTTATTTTACATCATAAGCGATTTGATTTCGCAGCTCTATTAGTGAACGCAGCTTATTATTCTATACACGAGTCTTACCAATTACCCTACTTAACTATTGCTGAAGAGAAAACTGCTAAGAACTTGTTACCAAAATTTGTTACAAAAATAATGTTAAAATGAATTAATGAAAGTCAAAGACTAATCTTGAAGTAAAGATGTTTTTCACAAGAAATAGCGAAATGTAATTAATATTAACTTTAATTCCCCAATTATGATTTACAAACACAATGATGTAATCGTGATTTCCGGATTATATCATAAGTGGATAAACATGATCTTTTATTTGACACTCTTGTTTAATTTCATTGGTACAAAAAAAATTTAAACTCCACTGAGTGAAGCTAAATGATGGCATTAGTGGGCGTACATTAATTGGATTTTGGCACGAATAAAATGAATCAAAAGAAAAAAGAAAGAGAAAAAGTTTGAAAATTGGGAGATGGCGAACCTGACGCAGAGTCGGTGTTGGCGTAAGGAATGGGATTAATTTTCGTTGTCATTCAAATGAGGAAGATTAATAATGTAAATGAGGACCAAGAATGAGTCACGATAATTCGGGCAACTGGTATCGATTAACTAATAAACTCAAACAGAGGATCTGATCAGGGAGGGCGGGGGGAGGTAACGGGGGCCGGAGAGGATTCTAGCAATCGCTGATTAAAGCCAGGCGATTCGGAAAATGGGTAAGCTACGGCACCAAAGGAAGTTCCGGTGGGGAAAATCCACCCTCGTTTATAACACTTCGGACTTTTGGCACTTTTAATATGAACAGCCCTAATGGAGAAACAGTAAATTACAGCGGGAGTTGTGTTAAATCTTGATTCATGATTGTGGTCCTTGTCAGTTTTAATAGGAAGTGTTGTATCGCGAATATATCTTTAGTTATAATGAACTTAAGAGGAAGCTGATCCAAGGAAACTGGGCTTGCAAAATGAGAAGTTACTGTTCCTATTAAAAGGCAGAACGCGGAATTTGTGGTTGTTCGACCAAAATGGACCCCGTAATCATTGAGAGAAAGCGATGGCATTCCACTCCAGAGACACCCTCCCTATCCTACTTCATTATGTTTTCCGTTATTATAGCGACAAGATATTGTGTATAAACAAGCTTAATAAGCTAATAGAGTGTTTCATAATTGGTTTATGTGACATTAAATGGTGCTGCTGTATATTGTGGGAAGAGCCTTCTGATATTCAGCACAGATAGAAGGTTACATTATCGCAAATAATAAATCTCGTTACAGTAAATAATCCTGCCGAGGATGCAAATAACACGCTCCAAGGACCGATTCAATTTCCAGCGTCCTCCCGATCTTCGCTTGTGGTTACAAGAAACAGAAATTAGACTGTTTCGTGTTGGGGACCGATCTTAAATTAGTTGGGTACAATCAAAGAATGGAAATTAATAATTCAGGCCTCAGACTTTTCTATCTGTGTTGTTTTCATTTGATTGCGTTCTTTGTGATTCCTCCCATTGATGCTTGCAAAGTGAACCAATCCTCTGCTGAGTTCTGATTCTTCACATCTACTATTTTCAATTTCTCACACAGGAACAATAAATAAGGGATTTCCAAAGGTTACGCAAGATTTTACTGCAATTGGAAAATTCCGAATCCAGTGAATTCAAATTATTCAACGAAGAATTGGTTTGCTATGGGCTTCGTAATAAATTTAAACGATTCTGTAAAAAATACGAGTCAGGAAAGTTCAGGAAAGCCCCTAAAGGTACCAATTTTTAGCAGGAATCCAAAATATGAACCCACTATTTTGTTAAAATTGTAATAAATCGAAAATAGATGAAAAAGGAGACACTCAAGTTAGAAATTTATCCAAATTTTGGCTTCCAAATTAGCTTTAAAATCTCCGGATAATTAAGAGTAAAAGTGTGAGTTTTAAGTATTTTAATCGTAACATACGTCACAAGTTGTTACTGTACCTACTCAGTTCATTCTACAATATTTATATATATTTCAAAAGATCTTATTATTTTAAACGGTATTAATTAATAATATGAACTTACATTTTCAAATTGAGGATTGAAACCTCAAAAAAAATCCTGTTCCAAGAGAAGCAACTGTGACTTAATTATGTGGTGGCCAGATACAAAGTGATTTGATAATGAAGCACTGAACTTAAGAGTTCGATCCTTCATCGCGAAACAGGAGAATTTTATTCAGTAAAAATACCTCAGAAAATTATTTCAACACTTCTCTAAAAGGCTCAATATTTATTTTTATGCATTTACTTTTTTATGAAGCTATATGATTGTTATTTTGTTTTTGACTATGTTTTCCTTAGAGATTGCTAAAGTGAACATTTAGAATAGGACAGTATTTGATAAATAAATATAAAACATTGCTAAATTAATCTCCAGCACCAGCCACATTATGGAATGATTGTTATTTTAATAATAAAAAGATTTTAAAAAAGAAAAGAAAAGAAAACAAGAGAAACCCATTAAATAAACATTTATATGCTCATATAGCCTAATATTCTGTAACCCTTTAAATATGCATTTGATATGCACAATATGCCCATACAATAAAATTGAGATTGTAAAGGCCAACAATTAAAGTATACAAAATCTCTTATTCTTATTGTTTGTTTTTTTCCACCATTTTAGACTTTCAGAAAAATCTCTCACAAATGTAAACAAATGTAAATATTGATACAGCTAATACTACATAAACTAGTAAAATAAATATAGACTACTTGTTAATTATCATTAAATATTCAATACAAACTAATGAATTAATCAGCAAATTTCTAAATAGTAGCCTATAAGATGATAAACAAAAGTGCAACTTAGACATCAATTGAAATTTCAAGAAATTATTATTCTTTGTTTTTATTTACACAGTAGGATAAGACAGCTTCTCATAAACTATATTCAAAAAAAGGTTACTGAAATGCAATCATACGGTTTTGTGAACGCAGTGTAACTGTGTGCATGCTATACGTAAAATATAACAATAGAAAGTATAAAGTAAAAATCCGATGTAAAAACTGCTTGTGATTCGCGGTAGGTCTTACCGAAAGTGATAATAATAATAATAATAATAATAAAACTATTCTCTCCGTCTTTCAATATATGTACAGTATAGAAAGAGACAGACTGATTTTTGTGTGTGTGTGTGTGTGTGTGTGTGTGTGTGTATGTGACATTCGGTGATTGTATGGTGAATCGGCACTTATTCTAAAATCTAGAAAAATATATATATACAATGTGTGAGCGTTTGCTGTATATAGATAGATTGGCCTACTGAGTAAATAATATATGTGTAGGCATGTGATTTTAGTCCTGTGTGTGTATATATGGCCCTATATATAAAAGAAGAGTTCATACCAGGTTACTCCAAACATAAATAGTAAGGAATAAATTGAGATGTTTGAAGACAGTACTCTTTTTAATTTTTTTTTTATATAATTCTCTGAAGTTTCCCTCGAACACAAGCTCCCGAAAATTAAAGGAACAAAATATTAATGAAATAATGATATTATATCTTTTGTTTATTTTCATTTCAAGACAATTTCCGTAGATGAATATTAATTCAATTAAAATTAAACTTAGCAGCTGATTTATTAATTGAATTGAAGATTTCTGAAATTCTTATGGCAACTATTATTAACATAGAACTCTTGATATGAAGCTCTTATTGGGACAAAAATTGGCAGTGACATCTTAGCGGGAGGCTGCCCATAAGACGGGCATTATTACTGCAATAATACAACTTAGCCTGAATCATTAGACCTGTTTCCCGTAGCGTCGCTCTGCTGCTTTGCCACATGAACGATAACGCCGTAGTAAACTTACGTGTGAAACTGATGACCCACTCCAAACAGAGTGGAACGCCTTAATACAATGATAACGTCTTCATGTAACGATATCTCATTTTCCGAGAACAGCAGTTTTTAATATAAAAATCAAACGATTATTAAAATTTAATCTTTTGTCAATTTTAATTTTATAAGAAAATATAGAACTAATATAAAATTTGAATTTTAACTGTTATTCAGCTGTAGGTCGTCTATTATCTTTTAATAAGTTCCGCTCATCTGTTTTTAATTATTGCTAGGGATTTTTTTTTTTCCACCAAAACAACCTTTCAATTATTTCAGTTTTATTCAAAATTGAATAATTTGATTTATTGATAAAAATTTTTGCAAATAAAACGATCTGTTGAAGAAACTTGAAATAAAGAAAATTTTCTTTCTAAAAATTCGAAATGAAGAGTTAAGAGTTAAGCAGCAAAATACATGGTTATGACTTTAAATTTCGTTTGGATTGTGATTTTGTTTTTTCATATATTTTTAAGAACCTCAAAGAATTCAAAAATACTATAAGTAAAAATTTTGTCTATTTTATCTATCTTTACATTTTGTCTTTATGTTTATCTTTATGTAAACATAAATGGTAGACTTATTTTCCTTATATTTCTTATCTGCTCCTAGATAATACTTTTCAAATTGTGAATCCGTGGCTCAAAGAGATTTTTCCCTGTTTGTTTCTTCTCCCTACATCCAACGCCTTTAATATGCAGGTAGCAGCCCATTGGTAATTGTTATTGATATTATTATGTAAATCCATTCGAAACCTGATTTATTATTTCAACACAAATTTATTGTGACACTGTCAATTGAAATAAAGCAGAATGAACTGTTAAAACTAATTAAATTAATCTGAAATGCCAATTTTTTTTTTTTTAGACATTAAAAATAGATGCTTATCTGTTATATTTTTAAGTTTTATTGTTTCAAATTTTTATTCAATGTTTTAACGAAAATAAGCATCGTAAAATCTTTCGACTTTATGGCATTTTGTGTTTCAACATCAATAAAAATGTCATTATTGGTAAAGAAATTATGATGTTTTTTTTTTTTTTTATTTATAAATATTATTAAATAAAGGACTTTTTCATCCTCTCTAAAATATCATAAATGCAATAGAGAATATAAATGAAAATAAATAATAATAATAACAATTGCACTAAATCTTTGATACGATTCTAAAGAGTGTTTAGCTTTCCTTTTGTGCATTCAGAAGACACAAGTGGGGAAAAAAGGAGAGCTCGAATTTCCTCCGTCGTTTTATTAGTGTAATTATTGACTTTTAACATTCTCCCGTAACGGTTTTTCTTTCTTCTTTTGCAGCGCAGTCCATTATCACAAGGAAAGGTTCCAATAGCAACGAGGGCTGTTGTTATCTCCATATATGGAAATGCGAAGCAGATATCAGCACAAGAGAGAGATCCTCCATGATGGCTGCTGCTGCTGCCTTCAGGCCATGTACTTTGGGCTGCGATTAGATGAGATCAGTAATGACTGCTGTGTGCCAATATAGCAATCGAGCAGTGGGATGGGTCAGTTACATTGGATAAGATAAATAGGCCAATGAGAAGGGGAAAAATTCAGAATTGGAGAATGAAAGGATTTGGTGCATCTGCTTTAGTTTAGATATTCAAGAGAGATTCGCGACAGATAAATGCAAGGGGGAAGGGAATATGGAAAAATATGTTTCTCCAATCAGTATGCCAATTGTGAACTATTGCCTAAAACGTGGCGGGATTTTTTATTATTTTTAAACAGATAACACCTTTTTTTTTTTTCATCATATCTTATGTATTATGCGTTTCGTTTTCTTCTTTTTTTTTAATATTTTTTTTAATGTCTTTATAAATTGTCATTACAGAATTCGTAAAAGCTACTTCTTATTTTATTTATTTATTTAAAAAAAATTGGCACAAAAAATTACAATTCAAGTAAAATGATGCTGGTCATTACGTCATCTTAATTTTTTTTCCAAGCATTTAATAATTTCTATGTTTAAAATAAAATTGTAGGGAATTTAAAAAAAACAAATATGTAATTATTCACAATAAGTAATAAAAAAGAAATACAAAACAAAATAATAATAATAAAAATTTAAGTTTATTTTATAATTTGTGTGGGTTTTTTTTTCTTTTTTTCTGATAAACACCAAAGCAAGGATTCAAAAAATTGAATGCAAATTAACAATGAAATTGCAAATTCAACCGTTATGTTAAAACAATTCGAAACAATTATCAATTCTTGGACCATTTTCTTTGTAAGAATAACAGTGTTTTTATTTTTTTGTTTGTTTGTTTTTCTTTAAACATCAATCTTTTCTAAAGGGATTTCATTTTAAGATTTTAATCTCTAAATTAAAGGCTTTAATATTACTAAGTGATTTTTTTAGTATCTTTAAATCTCTTTATGAATTGTATTTTGATAGAATGTGAAGTATATTATTCATTTCGTTAAATTGATTTCAAATTAAAATATGAAAGTAGTTATGAAGAAGAGGAAAAGGATTTAATTAAAATAATAATAATAAATTGGAGCTTCTTTATTATTGGACTTTTAAGAAGTGATCACATTTTTGAGGAAGCTGGTTTAACAACTATTCGTTAATTTCAAGGCAATATTCACAATTTGATATAAACTTACCTTCATTGTATTAGAAGTTAGTTCATGGAATCTAATTTCAATACATTGTAATACAACTTTAACTTATTAAAAGAAAAAAAAAAAAGAGGAATGGAAAAGGCGAAAGCAAATTTATTACTTGCTTTGATGCTGAAAAGGATTACTATCGACACATGGATGAATGAGTTAAAAATAGAAAATGTGCGATACCAAGGAAGAAAAAAGGAAATCTTCAACTCTTATGTTAGTTCGTTAATGAAAGCGAATACATTGTATTAAGAAGTATTACAACACTACATCTATGGTTCTGTTTACTTTTTTGAAGCATTTTTTTTCTGCAAATATCTGAAACGGTTTGGATAGAAACAGTTTTCTGCTTTCTTGTATGTCAGTTTCCTCACAGCAGCATTACATAACTCTCTGAAGAAATAATAAAATATGCAGAGAAAGAGAAGAGAAAATGCCAGAAAAAGGCGATGAGTTTTTTTTTCTTCTGATATTGAAATCACAGGGGAACGGAATTTATTTCAGCCCAAAGAAATAATAAATAACAATATGAAATGTAATTTAGATTAGAATTAATTGATGAAGAATTTTAGAATATTTGAAGCAGATGGAAGCTTAAACGAAAAAAAATATTCCTAACTTACTAACCATAACATAATCTATAATTCATTACATAAATTAAGAACTTAACTTATGAACAACTAATATATCATTTTGATATAATTCTTCAACATTTTTTATTATGTAAAATTCGTATAAAAATATTCATATGGGTATTTATTGATCTTAATATCATACCTCCTTCTTAGTTCACTTCTCTTCATATTATGTATTAGAATCCATAATATAAACTTCTTGAAATTATTTATTATTTTAAATAATAAATAATACACATCACAAATTTTCGGAAAATTTCCTTATTCCTTTTTTCAAGCTATTTATAAATGAAGACTAAGATAACAAAAGAGAAAAATGCTATGACATATTCTCGATTAAAACAAATAAACTCACATCTCAACAATGGAATAATATCTTTGTATTTGAATAATACTAAACCATATCGGTAAACACCCTTTAACAAATCGAAAAAATGATCATAAGTCATTAAGCATTAATAAACTAATTCTTTGAATATAACAGATTTGGATGAAAGCAAATACTTTTTTGTCAAACTATTAGCTAGGAAAACACTGGTTACTTATATAAACACCATCGTATCTATTTAAGTTCTGTGAATTAGTTTATTAATTATGCTTAATGACTTATGATCATTGTTTTGGTTTGTTAAAATGTTTTGGTTTGGTAAAACCAATATCGTTTGGTATTATTAAAATACAAAGATATTATTCCATTGTTGAGATGTGAGTTTATTTGTTTTAATCGATAATAAGTCATATCATATTTCTCTTTTGTTATCTTAGTCTTTATTTATAAATCGCTTGAAAAAAGGAATAAGGAAATTTTCCAAAAATTTGCGATATGTATTATTTATTATTTTAATAAATGAAGAAAAAGAATTTGTGTTATGGATTCTGATATTTATTGATCTTATCAAAATATTATTGTTATTTATGTAGCCTATGTACATCATTTTAATGGTAGTTGTCATAAAGGTAAGTAAAGTATTTATTTGTATTAAAATGTTAAAGTATAAATGATGCATAATTGAAAATGTTTATGTTGTAATTGCCTACATAAAGAATTTATTTTTGATTCAAACAAAGGCGATTTGATCCCAAATCACTTCTTGTCTAAATGCTTTTTAAACTCTTAAAATAAAAAAATATGTAAATTTACATAATGTCATTTTTTCTAATACTAATTATAATGTTGAGAACTGATTCTATATTTTTAAAAAAGTAATTTTTGAGTCTTATTTTTTAATGTTAAAAATATGAGTTTCTCTTTCGAAGTAATTCAGCTTAAAATGATTCGTTCATTCAATGAACCTTAAAAAAAATCGAACGAACGATCAGCGGAGGCCGATGTCTTCATTACCACAATGTTAAGATGCACAACACACGCTGCCGACCTATTTAAATTAGCAACTGTTAGATAGTAGAACCGTGTTGCTAAGCGAATTCAATAGGCTCAAAGTCAATTCCAAAAACCAGATCCGCACAAAATTTGGGTCGGTGTCAAGTGCATGCGTGTGTAGGAGTGGCAATGGAACTCATATTGAGCGTGGGCGCGTTACAGGGCGGTCGAGATGAAATGAAAGTCTAGCGGAGAGATTTGTCGCAGGACGGGAGATCTCTCTCTAATCCGTTGCTCCCATCATATGTGGGTGGAAACGGACAAATGAGTAAGTTCAAATAGACACTTTAGGTAAGCAACGTCTTAAAGATAGGAAGTTCGTTAAAGTCGCTTCCTATTATCAAAAATACAAATAAAATCAAACTATACAATGATGTATAATATTTGTCAAGCATTTCTTCGGGATCTTACCTTTTCTTTACATTAATAAAAATGGTCGTAATTTAGGACAAACTTAAGACAGTTTCGATTCCATAAGATCATCAGCAGTTACAGAATAGTAACAATAGTAATTGATTAAAACATTGCAAAATCATGCGATTTGATAAGGTAACTTTATTGACGATCTGTAAAACGGACTGCTTTTACTGAATTCTTTGATTCTGATGTTGCCATAATTTTGTTTGTGGCATACCATCAAAAAAAAAAAAAATGCTTAAATGAAAGTGATTAAAAAAAAAAAAAAATAACTCTCCTTGTTCAAAGATTTTTGTTTAGTTGTGAATTTTGAATGGATAAGGACTTTATTTGCTGGGAATGTAATATACTGAGTTTTTTGCATTCATCCCACTTCCTTGTGGTTTTGGTTTATTGAACTTAACCATAGCTATTGCAAAGAAAACATCAAGAGATTGTAAGGAGATAAAAACCTTTATTTTTACTTAACGGCGATTTGAAAGAATTTTCTAACATGATAAAGAAATGCATGACGAAAGATTACTCTATTTAAATTTGATGAATCCTTTTATTGACGTCATTGATTTAGCATAGAGATAAAATATATTTTATAATGATAAACTGCCAATGTATACAACAACACAATTACTTATTTTGTCCTCAATTATGATTCCTAACTTAAAGATAATATTCGCAAGAGTATATAAATGTTATAATTGATAAATATTATATTATTCAGAAGAACTGTAATCTAATTCAGTAACTGTTAAATTTCAAAGTGGTAAATGTAAACACTTAACTTTATTTAAAAACTTCTGTCTTTTACTGAAGTGAATCTCTTCCTTCGATTTTTTTTATTTTTTATTTTTTGCTTCTTTTTCCACAATAGCTATTCGTAGATATTCTCAATGTATTTCCCTTGATGAACAAAATAAACATTCAAGACTTCAATCAACCAAATTTTATTCCACACGACAGGTGAAAATTATTACTGAAAATGAGGTTTAACGAATTTCGATAGTTATCAGTAACAACCCAGATTTGTTGATGTTTAATTGCGGATAGACAGTTACAGCCGCTGTTAGCAAAAGGCGCTTGAAAATAAATACTAAATCATCAGTTGGTCGTTTTCTCCGCTTAGTTGCAATGTATCTGAAACAGAAAACATAAAGACACAAAAGAAAGGGCGCAGAAAATGAAGAAAGAGAAAGAGAGGAGGAAAAAAAAATAAATGGCTTATTCTTCGATGAGAAGGCGGAATCAATCAGTCCGTCTTTCCGTGACGAATGGAATTAAAGTGTGCCCTCATTTTGTTTCAAGCGGAGGAAATGGAATCGTACCAAAACATCTTGAGGGAACTGATAAAGCGGCCTTGATGGAAGCAGTCGGTCGACGGGAACTAGAATTCGGCAATAGCGAAACTTGGCTGCCGACCAAACTCGTAACCGACAGTCGATCTCTTCTTGCGTGCGCATTCATCGCTTACTCAGAAACAGCTTCATATGTACAGATATAATTATATATTTGGCTTTCTTCCTGCCAGAACGCTTTGTGATTGTCAATATAGAAGGAAAGCGGCTATATTTATTTTTCTACAATAAATTCGAATATTGAATTTTAGCAATTAGAATTAGTCCTCATTTTTAGAAGCAATTTAGCATAATAGAACGCATTCCTTTTGTGAATAAAAATATCGATAAAAACGATCCGAAAGAACGATGTCTTTATTATCTGAAATCTTGAATGAATTACGATTGTTATCGGGCTTTTTAAATGAACAAACTATTGGATGTAACTGTGTTGCTAAGAGAACCCTTAGTCACTTTAAAGTGAAGATCAGAAATTTGGGCTGGAATCAAATGCACAGGCGGCAATACAAGGAAATAGATAATAGCTATAAAAAAAGAATAAGCCCAAGATTTATTTATTTTTTATAATTTTGAAATAAACACACGCATTAGAACATAAATAACACTAGAAAATAATCTTGAGGAAAAAATAAACAATAAAAATTTATCTTTTTATTTTTCTTTTGTAAGAAAAATTAAGGTCAGTATTTAAGCCAACTATATTTCACTTAATCTGGTGTCATTATTATTATTAAAAAAAAAAAAATAATTATAATAACTGATTGAAATAAACCAAATTTGAATTTTTGATTATATTAATTTGAAAACTACCATGCTTTCACGAAGGCAAATTATAAATGTAAATAATTATAGTTTAATAAATCTGAAGTGGAAATGGAACGTTATTTTTTTTATTTGATGTTTAAAGATTACTGAATAGTTATAACTGGAAATTGAAATTTATATTAATTAATGATATTATTTTGTAATATAGACTAAGCTACACAATGCATTGTACTAATATTCGTTAAAAACATATTACAACTGGAGACTTTCAAATCTTTCGGAGATTCACCTTGCTGCACCAGGTGCTGATGATGAAATTTCAGGAAGATTTGAAAGTGTCCAGTTGTAATACGTTTTTAATTTTAATTTAAGTGTGTGGATTTCATATTTTAATTGTACATAAGCTTTTTAACACACGTAAAATAATTATTTTAATACACATTCGATTACTAATTTCTGAGCCAGTCCATGTAAATTTAATTCTAGAATAAATTTCTGTCCATTCACAATTTTATTCATATTTTATCGAGTATTTTTTATTCAATTGATTTTTTGTTTAATTGAAATAAACTATCCAACAAAATAAAAATGATGTTTTTTTTATATAAAATTGATATTTTTCGTTCTCATCCTCTGATGTTGATGAAAATGCTTTCTAACCTAGCTGTTTTTTTTCTTTCTTCTCTTTGCTGTTGTAGGCATTGGTAGTCCGAACATAAAAGCTGCTTCATTCTGTCGGATAATTGCAGTATCAAGTCAACGAGGTTTTTAAATTGTTGAGCAAAAAGTCCGATGCTCTTTGAGTCGCGCTGCCGCCCGGTTTCCTTCCCACCAGCCGTATAAATTTACTGCCTTTAGAACGTAAATCTTGGCCGAATCACTTCCTCAAAACTTTTTCTCTTCCCCTCCTCTCCTTCCTTCATTCTTCCAATCAAGTATCTTTTTTTTTCTTTTTAATTATTCACGATCACAGTGATCGGAATTAAGATTTGTAAGATAGGCCAGACTCGTCTGAGCCAGTGCGAGAGGAAAAAAAAAAGTTTTATAGCTCAACGTGCGATTCTTTTTTTCTTTTCCGTGAATATTGTGCGAGTTTTTCGCTTATCGGCTGGGACCAGACAGTAAGTGGGACAGTAAGTGAGACCATGTGCTTCTTAGCGGCAAAGGCGTACGGGTCACGACTGTACCAGTTATAAAACGGAGGCGGTGTAAATTGTGGGCCTCGGCTCTTGGGGGGTGGTTTTTACGGGCCGTGTGATAGGCCCTTGCAGCCAACGGGGACGGTTCTTGGGTCGTTGTAATACAAAGTTACATCGGTGGAAGGGTCGTGGAGGAAGCCCGAACAGTAGCAATTCCTGTAGTTTATGTGTCATGATCTGAACGAGTTTATAGGCCATCACTACATCGCAAACACGTGGAGGAAAAAAAAAAGAAGAGAGAGAGAGAGAGAGACTCGTAAAGTTTTACTGACAAATTTCCCTTTACGTATGGGGCCATAAAGCGGCGGAGGCCGGACCTCTTGATTTTTATTCAGTATAAAACGGGTAATTACGGCAATTTCCGTTTCATTTTCGACAACAAATTTGACCCGTGGGGGTTAGACCGTTTAAAAACTCATAACTTTCAACGATATTGCTGCATAAATCAGCGCCTAACACAGTCCCGTGGCTTTTGTGGAGCCAAAAGACCAGACAAATTGAGGCGGTCGTTCACCATACGGGACAGATTACGACTGCTTGCAAGTGCCTCGCCAGCCAGCCAGAGAGCGGCTCAGCCGGATAACGATTCGCCACCACGCCGCGGCGGGCGACAGCGGAACGGCAGGCAGCCAACCCGATCGCCGCTTGCCTCTCTCCGGTCGGCGCAATTGGAGAAGCGCCGAAGGAAGCCGGCAATCTCGGTGGCGCTCTGAGTCGCTTTGCCCGCGTTACGGCTTGCGGTTCTCCGGATACGATTTTCGGCGTACCCAAACGAAATAACTCTTCTCGGGATTATACACCATATCTTTTGAAGCGGAAGTTTATTAGTTTAATTCTGTTTCCTTCCTTAAAACTTTCGAGTGTTTCAGCTCTTTAAACACGTCCTCACCGTGCAGCGAACAAAGAAACTCGGCAAGAAATTTCCACGGTTCGAACTTGTCACAACAATTATTTGAGTTTGTCTTTGCTTCCAGGAAGCCTAAAAAAACAGCTTTAAGCTTTAATTTCTCTGGATGAAGTCTGTGCTTTGTGGCTGAACTTCAGCTTTATAGGATAATCGAATTTCGTTTTCGTCAAAGTGAATGAATGCCACCGTGTTCAAGTAACGTCAAGGGAGTTTCACACCAACGGCTTCTGTTGTTCAAATTCTGTGATAAAAGAGTGTAAAGGTGAAATACTGGAAGAAAACGGCTGCCGTGTTTTTTGAGGTTTTTAAAGGGAGTTTTAAGCGATTATTTTTGCTGAGGTAAGATCATGAGAAACGGATGTGGAAATAGTATTGGGAATTTGCCTTGGCACGAACTTAGTTTTACAAAGATTCATATCAACTCTAACATACTTTATTATCTTCCAGATGAAGTCACATGGATTAAAGTGAAATTACTACATTGAAAAATCGTACACTATCGTCATACGCTTAGGATTTAACGCTTTCGATGTTTGCTGAATCTTCTGCTAATTTGGTATGGCTGCATGAAATAGTTTTCATAATTAGTGTTATAATTATGCTAACGTTTTAGTTTTATTTCTATTAATATGATGTATTTTTTATTATCTCAAGGCAAAAAGAAATAAGATGTAAGATATTACGTAATTAGTAACATTTAACAATTTAGACAAAAGAAGAAATAACTTGAAAAGCTATTTCAAACAAATGAAATAAGAAATCTTATTTCAACTGAAAAAAATTAAATAAATAAAGCCTAAATGAAATATGCATCATCACAACAGTTCACTTACAATGTTGTTTCCATTCAGGTTAAAAACCCGTAAATAAACTCTTTGTTATTGAAATATCAATAACAGTAATAATAAGCGATATAAACTTAAATGAAATTACTGTTTACTAATTGTTGGTATTTTACTTAACAAATTTAAGAATTACTGTGCTAACGGTATCATAAAACAACATTTACATACATAATTATTAAAACTATTTTCTAATGCAGAAAAATATTATTTTATGTTACTTATTATTTAAGACAAAAATAGGCCTAATGAAAACCTTCAGTACACATGTTAATTTTAAAAAAAAAAAATCCTCACATTGTTACAAAAGGAATCAACATCAACGAATAATTACGAATTTATTTATTCAGAATTTCAGTGTAAGCTGGCTTTAAAATTTAAATATAAAAGTAAACAAGCATTTCTTGGTATTAAGCAAGTCATCTGCAAAAGTTAACTTTTCCCAATTCAAGACCGACTAAACATTTGGAAACTAAAAATTATCATAAGAAACCAACAAAGGTTCTTGAAAACGGAAAAGGCTTTAATAGTTTACGTCGAAATGAATTTTAAATGCTGTCTGCTTGGTGTAATTGATTTTTAAAGCTGAACACAGAAAACATGAGCACAACAACAGAATACAGAACAAGAGAATCCAATGGGAACTGATAGGCCTACATTTGAGCGGCACAGATGGAAGTATTGATATTTAAAGATAGTTATTAAAAAATCGATTATTTCAAACAAAACATTTTGTGTAAATAGATTGTAACAACATCTTTATCGCAGATAAAATAAATAGTACTTTTTTTTTTGAAAATATATATAATTGATGTAGACAAACTGCACTCTGCCGATTTCCTCAATTCACAACATTCTTTTCAATAAAAACAAAATATCAGGAAAATATTACATACAAGTTGATCAAATGTAACAGTTAAAATTAAAAATACAATGCATTTCCTTGTAATTTTAATTTTAACTGTAACTTTTGATCAATTTGTGTGTAATATTTCCCTGATTTTAATTTTAACGAACATACGTTAAAACGCCATTCGTAACAACAAAATATACTATGTATTAAGTAAGATGTTAAATTATCCACAACTCAGTCTTTTGTTTATCTTTTTAAGTAATCATTACAAATGAAGCTTAAACAAACATAGGGACATTATCTCCTTGTATTTTAAGAAATAAAAATAGAAATACTCATAACTGAAACGTACTTGATTAGGTCTACATGTAATCAATATTTATAGATCTACAATATTTAATGGTGCTTGTTTAATTGCTTGGCATTCAAATCATTCATAATTGAAGTACTGCAAATAAAACAAAACATAATAATGAAACTAATTGAAATTAATTTAAGTTAAAGCAAATTTAAAAATGGTTCACAAAACGTACTAAAGAACCTCCAACATTTCAAATCTTTCATCATAAATTTTGAAAACATTTATTAACTAAAAATTAATAGTTGTTGTAATTAAAATCTATTAAACTGTTTACACTATTTAATATATTTAATTTCCGTCCCTAATTTTCGCAAGGCTTTTGAATTAAAAAAAAATACATAATTTCCTAACTCTGTTCTACAAATAATATAGCTCATTTTATTTATTTTGTTTTCATATAGTTTCTGCTTTTACTAGTACCAAAAATCTTAAATAAAACAGCTTATTTCAATATATATACTGTGTTGTGTGTGTGTAACAGATTTTTTTTTTAAATCCCTTTCTGAGAAGGGTCATATTGAAATAAATAATGCTGACAGACTTTAAATAAAATTGAAGCGCGAAAGCTGCTAACCAATAACTACTACAAAAGAAAAGGAAAATAAAAGAAGCTGTAAAGCCATTGCTTGACCCCCCCCTTTTTTTAAAAAAAAAAAACAAAAAAAAAAAACGGCAGCCACATGAAATGGTCAACTGCGGCTTTACCTTTGCATGACTTTTCTATTCGCAATGTCATATGAAATTCTCTCCGTGGAAATTTAGTTTGGGGATAGAGCACTAGGTTTCATTAAAGGTAGCATCTTTTATTACTTTTTGCCAGCGCGGTAAATATTCCCCAGATCACAGCCTAGATAGGCTCTTCCAGTCTCCACTTCGAGCTGCCCAAAATAATGTACCCCCGGGGATTTTTCCTGTTGGAGGTTATATCTCGCTTCAAGTTAAAACTTATTACACTTTGGCCACAAAGCCAGGCCCAAGGCATATATTGGAACAGACAGAGTATCGTAGTTTTGATTACTGTGTAAGTCCAACATGAATCTCTCCCTATATAACTCCCCCCACCCTCTCCAATCACAATATCCCATAAAGACGAACAAGAAACGCATTCAGCGCTGCAGAACAAACCAAAGGTGAGAGTGTAAATCTAATCAACAAAGAAATGACTTAGATGATGATTTCGATGGACCAAGAATTGCTGATTGGAATTTGGACAGAAATTCCACTGAAAAGAGAGATTCTGTGTTACGAGAATTCAAAGAACCATTTTTATTGAGATTTCTTGATATTTATTTAGATACAGTATATTTATGATTAGATAAAATAAACAATGGAAGATTAAACATCATCGATATTTTTTTTTTAATTCAGTCTAGGACTTACGACCTTATATTCACTAGCTGAAATTCATGAGAGCGAATCAGGTTATCTTAATTATATCGATGTAATTCATTATATATAAATAATTATAACATATGCCATAACAATTATCTTATATTTAATTTATTAATTTTACTTGTTTTATATTGGATCGTCTTTAAAGGAGGAAGTAAGATGTAAGGCTAGCAAGTTGAAAACTTAAAGGTTCCATGAACTTTAGTCGAATAAATTCTGATAATTAAAAACATCTGAAACAGAAAAAAAAATAAAAAAAAATAATCCATTCAACAATTCTGCCATAATTACAGCATTAATTCTGTTTCTATTTTTATACTTTGATTCCTTATTTTATTTTTAATAAAAAGTGGAGCAAGAAATTACCGAACACAGTAATAAAGAAATTATATTAGTAACCTTTTTTTGAATCCCAGATACTATTTAAAGTTTTCTTACTAACATTTTCTTCTAAGGAAGATAATAAGCGCATTTATTTTAGTCAAAGGGTAATTGCCTTCCCACTCATTGACTATTCTTCGCCTTCAAATACAAACATTTCTGTTTCTTCTCTTTGTTTCTCTAACTCGTGATGATCTTAAGCCATATGGCTTATGCAATTCTATTTTTTATTCTCCCTTCCCCCAACGTGTCTTCAGCCCAAACGATGCCCTATGCCTGGTAAAGACCACTACATATGCAAACTCCTTATCGGTAAACTGTTCTCACAATCGTCAAGGGAAAATATATGCCTTGGAGGAAATTTCAAATTAATTACTATGAAGGCAAATGAGAAAAAAAATATGAGGCAAGTTTCGTCTCTGATAAGTCTACGAGAGCTGATAAGTCTACTCAGTAACTGATGGCAAACTTATGAAGTCAATTAAATTTTTAATTAGTTCGTTAAACCGCCGCCTCCCCTTCATATAATGATTTTTCTATCGGCCAAAGTTGCTTCACCTTTAGAATCAACAGCTTTTGATAATGAAAAGTTTTGAAAGAGAGAGAGAGAATAAAAAAAAAAAAAAAATGAACTTTCGTTAAAAAGTAAAGCCTTTAGAGATATTTACAATTAATTTCATTTGATTAAAAGCTTATAAACAAACAAAAAATAATAATCTTAAAATACCCTCAATGTTTTCATATCTACAATATAATTTATCACATTTAAAATTAAGTCTCCTTTGTTAAAATATGGCAATATTTTTTTTTATTACTAGTTTAGGCCTAAATTTCTTATAAAGCCGGCTTTATATCTTTTAACAATAATAATTTTAATATGTATTCTAATGAAAGCAATCTTTCATTATAAAGAAAGAAATGTAAAATTCCTCTCCCTGATCACATTTACTACAGCACCGGATACGAAAAAATATTTCTAAAAAGAATTATGATTTAAAAAAAAAAGGCAAATGAAGGGATTCTTTAAGGATTCTTAAAACGATTGGACGACTTTCAATTTATTTATTATATTCTTATTGTATCCACCATGAAACAAAGAAAAACAAATAACGTAAAAGGTCAATCTGAAATAATAGGCCGAGGAATCTTAGGAAAACGAGAAAAAAATGAATAAATGAAAGTTATCAAAACAAAACAAAAATGTAGATGTACTATTTTTATAAAAAGGAAAAAAAATGGATATCTCCTATAACCAGTCAGCTAAAAGCAGTTGTTTTATGACTAAATGAAACAGGAAAAGTGAAACTACATATTTCAAATAATTCGATTCCCTGTGTGAGCAATGAAACATTCCAATTACAACCGTTTAACAACCATTTTTCTTGTAAGACAAAAATATATAAAAAATACATGTGTAATTAATCAATATAAATCACAGGATTTTAAGAAAAAGATGTGATCACCTAAAATTACACCAATAATCTTTTCTTTTAATGGATTAGTTTATATTATAAGGAAAATGTTTTGAGCTAGCATGAAAATAAAATATCGACAGAACGTTGTGTAATGGATGTGTCTATTTCGTAAACTAGATGTTGTTGTTAATCCCAGGAACATTTCTTTAAACATATGGTCAGCTTTAAGTTTTTCTTTTTTTAATATTAATTAAGACTGAATCTTTTATGGTACTTTTTGTAAGACAATACAACAAATAGCTCGATAACTCTTAGCAATTCAACGTTTTTTAACTTCTTTGGTACTTTTGTTTTCCTATCATGGTTAAAGATGTAAGTCTACGAAATTCAAAACAAATTAATTTAATCGACTTTTAATGTTCTGTATATTCCAGTGTAACTTAACAACAGCAATAAATTATTTAATATTCGTTTGATTTCAAATAGTCTGATTTCTTATTCACATTTTAATAAATACAAATTATTAAGTAATGTCGTAAATTTGGCATAAAGTGGTTAATATAGATTAATACTTGTATAATATTGAAAACATTATCTTCAAAAATTAAAATGAAATGAATTCAGAAAAGCGTCGCATTTTCTGTAAACAATTTCTTTTCTAAAACAAATAACAAGAGGTAAAAAAAAATAAAAATAAATAAATGCATGACATAAAAAAAAAAGGACCAGAAAAGGTAGGTGGTCATTTCATTTGAAGAGGAAGATAATCATTTTACTGAATTAAACATGAGATTTCCTCAGAGACCACTGTTATCTTAAATAGGTCTACATAAATTAATGGGATTCCCCAGTGTACAATCGTTTACTTTGTAAACTGTAAAAAGGTAATTGGTGGACTAATGAGATCCAGTCATCCGTCAAATATATAAACAACTCACAATATCATTTCAAACCTATAAACCAAAGACAACTTTCCAAAAATGTTTAAAAAAAAAAAAAACACTGAATTTTATGAGAAACTTTTCACTTAGTTTTTATTTGGATATCATGATTATATTTTACCAAAGAGAAATTATGTATCATGACTATTCTGTAGCCTTTTATACTTATGATATTGTTAGATGATTAGTTTAATACTATTTAAATCTAAGAGATCTTTCATTAATTAATTTAGTCAATTTCATGACTTTATTTAATACTATATATAATTAATAGCTAAAAGGAAAACATATCATATTATACGAATTAATCTTTTTGCTTCGAGGATATTTTGCTATTTCGAAATTAAACTGAACTATAGACAAGATTAAAAGCTTTTTACTTTTACTGAGTTATTTCCTTTTTTCACTTGTTAGAAAAAAAAGCATAGTTAGAGATAAAGGAAACAGTGTGTGTGTATGTGTGTTCATATGTACAGTTTCTGCTTCAGATGTAAGTTAGAAATTTTCAAATTAAAACCATATATATCATTATTTATAATTATGTATATAGGAGAGAAAATTAATAATTTAATATTTTATTTATCATAATACGGTATTTGTTTTTGTTTTTATTGCTTTGATTCTAGACATTATTTTCATTACAATAAAAAGAAAAGTTCTGAGATCAGCAAGATAAAGAAAAAAAAAAAAATAAGAAGCATAAAATAGGAATTTCAAAGCTTAAATGACAAAGATAACATTCAGTGTTTCTTGAAATTTATAAAAACTTATAAATTTTTCATTTAAATTAACACAAAATTTTAAGTTTCAAGTAAAGTTGTTCTTTTTGTGATTATGAATATTTTTACTTTGAATTTCGTTCAGAGTTTAATATATGAAGTCGATATTTTATGTAATAGGCGAATGTATATGTTAGAACAATTAAAAGGGGCCTAGTTAAAAGAAATCAAGAACTTCAACATCTAACTATAAATGCTTGGATGGAATTTCTTTGCACTTTTATAAAGTAACAAAAACTTAAGATTTTCGAAATCTTTCTTCAGAAAATAAAATTATAAAGTAATAATAATTATCAAGATTCCCTTTTCTGCTTGCTAATCTAATTTTAAAGATTTCATTTTACAAAAGTTTTTGTAAATCCAAAAGTCAAATTAACTATCTAATTTGATATCTAACACTTTTAGCACTGTTAGAAAATGTAGGATCTACAACTGGTTTTTCAGGCTTATTTTTTTGTAAATTAAAATGATACAATCCTTTCAATTACGTGTTCCACAACGCAAGGTTTTAGTGGAGGATCATAGGTTCTATTGTGTCCCGACAAAGAAACTCTGCTCAAGGCCACGGTTTGCCAGAATTCCAAACGAAATGGAAAAGGATGCAACTGACACAGGTCCGACAACTGAACCCCCGCGCGTCCATTTTGCCTGTGGATGAGGTGTCGTTAGGTAATAACGGCTGTAAATCAGTCAGTAGAGAAAGTTCAAAGGGATTCCTGCTGCAGGCTAAGAAGGAGGGGGACAAAACTTTGGAACAAAGAAAGGGAGAGAGAAAAAAAAAGAAAAAAGGAAGTAGTAGAGACGGTCCCTGGCTATATCATTGATACAGAGGAACCACGCACCTTAGTAACCACCTGCACATATGCAAACCATTATCATCAGCACCACCTTGGATGTGATACACTTCTATTGGATATTTTGGAAAATATTAAACAAAGCTTAAAACTACCTAATCGAGAAGCAAATCGTAAATATTGCTAACTGACAATCGGAGCTACAAAAATATACATCATTTCATTTGAACTCTCACCAACTGTTTAGGTGTTCTGAAATGGGAAATAAAACAGCATTTAACTTAATTGATTTAATCATTTGGGCGAAACTATTTCATGCAATCAATACGAAGCAATTTATATTTAACGCGTTTATTGAATTTAAAACCAATGTAAATAAATAAATTTAGAAAACTAAATAATAAAGTACAATAAATATTAAATACGAAAAATTAAATTACCAATGAAAAACTCTATGCACTTTATTTTAAATGACCTTGCCTTTCAACTAATTAACCACATTAAACAAATATTGGAAAAATTTATTAATAACAATTTAAATTACTTACTCTAGTATTACCGATAATTAATAAATAAATTTTGATTAACTTTTAAAATTCAGCCAAGCATTTTTTTAATTTAAAAACTTGCTTGTCTTGCAGTAAACTGAATTATGTTGAATTTGTATCACTGATTATTGCAAAACAACGTTTTAATTCATTTTGTAATTTTGATATACTGGTCTAATTTGAGTAATAAACAGCCAATATTTTGTGGTAAGTTGGTCTTTTATTTTTCAGTTTCTATGAAAATTAAAAAGCTAACAGATTTAGTAGTTTTTTTTTTGTTTTTGTTTTTACTTTTACACATCCTTTTCGTATACATTTAGTTTGGTGAAAACGTAAAATTAATAAGAAAATTCTAAATATCAAAAAGAAATATCATTGGTTTTAAAAATTTTGACAGTTCTTATTTTTTTCAAACATTATACTAAATATTTGATAGTTTACAAAAAGCAAACCTTTTTTTTTCTTTTTAATTAATAATGTGAAAACAGAAACATTTAAAAAAATAGTTTGCACATATTTATCGACTTACAGTATTAAATCGATAAGAAATACAAACTAAATTAAAAAATGTTAAAGTTTAACTTGATAAGAATTAGGCCTACTTGATTAAAACTGCAATGACTAAACAGCAAAACATTTAGTTTGTTGCTGTTTTCTTTTTTTTCCATCAGTCGGTTTAGATTTCTATGAGCCACTGTAGATAGTTACAATGATATTATTGTAAGATTTCTTTCTATTACGTCATCGTTTTGATTATCATTATTCAATGTTGAGGCTAAGCAATAGAAAACATGTTTATTTAACTCCCTACCAATGATTTAAAGATGTCTGGGAAAATAAAAACCAAACTGTACTGTTACAAAGTAAAACTAAGTACGGTAAGCCATAAAAACTAATAAAAATTAAGAGCAACAAAATATCTTTAAATTAAAAAAAAAAAAACTGCTTTGTTTTTTTTTAAAAATAAATGTTTCTGTTAAGTTTCTTGGGAATAATATTTTTAGGTTTTATAAGACATTTAAAATTTATTTAAATTTAATGAACCGCAAAAATTGGATTTGGTGCAGTAATGTTTATGAGAAAACATACAAAAGTAATGTTCTGAAATGCAGAAATAACTTCGGCAACAAATGCTGAGTTGATTGAAACCTACAGATAAAATATTCAATCATAAAGTCTAGCTTCAAAACTAAATCAAATCATTAATAATTAGTCTGACTAGTCCGAAAATAAAACAGATATAAAATGGCCTAAAACTGTAAACTTCAATTTATTAGAAAGTACTTTCATTACAATAAATTCCTGTAAAAATAGAGGAATATATTTTCTTATATCATTGTGAAAATCGAGCTGTTTCTAAAATAACGTTATTAAAAGAGGAAACTATTGCAAAATATTCCTGTAAATTATAATATTTACAACGAAAATAAAATAGGTACTTTATTAAAAGATAAAAAATAAATATGAAAATAAGTTAATTGCAGTATAATTTGTAACATTATTAATTGATTGTAAGACAAAATTATAAAGCAGAATTTGTTAGTCAGCTTCACAACTGTCTATATGGAGATTTTAGCAAAAAATTAAAGAAAGATTTTTAAACCATTTGACACACTTAATATCTGAAGAAAGAGCATCTGATTTTTAATTAGCTTTATTTATTCTTCATTATTGTTTTATAGTATATGTTTATGTATATAGATATATATTATTTTGAAGTATTTATTTGAGCAAAGAGTAAAAAAATTATATCTTAATATTTCGAAGGAGAAGACACTCAGCAGGTTTTAAAACTGAAGTCAAATAATAAAGTTATTAATATATTATATTTATATATACAATTGCTTTAGTAGATTTAAAAAATATTTTAATAAACACAACATTTCCCAATTTCCTATTAAGGCTTTTTCAGAGTAACAATTAGAAAATGTAGTCTATAGTAATTATAGGGAATGTCCATTTTAAAATTTTGCACAAATTTGTTAAATTGTTATTCGAATGTTTTTATTTATTTATTTATTAAGAAGGTTGCTCGATAAAAGGAAATTTGTAAGAGATCAAGAAGAATTGTGCTTATTTCTAAATAATAATATTGGGCTCACTCAAGGAATTACTAGGAATTCGTTAAGAATATTGTGTGACTAGGTCTCAAAATATTTCTTTTTAGGGAGTAGAAATTTTAATGTGAAAATTCCGGTAATATCAAACCACTGTTTGAATTTTGTTCGATTATTAGCCGTCAGACAAAATACGGAGATGACTGTAAATGTTATTCTGAATAAATAGGATCTGAAATAATTTATGTCTAAGATAATAATTTTATTACTCATTTATCATTTCAAAAACTATTTTTTTTTTCTACAACAGGAAATGAACGAAGCGTTTCATGACATTTTTAACTTTAGTGAATAGAATTTCCTCTTAAAGGAGGAAGAAAGTTACCTTTAACAATGGGGTTGTTCCGTTCATTCGTATTTCTAGACGCTTCCAGAAGATAACGCCTTATAACAGATAGAGTTTTGGGCCTAATGGCTTGTCATTCGATGTTTCAGATGTTCTCTTTCAGAGGCCGCCACCTGTACAGTTACCTTTTTTTTTTTTTTTTCGTCCGCTTCTTTCTTGGCTTTCTTCTGCAGTTTCCTTGGACTCCTCTGGCGTTCATGCAAATACGTCGAAGGGCGGAGCGAGGGGGCCGCTTTGCCGAGTTGCGCCGACTTGTAGTAGTGCGCCCGCGACGCCATCTTGGTGCACACCCAAACGCAGGGCTCTTAGTGTGGCGCCAATGAATAATTCAGCGCCCAAACCGATAATGTGTACATTCTGGCGTATTTTAATGAAGGAAGTTTTACACATGCAACTGAGCAGCATTGCTATTCGATAAGTCGGCTTCATTAGCCCCCTCTAACCCGAATTTCTAACGAACCCGTTCACTCTCCTCCCATTGACACGCTTTTAAAACGATGTGTTGTTTTACAGTTTGTTATATTGTATAGGTGTTTTCAACTTTTTTCTTTTCTTTTTTCGCTGTAAAAGGACTTGCATGGTATCCATTACTTTCTTTTACTTCTTATTCTTCGTCTCTTGAATTAAATGTGTTTATATAAATGTTTATTGTATAAAGGGCTAACAAAAAAAAATATATATACCATTTTAACATTTTTATTTATCGATATTTCTTTTTTTAATATAAATTAAAAAGTTCATACCCAAAGGAGAAGGTTCAAATTGTTGATATTTTATTCCTTATTTAAAAATAAAACACAACAAATAATAATTTTAAATTTATACATTTAACTGGCAACAAAATCCCCATAAACACCTGGAATTTAACAGACTAGGACAACAATCACTCTTAACAGGACAAATGAAGTTGCCGAGATCGGTTTTAGTAGCTTAGTTTACAAATGACACTTAAGTCATTTGAAGAATTAAAAAAATATTTGTTTAAAAAAAAAAAATAAAGGGCAAAGAAATACTTATTACAGAACACCAGAGATCTTTGGCTTGAGCCTCCTGGGTTATTACCCGAAGATAAGCAGCCATAAAATAAATGGGGGAAAAAAATAAAGAAATTGGTTTAATTTGAAACCATGCGCTGTGTTCTATAGTAGACACCAATTATATAAAATAGATATTTATATATATATATCAAAATGCCTAAGTTTAGACACTTTATTTTCGTTTAGACATTTAGTAAGAGATAACTTAGTCATATATACAGTAACAATAGCTGCAAAAGAAAAGATAAAAAAGGAAAAATAATAATAATAAACCAACAAAAATTTAAAACAAAACAATTTTTCATTTTATTTATTACAAACTTGAGGATAGAGTTAGACAGAGAGAAGAGATGAGATTACCCTATTAGTAACAATAACCGGCTAACGCAACCAGATATACAAGATAGTAAGGTACAGTACATATAACGGGGGTTTGGAGCATTAGCTTATGACATTTCGTTTTACATTAAAAAAAAAAAAAAGTACGTACAAGATAGGCGCACGTATATTTCTTATTGGTTTCTTATTATTACACTGAATTGTACCCTTCACAATATATTGTGTTAAAGTTTGAACTATTACAATAAATTCATTTTCACGAGGTTATGAGTTATGATACGGTGGACATGACACATGAAACTGAGATAGGATAGTGAACAATACTATTCAGAATGACCTCTAGTGAAGTTTCCCTGTAACCATAGGATACAATTGCACCAATTGGTAGTGTTTCAAATGATTTGTCTTCGCATTTCAACGCTATTTCCATGAACTTCGACAACTGACGTGTCAGCCACTAAAAATTCAAATTGAACCCGACTTTTCGTAAATCCTTCGTAGCTGAATCTGCTGTGCTGAATGCAGTTTTATATCTACAGCTGCGTTATTATTAAACTAAAGCGAATGCAAGAGCATTTTTAGATTTCGAAAATTTCAATTTCTGATAAATTTATGTTTTAATTTTGCTGCGAAGTTACCTCAACCTATCACTATATCTCATGCTTTTCGCCAGTGACCTGGAATTATTACTGCATCGAAATACGATTTCTTTTTTTCTCTTTGAAAATTTATTAATTTTTAGATGATTTTTTTTTCTTTCAATTTCAAGAAAGAATGGGAAGGGGAAGTTTCACATACTTTTTCTTTAATCAAACTACTCTTGACGTTGCCTGCTTTAAATCAATCAAAACTTTTATATTTCCCCAATAAATTACATTCTATGTACCTTAGATGCTTGTATTAGACAACACAAACTTCCAATAATATTTAATAAAAATAATAACATTAAAACTATAAAAAAAAACTGAAATAATATTTATTTTCCAGAGTATAAATCATCATAGGAAATCATAAAACTAATTATCTCAATTTTAGAAGATCGGGAAAAAAAATCAGAATTTAATAATGACAAAATGATTTTGATTCCCATTAAAATTCTATATAACTTTCTATGATTATAATAATTTTGTATTCCTAAATAATTTCATTTAATGTTCCAATATGGCAGGAAATTTATAAAAAGGAATGATTTATACTACTTAAAATTTACTTTAAAAAAAAATAAAAATAAATAAATAATAATGAAAAAGATAATTATAATGAAAATTTAAAGCTGTTCTATTCATCAAACGAACAAAAGTTTGTTTCAATTTCATGCATTCAGCAGCCTTTTCTTCAGAAATAAAGAGAGAATCTACACCTTATAATTTCTGTCATTTTTTTTTTTTTGTGTGTAAATCTTGCCGGGAGTTTCACGTGATTAAAAAGGAGTTTCATATCTTTCCTGGAAATACCTTGAACCCTTGAGAAGACAAGATCCTATTGCATAAATCATGTGTTGAATACGTAGGCGCCTCATGGCATTGATATGAACAGCCTTTGTTTAAGCAAGTACAAAGAATCTGTAATTTTTAAGAATTTGGATATATATTTCTCTATTTATACTAATCTTATAAATTAAAATATTAAAAAAAAGTCACAGAAACAAAGACAGTTCCACGATTAAAATGCAATTTATTTTTGGACTGAATTTTTTTTTATATTATTATATATATATTTTTTTAAAGTTTTTGGGCTACATATACGAGTGCACAGTTGTTGACATTAGCTAGTCTAGATAGTATTCTTATATGACAATTATTAAATAGTTGCCATGAACGAGTTATAATACTTACAACTGTATGTATACGATATTAGGCCTACACCTAATAAGATTTCAAAAAGATATAAGTTACACTGGGAAATATTTTTCTTACATAATCAATCTCTTTAAGTGCCAACAATAATATGGGCGCAAGCCCCGAACGATTAACAATTTGACATTATCTAAGTCATTTAAAAATCTTTTTATATAACGTGATACCTTGACAAGAACTCAAAAGGATTGAGCGAACCGTATACGCTAATACATGTACTTATATAGCGGCCATGTTGGAAAGTTACAACTTTCTGAACCCTTGCCGCTGTATACATTATTCTTCTCCCTTCTTTTCTGTTGCACGTAAACCCAAATTAAGTCTAATTTCTGTGTATTTCCTCCCTCCAGCGTTGTGTAGGGGTTTCATATTCAGATGGAATTCTGATGTATGGAACCTATTAATTGGCAGACATGGTTTTCTGCGACCACAATTTATGGCCGATAGACAAGATAGATAAAAAGAGAAAGGCCGTCCTGCTGGCCAACTCGAAGAGTAAGCCGCTGGCACATATACTGATTTCACACGGCGGCAGAGATAGGGAAAAGGCTTCAGAAAAAAAAAAAAGGTCACAGAAACAGACGGAGTCATTGTCGAAAAGAGATTTGTTGTACCTTATTGGAGACGACTTCGGGATATTCACGGAAGGAAGACCAAAATCTATAGGTGAATTTCGTTCGTGTGAAATCGGTAATGGCATCAAAACTGACCTTCATGAAGGAGGGAGCTGAATAGGTCGACGGCGACGACGCCATTATGGCGAATCTACAACAGCATCGACGAACATCATCACATACTCTTCAGACTTTCTTTCGGTTCAAGGTTGTTTAGCGATACGTGCGATAAAAGAAAGGAAAAATAAAATCACTGATATAATTATTTAATTCGATATTGCAGCCGGGAAATAGTTACGTATTTTTTTGATCACGAGCACATTCACGCGAGTACGACTTGCCTGCTTTGGTGAAAGAAATCGGCTGCACACGTCAGGATCACCGTCCTCCAACAAGACTCGTACTGCTGCATGAAGTGCGAGATTCACATTTTTTTTTTAAAACTACACTGATCGCCAGCTTTTATATTTACTCTACACACTATACTGAAAGCTGGACTCGAAACACTAACATTATCTATTATACACTATATTGCATTCACTTTGCACGTTATAATCTACCTACGTTAAATAGTACAAACTAAAATAAAACGAAAATAAATGACACTTACTCCAGTTCATGCAGAGACATTCATTCGTACGTAAGACTTCTGAAACGAAATCAATTGGCTTTTGTTTTGGTTGTGTGTGTATGTGTGGTTTATTATTATTATTTATTTTTTTATATTTTTTTTTTGCTTTCTTAAAAATAAAAATAAAGTAAAATAAATTGAAAACCACAGTTGTTTTCATTTGTTAAGCGTCCTTCAAAGACAAATGCAATATAAGAAAGAAAAATATATTCACAACTTTGATGTTGGCCAAAGAAAATTTAATAGTATCCAGAGAAGCTTTTAAACTGTTAATGATAGGTTATTTCTCTATGCTAGACTTCATAGTTGTGCTGACAAAACAAAACAATGAAGGGCATTGATGATTTCAAAATTAATACAAAATATATATTGCAATTCAGACTTCGTTTAGAGGTCATCTGGTTGGATGTAATGAGGTCATACTGTATTTTATATGTACTAGGCAAAAATAAAAATTTAAATGAACAAGAACACAACCAATGTTAAAATTCACTGTTATTTCTTTTTTAATTATTACTTCTACTTGTCCCTTTTGCAATCTGGTTTGCAGAAGGAAATAGTTGAAATGCGACAGACAAACTTAGGCATTAATTGTTCTAGGAGGGAAAATTGGGAACCGTCAGCGGCTTATATATAATTAGACTCATATATATATATTGAGAATTTTTTTTCTGAACACTTCCTGAGAATATAGAACGTCTGCATGATTTGCTGCAAAGGTAATTAGGCTGACACACAATGAAAAGCGCCTCTACTATATGTTATGCTAAGTTTTGATGCCTTTATGTTTTTTAGGCTTTTTTTTAAATATATATGTACTTTTTTTTGTCTTTTTTATTTTTTTTTATTATCTCTCTGGCATTTATATAGCTTAAACAGTGACATGCAGAATGGGTTTCGACAAAATAACACGTGATACTGGCTGTACGAACTATCTTACACTTGGTCGATTACAAAATAACAATGAAGCTGCTGCATAGAGAAGAAGCACATCTATGTACAGAAAATGCAGATGAGAGCTGTACTGTTGCCTGCCTTTTTTCTCTTCTAAATAGTACTAAATGGCATTTCTGTTTAAAGTGAGGAAAACGGGAAGGGAGAAAGAGGGGAGGATACAGGCGTTTTTTTATTATAATGTTTTAAAGATTATTTGTTTTCCCGGATACTAGTAGTATTGGCTTGCTGTGAAAAAAAAAAAATACATATTTTTCCTCACTGTTGTAGCTATACATGTAGAGCTAACATGACATATGGGGCATACATTTAAAAATAAAATAAAATTAATAAAAATAAATTAAAATAAATCACTAATACATTGGTTTTATTTAATGCCTATTTTTTTGCTTTTTCTAGTAGCTACACTGACATTGGTTTTACTTTTTATTTCCGTAGCCAACAAACGCTATAGATTTGAGCGCAATTTCTTTCAAGAGAGATAGATAGATAGAGAGTTTACTACAGGAATAATTATTTATTTTTAACAATCTCATTTCTTTAAAAAATCATTTATGTATAATAGAAGGGGTGAGAAGGAAGTTATTGTCAAGAATGCTTACAAAATTAATAAATATTGTGATCTGTTTAGGAACGACGTTTATTTTTTTTTTTTCTGGGCAGAACGGATTAAAGATTTTTTAACATAGTTTTTTTCTTTATTCTACGTTATTATTATTAATTTTTTTGTTTTGTTTTCGTAAATTATTATTATTTTTTGTTTGACAAAACTCTCTGTGAGCTAATGAAATTTTCACACACATCATACTTGGTATCAAGCGGCATATACATGCATTGTACACTACATTAATTTTTAACACCTATAATTGCATTAAATGCTGCTGAGGTACAGAGAAATGGGCTACAATACGTCTTACCCTATCATAGACACAAATAAAGTTTCCTAAGCTTAGAAGTTATTATTGAAATTGGAGGTAGGCCTATATAGTCATAGTTTGACAATATCGACCTCAGATGACGTATATTGAAATCTTTTTTTTTTCTTTTCTTTTTTTTTTTTAATATATATCACTACAATAGAAACATAATTATGCTTCGTTTAGTATATATGAACGGATGTGTTTAGACTAAGGGATATAAAAGGCTTTTATTTAGAAAGATGAAATTTAGGAACACTATATGATTTCAAACTTCATGAGAAGAACCGCATCCTACTGGTTTTATTGTATGACTACAGGCCTACGTAAGAGGAAGGTTATTATACGTATTCATCTTGTTCGTTCGACTGTTCAATGCTCGCTCTTTGCCGATGCCACAACAGTTAGCGGAAGATATGAAGCTTTAACAATCACCCAACCCAACAGCCGCGAGTCTTACTTGGCGCTTACAGAGATCATGCAGTTACAGAACACAAAAACCTGCATGATTTCTGTACGATGGGCAACATAATATGTTGTTATAACCCACTTAGTCAACTTTATTTGTGCATTGTGAGGTACTTATAGAAAGACAACTATGAGCAAAGAAGGAATCAATCCATCATTTAGTTTTGTGGTTATTTTTTTTTTTAAATTCAATCCAAGTCTCTGCAAAACCTGTAAAAGGGTACGGATATTATTTTTTTTTAAATCGTTCTGTGGCGGGCAAACATGGCTACCGAAATCTCTCAGATCCCTGCACAGACAGCATGCTACTTTGTTTTATTTTATAACAGTTCGGACACACATAAACTTTTCAGCTCACTGATCATATACAGAAGAAGAAAAAAAATGCTTACAAAATAGCAGAAAACAATGTATTACAAAAGATTTACAATATGTCTGCTTAAAAAATACCATCTTCACACCATTGCATTCTTTACCACTATACCTTTAGATACTAATTGATCAGCGAGTTGGGAAAGGTGCTATTGTATACTTTTTGCCATAACAAATTGCCCTTTGGGCAAATAGAAATTTTCTTTGTTTGTTTTTTTTTTTTTTTTTAAAGATAATGTAAATAAAAACATATTTAATTGAAATCTAATTTCTAGTAAAATATTTTTTAATCGAAATCTAATTTCTACTAATTTCATACTATTACATTATTATGCAAACAAGCCCATCTGCGTATAACAAAAGCTATTTTAAGTGTCACAATCGAAAATTTCGTTTAAAGCAGAATTTACGCAGAATAACTATCATATAAATTGATATTTTGTTGCCTTTGTAAAGTGATGTAGGAAAACAAAAAACAAAAATAGCGAGGTAAGTAGGTAGCAAGTAAAAAAATCCAGGGCAGAGAACAGCAATTCCACAGAATCAATTTACCCTGTTAACAAATCGGCTTACCGCCTTTAATCTAAACTACGTAAATCAACCTTTTTTTTTATATTTTTTTTTTAGCATTTTTAATTATTATTCATTTAAAAAGAGAAACACCTTTCTAAACTCGCTATCCGTAATAAAAAATACACTGTACAACATTTCTTTTAGTTCACAACAAGGTAAGTACTATTGAACAAGAAAAAGATGAATAAGAAATTAAAAAATAAACTATTTTAAATTTTTTAGCTTCCCTAATCACCCTTCAAACATACTACATATCCCCAGGTATACATCTATCAGTTAAATTCAAAACAATTCTTTCTTTCATTTTTTTTAACTAAGGAAAAAAAAAATATAGAAAGTTCGTTATTGGCCGAACAGCGGCCTCACTGCCAAAAATAAGGTTGGCTACAGGCATTCTAATAAAAGCCGTATATAACAACATAAAAAAATATGTCAATGAACGTCACATTAATATGCAAACATTTATCCTTTACAAGGAAAATTACAACCTTCTTTCCCTATGCCACTCAGACGGCTGAGCAGACTTGAAGAAAGAAAAAAATAATTAAAAAATATTTCCACGGACCCACAGTAACCTAGGGTTAACTGTACCGTCCATGATAAATGTGTTACACGCTTTTGCGTATTATTGCCCTGTTTGATAGATAGTTTTGTAAAACTGGTACAACAAGCTTTTTTTTTCAGTTTCATATGCTGTTATGTGTAATACACAATCGTTTTTTGTACATATATGCAAAGTAACCGTCATTATTTTCTTTCCTTTCCATTCATTCTGTTCTTGAAAAATCGAGTAAACTTGGCTGGCTAAAGACAACAGAAAATATTTGTGAGCGCGAGTCTTTGCCAGTTGTATATTTTTTGCGGTCACACAGTACCGCTCGATTGTCCCTTGGCCTTTCGGATACACCTTTTCTCAATTACATTGTCCATACGGATTCGCTATGTAGTGCCACTCTCGCTCGGATCTGCCACTCTGCTTACAGAGGAGGCGTATTATTATTACTGTTGGATAAGAAATTTACTTATTACTGTTGCTGATTTATTGTTTATAGAGGTAGAATGCTTTTTTCCTGTCGAAAGCTGAGAAAAACTGGTGACACATTTCGAGAAATTAATTACAAAGAAAATCCTCGAAGAATTTTAGTAACTTTGTTTTTTTTTTTTATGAATATTGTTATTTTTGGACTTCATTTGGAGAATTCAAAGATAAAACCTAATCATTTTGAATTCTTGTCACCATTTTTACTCTTTTAATTTTGGCAGGGTCAAATGAACATTCTAATTTTTGGACATAATGAGATCTGACCCAAAGTGAACTGCATTTAATTTTGAATTATATTCGAATGTTGCATCTCGAAGAAATGATACGAGGTGTTTGTGCTTAGCATGGTTTTTTTGTTTGTTTTTGAGTTGCTTTTTCTTATAAAATACAGATTTCATTGCCAAAAACCCTCTGATGTTCTCAAAACCGTAGACCTCTATGATTGTCATTGACGGACTGAATATTTGTTTTTTATTGTTAATTATTAAGTGAATATGATTACAGCATATATTATATATGCGGGAAGATCTGCCATTTTATGGAAATTGAATTTTCAAAGAACAGAAATGAGTTCTATGCGTCATCATTAGTTTTCTTATTTTCTTTGAAATGAAAAAAAAAAGAAAGAAAAAAAGCCTTTTTTTAACCCTGTAAATTGATAATTTTTTTCTTTTTTTCTTTTGAGAAAACTGGAACAGAAACAGCGAGAGCGACATAATAAATCTATAGAATACACTTTTTGTGTAATTATAATTTCAATGTCTTTTTTTTTTTTTTTTTTTCCTGGTGGATTAAGCTGACATTTGACAATGTCTCTTTTTCCCCTTTTCAACATAGTAGTTTACATATATAATTTTTTTTTTTTTTGCTTTTTTTTTTTACAATTTTTTTTTTCAATCAACAATGATTCTTCCCATTTAAGAGATTGGTATACTTTTCTTCTCAACTAAAAAACAGTTTTGGTAATCAATCATAAACACTTAAAGAACAAAGTAACAAGGATTTCAATTTTGGAAAAAAATTATCCTCTGCATTTTGTTTATGATCCGGAATGAGTTTTTTTTGTGTTTGTTTGTTTGTTTTTTATTTTTTTTTAACATCGAATCACGAACGTAAACATATTACACACCAATATTATCTACACTGCGATCACAACGGATAGAACGACGCGCGCGCGTGAACACGGAGAGAGAAGCAAGCCAAACCTGGGCATCAGCAGCGGATCGCGGGGGGAGTGGCCGATCTATGTTTGCACCTTGATTTTCGGCGACTCCGGTCGGCTGTTGGGCCCGCTGCCACCGCCGCTGCTGCTGTTGCCGCCGTTCTCGCTCTTGTGCGGCGTCGTGGTCTGCGATGGCGGCGAGAGAGGGACCTTGCTCGAGGCCGATTGTTGCGACGACGACGACGAGGAGCCCCCTCCGCCCGAGGAAGAGGCCGCTGCCGCCGCCGCCGCCGCTCGCTGCTCTTGTTCCCGATGCTGCTTTTCCTTCTCTGCCGCTTCTCGTCTTGCCTGCTCGTTGATCTCCTTGACAGCCCGCATTTCCTTCTTCAACTTCATCCTCCGGTTCTGGAACCAGATCTTGATCTGGCGCTCCGTGAGACAGAGAGCATGGGCGATCTCGATCCGTCGTCGCCGCGTCAGGTAATGGTTGAAGTGGAACTCTTTCTCCAGCTCGAGCGTCTGAAAACGAGTGTACGTCTGTCGGCCACGTCGACGTGGACACCCATTTGGACCTAGATCGTAAAAACGAACGAGAATAAGGAAAGGAGAGAGGAAAATAATAATAACAAATAAAGTAAATAAAATAAAATATAAAAACCTAACCATTAACTCAAGAACGAAAGTTTAAATTTCATGAAATCTTAATAGTGCCAAGAAATGAGCTGGGGAGAGATTGAAGTAAAAATTTTACATGGCTATTAAAACGACCCCAACCCCCAAGAAAGCCATTGATGTCGAGTTCTCATTATCTTCTATTTCAATAATTCTTTATAGGAATAACAATCTTCTGCCTAGTTCTCTCTTCCCCAACTAGTCTCTCTGGTACCACTAGATTATATCCAGAGTTTTTAAAAATCAATACAAATTCGAAATTTACTTTTTTAGTTATTGATAAATTTGCCTTTTAAATAACTAATTATTCTTAATTATTTTACATTTAAAATAGTTACGAAAGAAAGATAAACGTACGAACTTAGGTCTAGGTTAGAAGAAATTCAACTTAAAATCATTTCCTTTTAAATTTAAGTAAAATATTTAAAATGTTTAAAAACCATGATTTAAAGATATGTGTCTTAAATTAAGGTAATCTTCAAACTTTGAAATTTTTCTTACGACTTAAAGTTGATTCATAGTAACTATAGTTTGCAAGTATTCAAAATGTCTATTTCGGAATTTTGATTTTATAATCTTAGCCCTTCTGAAATAATTTTGCTAAATAATGAAATTGTTTTGGGAAGAAATATATAAAATTTCTGGAATTGTAATTTAGAACTAATTCTTCACAGAAGTGTTGCTGTGGAACACCTTCAGGAAACTGTAGTCACTATGAATCTTCCTATAAAATAAAGAAAGTAAAAAAACAAACAAACAAAAATACATATTAAAAATAAACACAATATGTAATAAACAATTTACCCCTCTCTAAAGCCGACCCGTTCGCAATGTGCTGTTGAATGTAGTTCAACCAATGATAAACGGCCAAGTCATGGTGTATCGATGTTGCCATGAAGTTTTTTTCTGTAGTAAATAAAACCAGAACTCGTCTGAATGCAATCCTCCACTTACCTCTGCACGAACCGTCCTCCTGTTGGTACAAAGTAATACGAGGCCCAACAATAGAGGATTTGTTCTCGCACTGGAGGTCATCACTGTCATTTCAATATGCGGTGTTTTAAAAACACAGTAAATGTTCCTTTTATTATTATTGGGAGGGAGACAGAGAAAACTGGCCCAGTTGTTAAGCGACGCCAAGCTGACTTTAAACCAAAAGAACTTGGCATCAAATAAGGAACGATTATTTTACAGCCCCGGGTTACACACCTCTGGCAAGAAGTATCAGATCGCAGAGCCAAGTGGGCTTGCCAATTTCTCGTACAGAAAATTTCACTTTTCCTCGCTATTATGCAGTGTGAAATAAGTACCAAATCTGTATTTAGATCAAAAGAAAAGAAGGAAAGAAAAAAAAAAGAAAATAGTAATGAACATACAGACACACACACACACACACATTTATAAACGCCTGGCAGACTGTTTGTTTCTTAAAAACCTGTTTGAATCATTTCCGTCTTGGGTATTGTGATTTGTAAATAATAATGAGTCTTTACCACGAGGAAAGAACACGACAAAACAACTCTTGATCATGACCTCAATATAAAAAAAAATAATAATAATAAAAAAAACCTGCTACTGTAAAGAATAAGCTACAGCAGTAAATTAATGAATGCAATCAAAATATATGATTAATTACCACGAGATTGAATTTAAGATTATGAAGAAACAAGTAGAACTTTACTAAAACAAAACAAAATATTATTGATAAGAAATTTTTAGGCCTATTTACAATACATCAAGACCGAAGCGAAATACTAGAGATATAAAAGCGAAATAGTAAACTAAATTTTTTATTTTATTTTTTTGAATACAATATACAATATCGCTTTATTGTAAAGGAAAATCTTTTTACGAATGAAATAAATTAAAAAAGTAAAGATTATCATTAACTTTTACATTAATTTTTAGTAAATCTCTAATTGAAAAAAATAAAGAAATAAAATAAAATAAAATAACTACAAAGTGGCAGAAGAGAAATATTTGAATGGAAATAAGTCTAATTAATTGAAAGAGAAAGGACAAAACCTAAGAATTAGATTACTGAACTGGACTGTATCTTAGATAGCTTCCCCATCCACTGAAGTAGGCAGTTGATTCGGGCCAAGGACCAATTCAAAAGTACTTGTTAATACATTTTACGGGACCATAAAGTCCATAATGAACACTTGAAAGTAAATAGTTCTTATTATACACGGCAAGCTTCGTATGTTCGTTTTCCTTTTTTTTTATTCGTGCTACTTCGAAGTAGAAGAAAAATATAAAACAAAAACCTTTAAAAGTAATTAACAAGGTAATAATTAACCAGCTTTTATTATTTGAAATGATACTGAAGCCAAGAAGAAAATCAAATTTCATTTAAAAACGACAGACAAATAAATAAATAAATAAATGAATAGGAATAAAAATGTATTGTATTTAGTAGAAAGATTCAATGGTAGAATAGGTTTCATGAGAAATTAAAGAAGCTATACTCGTTTTCGCCGAGCCTTTAAAATAAAAGACAGTAAAAATTCAGTAATGAAATGTTATTGTTTTATATATATATAAATTTCTTTTTTTTCTTTTCTGTTTGGGTTCAGACATTTTTCTGTCAATAAGATTATTAAGGAAACAAAGTATTTTAAAAAGTCACAAAAATAGAATTCAAGACAGTTTGAAACAAATTCTAATGCTGTCGTTACTAAGTTATATCTTTAAGTAAACTAATATTTTCACATAAATAGTGAGTAATGTTGTAACTTTCCGCAAATCCATATAAATGTTCTAGTTTTATAATTATTTCGTACATTATTCTATTTTATTTTTTTCTCATCATATTATCGGCTTTCTGAAAAATGCTTAAATAGTTTAGTTTTTAAATGTGAAAAGCAGAGAAATTTATCAAGTAGAGCTACAAAGTTTTGTTAAGTCTTTAACAAAAGTAACTTTAATCAAATCTAATAATGCGCTTCTGAGCTTTCTATCGATTTTAAAGCTTCTTTCTGTACGACATTCCAGTGAAAAATATTATTATTATTATTTTATTCATTACTGAATGTCTGCAATTAGAGAATCTAAGCAATTCAGAAATTTCAGCTAAGATCTGTAGGATCATTAAGGAATTTTGACGGTTTAGTACCAAAATCGACATATTCTGATTGTATTTAGAAATTAAATTACGCAGAACGAGACTTTTTGAGCAACCATAGTTTAAATTTCTGTAAACAGAATGTGACTTTCGATCGACACAAGTTTAAAATTTTGTCTTCTCATTGGTAACATTGAAAATGTAGCTATTCACCTCGGTCGAGGGTTGGCCATTCAAAGCCCCACACCGTCCTTTATATGCCCAATTGCATACTGGAGGCTCTCATTGACAAAACCACAGCCATTGGAATAAAAGATTCCTGATTATATATATATATATATAGGGCCTATATAAAACTACTACGAAATATTTATCGAATCTGCGAAGTTTGAAAAATAATAATAAAAAAAAAAAAACTGAAAACAAACAAAATAATAATATAATTTTAAAATGCATAATAATTTTCATTACTATATATGTTTTAATTTTTATAATTTTTTTTAAGTTATTAAGGAAGCATTTTTATTTTATTAAATAAATAAATAATTTATTAAAAATTAAAATTGTTATTATGTAATTATAAAAATCGATTTTCTGTATTTAAAGCAAGACAAAAATATGTCCGCTCTGAATTTAAAAAGAAATTTAATTTTACGGCCAATTTCAAGATAATTCTTTTTATTATTTTCAAATATGAAGTCATTACTTTAAATATAAACTGCTACTCTTTAATTTGATAATTATCTTTGAAATTTGAAGTTCATTAAACCTTTGGTGTCAATTGGCACTCAGGCGGTTATTCTATCGTTTTAGGTGCAACATTTCGCATTTTATTGGTTTTAAACATACGCAGAGAAAGTGGAGCATCACAGCGGCAAGTAATGTGGCTCCGCGATGTGAGCGCTATGCGCTGTCGAACATAGCGGCAAGCGGGTGCTCCCCGGCCGAGTCGATGCTCACGAAGGTCCAATGCCCGCGTGCCGAATCGCGGAAAAGAGAAAGTTACTGCGGGAAAGGAAAACAAGCACTGTTGTGACAAGACTGAAGCGACGGGAAGAAAGGGATAGGAGAAGCAGAAAAGGATAGAGTGCGGGGAGGGTGGGGTGGGGGTGATTGGTCGGATTCGCTAAATGGGCGTCTGCTCTGGGATAATTTATTTCCCTGGGCGACCGGGGACTCCACGGGTTGAAAAGAACGGCACACAACGACCTACTGCCTGGAGCAAAGCCAGATCTTTTCTCCCCTTTTTTTTCTTCTTTCCGCCCGCTGCCGACCCTTCATGCCTCACTAGGAGATGCTACAAACCCTTCACTTTCACTTGGTCCCACATAGCTATCTTGTGTAACCCAAACCGCCCCTTTCGTTAGTCGGGGTCCTCACCCCACTCCCGCCCTGCGTTTGTTATTGTCCTACCAGGATAACGATCATCAATATTGCTGATTGTACGGCACGCCTTAAGACGGACAATAACAACTTACGAATAGATATTTCAAGGAGGTTTTTAATGTTCAATGGCTTCTTACCAAAATAAAAAATTAAAAAAAAAAAAAAAATCCCTTTTCTGGCGTAAGTTTCTGTAAAAACTAAATAGTTTTTAAGCTTTTTTTAAAAAAGGAATAATTCCTCCCTAGTGACTTGCTCATGGCAACCTATTGAATAAGAAAACAAACTAAGAAAACAAACCCTATTAAATAATAACCAGAAAAAAAAAAAAAAACAGAAAATAAAATAAAGAAAATATTTTTTGAGAAATAACACAATAACTTTAAAAATTGCCTAATTCTTTTTCATTTTTTTTTAATTATTTAATTTGTCATTTATATACAGCATTTTTTTCCCCACCAAATAACTTTGTCAAAATTAATTATCTATTGAGATTATTTTAATTCCCGTTATCTCTTGTGGTCCTTCACATCTACAAGAGATAGTCAATTTATTATATTGCATTCGATCATTTGCAAAGTGAACCACCATTAGTCATCGGCGCAGAACAACATGTTCATAATTCATGTATCTGGATTTCTCCAATACGATCTTCTATTCACGCACTCTATGGTTATCAGTCGCACTGGACAAAAATGATTCATGTGTCAATTAGTGCTATCAATTCCATCAACATTGTAGGAAAGGTGGTGGAATTAACGTCCAGCAACCGACTTCGCATGCTTATAAAAAATTCTAAACCGTTAGAGCTTTTAAATTATTAAATACTGTTTATATAGTCAATTATCTTCTATTTTTCAATTATTAATCCGGAATAAAAAATATTAATAAAACCCTTAATCTAGTTATTAAACCGTTTTTAGTTATTAGTAAAATTCAATTTTTTTTCTTAGAACAGAGATAATAAATGTTCTTTAAATAAAATTCTTATTATGGCATACACCACCTTAAATAGTGGGTCAATATAAAGATCAATAATGTAATTAATGAAAATAAAAACGTAATTAAAAAAATCCTCACCATAGTAAGACTAGAGTGAGATTTTAATATAACTTAAATGCATTCCATGAAATTTTACACTTTTAACAAATTTTAGTGAGACCTTCTATATTTATTCTTAAAAGTTTTTCTATTAACATGCATTGTAGTTTTATATAAATAATACTTATATTTTTATACAGGACTCATAAACAGCGTTAATGTCAAAAATAATTTATGCAAATTCTCTTATAAAATCAATGTATTCTATTGCTCATTCAAGAATAAAAACAAAGATTAAAAAAGAAAGGACAAAATAGATGAAAATGTAAATTGTTGTTCTTTGAATGTGCTTTCATGAAATAAAAAATAACTTATAAATGTAATGCAGTAACTATAGCAATGCATTTTTCTTTCTATATCATACATACATTAATATAAAGCAAAAGCCAGAGAAAAAAATGCAAATAAAAAAAAAAAAACAACAACAACGACGAATTTAAAATCGTTTAATGATGCTTTTAATTCTACAAAAAATTGTTAATTGCCAAACAAAGTAACAGAACCGAAAGAATTGAAAACTAAAATTTCATTTTGGACGGACGATCTTATAAAGTTGCGGAGATTTAGGCAAAATTCTCATACTTTTAATTTTATTACATTTTATGGTTTTGAATTTGAGGTTTAAATATAAAACGCGCAGTTGTGACATTTACGTCTACAAGATGACAGCACTGTCACCTCCGGTGGAAAATTTTGTTTGCAATTTTAATCCTGTTTTTTTTTTTTTTATTATTTGAATTAGCTTGGACTTCTCTTAATGTTTACTGCCTTTTCTGTAAGACTAACATAATTACAATCCGTTGTTTAATAAAAACCCGTTCTTTTTCATCTGTATACAAGAATATTATAAATTAAACGGAATGGACATATTGTAAACAAACCCTGCCTTGCCATCTGTAAATAGATGCTCAGCTGTTTGATTACTGAAGACCTGCGAGTGAATAAATATGTGTTATTGTCGGGGTTCGTCAAGCGTGAAGTTTAATGATCAGGTATAACCTCCCCTGTGGAAGAGGGCGAGCATTTCGCTCTAAAATGATCCGTATCTTCAAAGCGCGGCAGGTCAGACAGATAGATCACCGAAATTCCTACGAAGTATTTAGGAATGGTCTTTTTATTTTCTATTGCTATTGTTATTTTTCTACGTCCGTACCGAAGGGCTTCTTCTCCAGAGCGTAACCTCTGCCCGATCCCAAATCACTGGTACGTTACCTATCTGCAGAGAAGCCATAAAACCCGAAGATACGACCTGTCACCCCGCTGAATAGGCCTAACGGCTGGATTTTGACATCGTCGGCATGGCCGAGACGCCGCTATCGCCGTTATTCTCACTTAGCGTGTCGCGCTCGTGGCCGAAGCTCGAGCAGTACGCATTTCCATAACTAGGTGTCATGCAATTATGATGCGATATGATCGGTCAAGGCGGCGAGGAAGCGGTGCTTACGGGGTGTATGCGATGGGGGAGTGACGCAGGGAACTGGCGGGAGCAAAGCGTAGCTGACTCCGGGAAGCAGGAAGGAAGTCGGAACTCGAGCATCGGTCATGCTACCGAGAACTTACGCAATCCGAATGGGAAAAAAAGTAAACAAAAGTTGCCTCATTGGAGATGCACTCCTTACAACCTTAATGAAATGCAAACACGAGAAGCAGGACGGGCAAAAGTCAATACACACACAAGCAACAAACCAAGAGAACCGTGTTTCTACTGTACCTGATGTAAATAAGGTGTTATTCGGCGCAACAAATCCTTGAAGAAACATGCTGAACCCTGAGATTTCTACACAGGGCCACCCATAAAAACTTGTAAGAAGAGGCCGGCATGAGAGAAAAATAATTTCCCCGAGTGGTGTGTTTGTTAGAGGGCAGCGAACGTGTTGCTACTCCGCCAGGAAATAGTTCCCGCCGGAAAGGCCCGCTGCCGTCTACCTGTTCGCTGCAGGACGGCCGGCGACCGAATTGACATATAGGCAGTCAGTGTTCCGATATAAGCGACGAACGGACCATTCCAATTAACAAAACGAAAGCTTTGCTGTTTGCAATCGGATGACGAACGAGCTGAGGGCGGTACGCCGAGAGAGCACGGGCTTCGAGTTTGCAGTGAACCACGTGACAATAAGAATGCAAACCCATCCGCGTATACATTATTGCTTGTCGCCATTAGGGTGGATGCAATATGCAGTTATTCGGGCACACACCGGCATTAAAGAAATAAATTATCTCCTACAATTTGCTAGAAATTAACTTCCTCCGCGATATTAGTTAATTGAACGCAGAAGAAATGGTCGGATCTTAGAAAATGGTGGGAAAAAAATTGGAAAGATTTTTGGTTTCTCTTCTTTTTATATATAGGCTATATAAATATTTTCTGATTGTTTTAGAAAAAAGAAAAATGAAAAACTGACAAAATGGAGTAGCATCAAACTTTTTTTTTTTTTTTTTTTTGCAACATAATGTATATAAAAAAAATCTTTAGATATATCTGAATCGTCAGTCAATTTCTGTGTTATGTTCTAAAAAAAAAAATCAAATTTTTGCGAAATTATTGAGATGCTGTGGATTTAAACAAATTTCTTCCGGAGAAAAGAAAACAGCGAGAGAAAAAAATATCTTTAACAAAGAATTGATTTTTCTGTCGGGAATTATGACGAATGTTTACTTTTACGTTTCCTGCACTCCGGCACTTGCAAGAAAAACAACCTGACTGGCATCTAATTTATTTATATAAGGCACTGCGCATCATATACCATTCTTTACAGCAAATGCAATCCTTACGGAAAGGAAGGATTTAACTATCGAGTATGATTATAAATTTTCTTCTTCTTTAGTTTACGATGAGCAATAATTCGCTCTGTATGACGGGGCAATAGTAGCGTTTCAGAAAATCAGAAAAGAAAAAAAAAGAGAGAGCTAGAGTAAGAGAGAGAAAGGGTTTCAAATAATGGCCTGAACTCATCGGTAAACAATCATTCTCAGCAACAGCTGTTAGCAGCAGAAGCCGTTGTAGTGTTTACTGTTTTATTACGCTAAGGTGATTTTTTTGGAGCGCAGGTGCCGAACAGCGTGTCCAATGAGATGCCTTCTTCAGAGTTGCGGCCCATAGCAACTGCTTTTCAGGCACAACTTGATAATTTCGTCATTCTTATAATGACACTGTAGAAGAGCAGTCTGCCTTGAACCTCAACATTCCCTGACTCCTCCTTTATTTCTTTTTAACAAAGAAATCTACGAAAATTACTTCATTCCCATTGACAAACGTTATCAGTGCTACGAGCCAATAAAGTAACCCCTTCCAGATTAAAAGAAAAGGAGGAAATTAAACAAGTTCTTATTTCAATTAACACCGCTTCATAGTAAAAGGAAAATCAAAATTTACTTCTTGTGGATACAGATTAAGTTAAATTGTTTTCAAAATAGTTAAAACTGTGACTATAATTTTCAGCAAAATTGCAAGTCCAACACCTAAATGTGGAAGTGATTGTTAGTCTAGCAATGGATTTCATATTTCCTTCTATCGCATCAATTTAAATAATATTTTAAGATGATGTAAATTGAAGTTTTTTAATAGTTGTTGCTTTTACTTATATTTTGGATGTTTTCATTCTCAAATTTAATAAATTCTAATAAGTCGTCGAAATGAATGAATCTTAAATATAGTATTGTGTTCAAATTTAGATAAGGTCTTGAACAAACGCGTATCAATATATACAAAGAAATGAAAAAGCCGAAAAAAAAATGCTGTATCGTGCAAAAGGGGGGAAAAAAAGGGAAAGAGAAAAGATGGTAATAAATAAATAAAGGCAATCTGAATGATTGTAATAATAATAGTAATGAATCAGACGTCTTACAGATGAAACATTATGCTGTGCTTCTTTGAATATAATAAGTAATTGGGCTGTCAAGGATAACAAATGGTTCTACTTCTACGTCGTAAATCAGTTATGTCCTTCTGATCGGTTCAGCCTTAGCGCTCACACGCACATTACTAATAACTGATGTATTTCTCAGATAATAAATTCAAGGTGTGAAAAAAAAAAAAAAAAAAAATAGGCAGAAAGAAAATTGCTGAGTTTTAGTAAAGTCTAATGTTAGAAAAATTGCCTTATCAAGTAACATAATGACATAATTTCGCTATGGCAATCCTTCAGGATAACTTTTTCTTAAGTTTCTTTCGTTCTTTTTTTGAAATTTTTGGAATAAGAACAATTCTTTTTGTAATTTAACAAAGCAGGAAATCTATTAATTAAATGTTTATTTTGTGAATCTAACCTACAACCTTTTCAAAGAAAAAAAAGATTGAGCATTCTTAAAATGCCCGAAAAAAATTCATTAAAAAAATAACTTGGAATTTTTTTCTAAATTAATTAATATATTAACACCTTAATCTGATTTAATCAATGCATTTTACTTAAAAGTGATATTTTTCTAATCCATTAGGAAAAGTTCATCCACTGAATAATCTCAGAAAAATCTCGGAATAGTTCCTAACTTGTAATTTGTGTCATTCTAAGGTGAGATTATTGTGAAGTAAATTTCTTAATTTGAAAATGGATTTTTTGTGAATTGTTAGATATGTTTAAAATTACTACAATTACTTCAGATTAACATAATCGAACAACATGAAATTCAGAAATCTGACGAATGTGCTATTAAAAAAATAAAAAATAAATAAAAAAATTGCAGTAGTTCATTAAAATTTTTAAATTAACTATGAAGTTTGAGATTTTCTAAGTAAAACCGTGAATAAGTTAATGTTTCCTTCTAAGAGAACTTCATTTTGTTTGTTTATTTATATTATTTATTTACCGTAAACAAAACCCGTGTAACAATGTAGATACCAATTGCCTCCTTGGAGTTTTCATTCCTGTTTTGTGTCTGACCATCAGGGTCTGGGTAAAGCGCTCTTGTTTCAATATTAAATTTAATTTTAACGAGTTTTGGCACACGAAAAGGATTTGCTTATTTGTTTATAGTAATGCAGTAATCCAGATGAACGGTCGTTAATCCCACTTGATAACGAACATTTTAGAATGGAGGAACAAGGCTGGAACGCCTCACAGCTAATGAATACAGACGTTGATAAAGGATGGAACGCTTGCAAATTTCAACTGAAAATCCTTTGCTCAAGAGAAAACTAACAGGAAAAAAAAATAAATAGTATAAGCTAAACATTGCTTTTCTATGGGTAGACGAACCTCCTTATTCTGAACAGGAACACAACATCAGAAAAGAAATTATAAAAAACAACTCAATATATTAATTAAAATAGATAACACAATAGTAGAACAAATTTCTAGAAGCCTTTTTCTTATTCTCCATTATAAACTTCTTTTAATATGGTGAATTTTCAATTCAATATTCTTTCAAGTTCTGTACAGTGCAAAAGCCTGGCATTTCAACTACAATTCCGAATGGTTCATATTTCTCATAGAGATATTATTAGACTCCAAATTACAATAAAACAAATATAGCCCTTTGCAGCCTTTGCGAACAATGAAGCCAATTTGAAAAAAACTTATGTACCAATAATGCATATTATAAAATACCTAAGCTTATCTATTTATTTCACTGAATGATATTTATTTATTTAAAATTAAATAATATTGATCTCATATTAAATTTTTCTTAAAAAAAAAAGAGAAAGAAAAAACTTTGGAAAATTTTGAATTTTTATAACCTTGGTAAAAAAATAAAGAAAGACAGAAAAAATTGTAAGAGTAAAAAAAAAAAAAAAAATTAAAAATAAAAAGTTTAAGAAATGAGTCTAAGATTGCATTGCAATATTTATTCCTTTTGTTAGTAAACAATTTACAAAAGATATTTTCTTAAAGGACAAGAATCATTTTAGTAGGAGGGTCGTGGCTAATGAGGATGAAATAACGTTTATAAAATTCTATAATTATCATAAGAGATTTGTTTTTAATTTTATTTCAAGATTAGCAAACAATCAGCTATCTAGTTTTATTTATTTATTGGGCTATTTATTTATTTTATATAGTAATATCAGTAGAAATAAATAATATTACAAATAGTACTATTTTTTATTTATAAAACATTATTATAGCTACAAAGATATTTTGATTAGTCTCTTCTTTAACAGTAAACATAAAAAAAGGAATTTAATTTAATATTTTTTTTTTTTAAGAAAATATATTTTTGCGTTTTCATAAATAATATTTTTATCCTTCTTAAGTTTAAAAAAAATATCCAAATTACCTTAACTTAATTATTAAAAACTCAAATAATTGATTTTTATTACTTCTGAATGGAGTTACACCTGAATATTAAAAATAATATCAATAATATTTGAATATACAAATTGCCCTAAAAAAAAATCTGTAAGTGAAACGAAAAGGCATAAAATCGCAAAAAAAAAGAAAGAAAAAAAATTTGAAGATATAAATCATATCTGTCCTATTATAAAAACTTGAAACAAGTTTAAATGTAGCCAAAATGTTTCTACTTAAAGAACTTCAAGAACTGAAAGTGAACTTTATAAACCAATGTTCAATATCAATTAACAGTTTGTATAAAGAACGAATTAAAAGGAATTAAAATAACTTAGGTGAAAAAGTCTATTGACAACCGAAGACCATAATTGTAGAAAGGGTTCAAAGTGCCGCACACCTGTGATCATTTGACCGCAGAACTGACGCAGTGACGAGAAACAATAATGAGAAAACGACAGAATCTTCCAGACATATCAGTAAAAGAAACACTGATATCATCTCAGATGAATTCGAAATAGAAAAAAAGTTAAATTAGATTAAGAAAACTATTAAGCAGAGTAACTTAAAGAATTTCTATTTTCAATTAATTCGAAAAATATTAGTTTTAAGTGAAATGTATTCGGTTTGAAGACATGAGTTCAATGAAATTATTTTAAGAAAATGAAATGCTAGATTTTCAAAGACAAAAAAAAATATTTTCTCCTAACTTTTCCATATAAACTTATATATATATAGATAGATATCTATTGAGTTGTTTTATAGGAAAAATCCTGAGTATATAGGGTTTATATATATAAACATTAGGCCTATATATTTTTTTCTCATTTTTAAAAACAAACTCTTTCTTTTCCTGTGAACTGTTTGTGAATTGTTGCAAGTAATAGTTGGAAGGAATGTATATTTTCCCTTACTCTCTTGTTCCACTGTTATTCTGTATTTTTAAAGAAAAACAAAGTATCAAAAAAAAAAAAAAAAAAAATTTTAATTAAATTTTTTTTTTTTTTTTAAAAAAGTGAAATTCTCAGTCAAGTTGAAAATAGCTGAATTAATTTATTAATTACAAATAAAAATGTTGGATAATAATTTAATTTTTGAAAAAATATTCTTTGTACCTTCAAGGTTGTCTTTTTTTTTTTTTGATTCTTCCCATTTTATTTCTACGTATTCCAATTTTTACAGCAGTTAAAGAAGTTTTCTTAATGTACTAAATTAACAAAATGTTATCTGAAAATATAAGTATTAATTTTCTTATGCATTTAAAATGAAGAAGAAGAAGAAAAAAAAAGGTGGATTAAATAATAAATAGCCAATGAATTAAAGAATGACATACTAAGGAGCTTATGAAAATAAACTGATAAATAAGATTATTGCAATAATAAAATACAAATGCTACTGATATGCATTTTTCATAAGAATTTAAAATATTAAAATGAAATTTATTTTAATCTTTTTTTACATTCTACTTTTTAATTAAAAGAACAACAGTAAATAAAAATAAAATAATATTAACGGCATTACACGGTTATCAATCTCTTAGTTATAAATTACTTAGCCTATCCATAAAAAAAAAATAAGAATAATAAGTAAAAATAAAAATATTCTTTTTAAATCACTGGCTATAGTTTACTGAATTAAGAAATTTAAAATATTTAGTTAAAAAAATTATCAATTGTAGATAAGAATGAAATAAGAAATGGGATAATATAAAAGATTTGGAATTAAAAAAAAATTACGTTGAAATGCTTTTTTTCTTCTCTAAAATTGCATTTTGATTAAGAACATTTTTTTTTTTTTTTACTACTACATTTCAACTGTTATTATGCCTCACACACTTAAAATTCTGAAATCTCTTTGGGTAATAAAACTATGACATAATGTCTCAGCTAAAGGAGGCTTCACTGCACACATTATTACAATAATTTATTGAAAGATGTTAGAAGATAAGTTTCTTCGTCTATTCTCCGACTGACAAATGATAAGTGGTCATTCTGATCGCAATCACAAAGTTTAAGATATTACTTCCTTCTCTTTACAGGCTTTTTTTAATGAAAGTATCTCTGAGAAAGATCTAGAAACAGATAAAACCCATGAGTTATTTAATATTAAGCGTCATTACCAAACTGAATCAAACCCAGCGCTTCGATGAGAAATTTGATATTCAGAATCGAATTGAAAAATTGAAGAAATTTTTAATTTAAGTGTTTCAAACCACAACATATTGTCGTGTAATGTCCAACAAAGATGAAATGTAATTGACAAAAATGAGTTCTTTTAAAGAATTTGTTATTTGTAAATTAATTTTCAACTTTTTTTTTTCACCTTGGGAGAATTTGAAATTTACACCTTCGTAAGCACAAACTGACAATAGTAGGCTACCTCAAAAAACAAAAACAAAAAACAATCGCTTTGACAGTCAATTTAGTGTAAATAAAAGTTAAAATAAAAGTTAAGACCAAGAGTTTATATAATCTATAATCTGATAAATTTATTTTTAGGAATAAAAAAAAGTTCTTTCAAGTTTATTTATTTTGTAGGCTATAATGGTAAATATATATTACTATGGAAATAAAATTGCAGCATTTACAAATTTAAAAATTGCAATCCAGTTACAACATAGCGAATAGTCTAAAGGTTATCTTGAAGTTTATTACCACAAATTTTCTTTCTTTATTTTTTCTTTAATCGAGAAATGTATTAATAATATAAATAAATGATTTTCTGACATTTAAATTTTTGCTTTTCTGTAAAGGAACCTACACAAATAAACTAATATTAAAAGAATAAAAAAAATGATATATTAAAATGGTAATATTAAAAGAATCAAAAAAAAAATTATATCTTGTCTAATTTTGAAAAAAAACAAAACAAAAAAAAACCAACTGTAAAAGAAGGGAAAAAAATCCCTGCTGTTTAAGTACTACTGAATCGGATCTTTTACTGCATGTTAAAAAAAGCACTTAGAATAATACAAAAGCAAATTATTTATGAAACAAATAAGCCTAATGGCTTGTTAAGTGAGATAATCATTTCATGCTGTCATCATCTATTTTATTAAGTGAATTCCTATCATTTAATGGAAAATTTAAATATAAATCAAACGAAGTAGTCTAATAAATAAAGAAACAAATCAGTTACCCTCATATTTCTTAACTCATCCTTATTTAAAAAAAAGGAACAAAGCAACTGATCTTACGAAAAACTATTAGGTATTTTTGTAAACGATCATTTTTTTATGGTAATCAATTGCCGTTAAGTTTATTAGAAAGTAATAATGTTAATCTCAATATCTTATAAATTAAGACTTTTTTATGAATTTAGATCGACCTTTACGGATTCTCAGAGAAACTTAATTCCTTCTTTATTAAGAGGTGATTTACCAGGAATTGAACATTATTAATTTGAATTTTATCTGCATTGTTTCTGTTTTAAAGTACAACTGTAGATAGTATCGTCCTTTTAATTAATATGATATTTTCCCTCCTACTACAAGTTTCAAAATCATTTGAAAATCAAGTTGAGGTTAGTTGGGATGTTCTTGTGGGCCAGAAGGAGGTCAAAAATATTAGCATATTTTCTATGGTATTCTTACTAAGATGTCTTCGATAAATACATGTCTGTGGGCGGCCTTACTTCCCTGACGGTATCAATTGTTAGCATTTAACCTCATTTATCCATTTATTCTCTACGAGGTGCTGAAAGAGTTAAATTCAATTCTTTTACGATATAGGCCTAAAACCGGGAATAAATACTCTTTTATAATCTTTACGTGAATTAATTGAAAATAAAACTGACTGAAATGAAACATATTTTGATACAGAAAAAAGGTTGAAATTCAAATACTTCTAGTTTCTTTTCAAAGAAAATAACAAAAATACAAACAAATCAGACTTTAAATCCCTAATTAATAGGAGCATATCTTCAAGTTTAATCAATATATTGATCTACAATTAATTTCCCTAAGTATATTTAAATTATTTTCATTATTAAAAATTGCTGCTTACCTGTTAAACTCTTTAAATGATATTAATTTTAACTCAGCAGCGACTAAATATCTTTCCTTTTCTCTTGTTCATTCTCTGTCTTGTTTTGAATAATATGTAGTGATCTGATATTCTAATGCACTTTGATTAAAGTAAAATATTTTTATTGTTAAAACCGTATTATTGAAGTGATATTGCTGTTAATGTGTTGTGGCACCAAGCTTTATTATTCTTGTTCAATTTTCATTACTTATTAAGTTAAGCCATCATAAATCTATTATTAAGACTTTCTCAATTTCGAAATCGAGTATTAAGAATAGTGTTCCAATAATCAATCTATCAAATGGCGATTCTGAATCGATCTTGGAAAGGAATCTTGAGTTCTTTGAATTCGTTAGTTCCAAACCAAGCTATTAAGTTATTCACTGTAAAAATTAAATTTCGTTCTTTAAAGTTTATATTTACCACTAAATAAAAATCAGATTTCTCCATGAATTTATGCTATGAATCCTTTGATTTCAAGCTTTTGAATAGCTAAGACCCAAACCCCTGAACCAATTGCTTTGAACCTTTTCAACATTACCGTTGTCATTGTAAAGACATTCTTCAATATAAAGTAAAATGCGTATTTAAGAAATTGAATTTCTTTAAAAATAATATTAATACTTAATTTTTATTTTGACTAAGCCATCAAATAGAAGATACTTAATTACGAAAGGTTTACATTCGAATTTCTAAATTTAATGATTGTTTAAGGAGAAGATCATATGCAGGAAAAACATAAATCATTAAACAAGTAAGATTTTATATTTCAATTATGTATTTTTTTTTTAAATGTATGTCATCTGCTTATTAAAACAGTGTATTTCCAATTTGCAAAATAAAATTATAATTGATTTTTAGACTATGCTCAAAAATATTTTAAGGTTTTACTTTAAAATATGTATTAGGTTATTAGCAACGATTTTTGTAGAGATAGTTAAATATAGATAAGCCATTAGATTAGATTCTTCGATCGAATTTAGATTATATACGAATAATTGATTCATTTTTTAAAAAAAAATGATAGATTTATGCTCAAGTGCACCAAACTTCAGTTAACTTTGACGGCTGCATTGTGGACGTAACCAAAATTAGTAGGGGGTGCTGCTGCAGAAAAATTTTAGACTTTGTTTTAAAATTGTGTGAAAGGAAACAAACATGTTTAAAAAGAAATTTATCAAGTTTATAAATAAATGTTCTTTTTTTATATGTTTGTTTTCTTTAATACAATTTTAAAGCAAAGGCTAAAATTTTTCTGCAGCAGTACCTCCACATTTTAGCTACTCCACAATGCAGCCGTCAAAGTTAATTGAAGTTTGATGCACTTGGGCATTAAACTACTTTTTTTTACTTAGTTTATCAAATTCTAAATATATAAAACTTTGCGTTTTCTCTAAAAGTCACCGTTTGGTAAAAAGTGCTTTTTAAAATTGAATTATTCAGAATTTTTGTGTTATTTTATTACAATGCTTGATTCGAAACATGTAGTAGCAAACATAGAGAATCATCTAGAGCTGATCTAGAGCTACAACAGTAAAAAGAGAGAAATAATTTAAAATTTAAAGCATTACGCCCATAATGTCTATTAAGAAAGAAGTAGAGAATGCTACGATCGCCAGCCTAATAATATAAATGGAAAGCGGAGGACTAGTCCGGCATTATTCCTCTATCTTTATTAGAAAGTTTCAAAAATCAAAAAGAGCTACAGTTAAATTAAAAAATAGAAATGATAAACCAATTCGAAATTTTCATAATAATAGTCCGTAAAAAAATATTTTAGATTCAAATTGTTCTTTTCTTTTTTTTTTCTATAATGATTTCGAATTACATAAGAACAGAATACGATGGTTAGATAAGAAGTTTTTGAATACTGTGCGTTTGTATGAAATTAAATCTATTTTTCCAGTGTTATAGTAATGAAATTTAAACGTAACGGTACAGTGAAAATAATTTATTCAAATAGGCTACAACTATTGCAAACTACAAATAGATTATGCTGTTTGGAAGCTTAAATATTAATAGCACTGTAAAAGTTACGATAATGGAGGTAGGATCTAAAGACATGTCACTAAATAAAATAAAAAATTGACAGTTTCAGAATTGTCGACCTATTGAGTTAATAGGAAGGGTTAAAAAAAAATAGTATGCTTTCAAATCATAAACTATTTTTAACGGGACTGTGGCACAGTGTCATGCTAATGTTCAACAGCTGATTATCCTGTCTCAACGTTCAAACAGTTTTTGAATATTATTAACAATTTCAACAATTACTGCACAAAAACCACAAAAAAAAAAAAAAAAAAAAACAGAAAAGAAAAAAAAATAAAGAAAAATGCGATTTTTTTTTTCTTGATGATCATTATCTGAATAATAGTGAAGCCCACAATTTCTACATTCTCATGAATTCTTGAATGCTGAATAACTCTAGCTGACAGTATTAGTTATCACGACGTAACTTTTGTAGAATCTCTTGAAAACAGCTCAAGTTATAAAAGTGAATTTCATTTTATTCTTTATCTCTTAATAGTGAACATTAAGCCTTTTTTATCTAATATCCAAAAACTTCCTTTGATTAACTCCCTTTCTCAGAACGATGTCTTACTTAAAATAAATTAAATTTGTCAAAATTAATTCAAACAAAGCTTCCGAAACCTATTCTCCAGAATCGTCTCTTCTGTATTATCCTAATGATATTCGGAAAGAGTCTACCAAAATTCTTAGGGAATCACACTTACCTAATTTTATATTTAAATTACACATAAAAGCATTCTACGAGTAAAATCAACAATTACTATTAATTTTTAAGCGAAAGTTAATTTCTAAATAGTTAATATGGTACTTCTTTATAAAAATAGAGAAAGGGCGACTCCGCCAGACATGTTTTCCTTTAAACGAACTTTCTCAAATGAGAGACTGGATTGCACAACCAAATAAATGCAGGAGCTTCAGCCACACCTAACCAACTGAACAAGCCCAGGGAGTTTAACATTTGACCACCTTACCAACCAAACAAGCCACGTAGTTTTAACATCTGACCAACAACTGATGCAGACGAACAATAAACTTCTTGTTTATTCTTAGATTTATCAGCAATAAGGACTTAAAGTTAAGCCCCATTTTAGTTTATTTATACCTTTCTGTTTACATTTGAAACGTAATGAATTTTCAGCAAGGAAATTCTGCAAAATGTGATTCACTCTTTGTATGAAATATTTAGAATATAATCTCTCGTGTTCTAGATGTATGCAAAAGTTTTATAACAATATTGTCAAAGTTTTATACAAACTATAAAAATTTCTAAAAACTAAGACTAAAATACTAGTAATTTTTAGTATTTTTAATACAATGCTTAAAAAGAAAACTTTGCTAAGGTTCCATTAATCTAAAAGTTCTGAATTTAACTCTAAAACATTCCCTTCTTCTTCATTAATTTCATCTGCGCATATTTCATTAATAATTTTTCCCTAGATTAAATACGGATTTTTTTACACGGTTCCACTATTACGAATTATAATCGTTCTTATCTCGTGTAAACAGCTATATAATGGTTATTTTCATGTTTGCTTGATGCAAAAAGTTGTTATTGAAGACACATTGAAGAAAGACTTGGAGATGACAGGGTTAGAGAGCAGGCACCTGCAATTCAAGGAGAGGTTCTTACAATAATTTAAGAGCCACAGGAAAGGAGGGAGAGTGAGCTTCCCCTAGTCTTGCTTTTACCTACAAAGCCGTCGTGCTACACAGGCCTTGACGTCTTAGACCTCCTTCAAAAGGACGTCAGATAGCAATCGCGTCTGAATGACGAGAGTTCTTTTTTATTTATTTATTTAAGAACCCTCCTTCATGTTACATCTACTTTCTATTGAGATAAAGTAAAGCTTAAATGTCCTCAAGTATACATTATGTGTTTAGGACTGATAGTCTTGGGAAAGAAAGATTCAGTCTAAGATACGTCTTAACCAATACGTTAACACTTATCTGTAACTTTTTTGAGAATTTTATTTAAGTAGAACAAGTTTTTTCGAGAAAAAAAAAACGAAAAAAACTAAAAAAAATAAAAAACAACCTCCTTAAAGCTAAATCCTTTCCATAAGGAAGAAAGTTAACCAGCACAAGGAAAAATATTTTTGTGACAAAATTCCTGATGAAGTAAAAAAATTATGTATAAAAAAACGTAGGACAACTTTAAAGAAGCTGGAATATCTTCTTTAATTATTATCATTATTTTAATAAAAGGAAAAAACTGAAAGTTAACTGAAACTCTAACCATTGAACAGCATCAGTTTTAAGGATGCTTGATAAGGGCTTTTTTTTAAAAGATTTGTTCTGCTTTGATTCGAACTTTTCGCTTTCTATTCTCCGTATTCTAATTGAAAGTCGAGAAAGTTGGTTCGTTAGGATTATAAACTTTAAAACTGTAAGTCGGAAAATGTGTTGCTCCATGCTTTTATCCGGTAACTGGGAAGCCTCTAGGGAATACAGCGGTCCCAGATACATTCTGATGTATTGTCTTCACTAAAAGTTGAGAGAGAAAGCGCAGAGAATAGGTTTTCTTTGACTAAAGTACCCGAACGCCATTTATAATGTGTGTTAGTACTAACTTTTGGTTCAACGGGGACATTCTCGTCGAAGGGAGCATCTCGACGGTTTGTGTCAAGAGTGGCTTCTCTGCGTTCGTACTCTTTAGTTGGTTAATGGAAATGGGTATCCTGGGACCTGAAACGAGTTCTTCCAGGTAGAAGCATAATTTCCGACTCCCCACTATCAATTACTATGTTTGTGTGAAGAACACCAAAATGGTAGCAAAAGGGATTTCATCGTAAGCTTGAAACACAAATGTTTATAATGTAGAATTTTAAGTATTAACAATTAGTCGATTGAGTAAATAACGTGCTGAGAGACTTAATATTGCTAATGCCTTCAATTGTTTAAACTACACGAAATAAAATGTAATCTTCAAAAATATCAAGAACTAGACATTCACGATTAACTATTAATTTTGTTTAAGTACAAAAAAAAAATATATTTAATCGTAGAAAGGTCAAATTATAATATAGGTCGAGCCCAGACCTAATAAGTCTAGACGTATGTAAGGCAATGCTCAAATCTTACAAAATATCTACAGTAAACAACATTTAATAGTAAAATTTTCAACAACTCTCTCAGAAATCTGCTCAAAATGATGATATAAATCATGTTAAGAGACAGAAACTCGCAATGAATTCATCAGGTATATATTTTAATAGAAAGAAAAATTGTAGATTTTTAAAATTTAAGTGATAAATATCTTCATAAACAAAACATTATGATTTTTATACATGTAAAATGCAGGCCTAAAGGAATTAAGGACCTTTAAAACGTAATAAAAAAAATAGTGATAGAAAAAACTAAATATCATTTATTATTATTTAATTTAATTTAATTTCAATTATATGTATCAATCTTTTTTCTTCTTTTCTTTTTGAACACATCACAGAATGAACAACGAGTGTAGGATTCAAAAAATTCTTTCTTCAAATTTGAGGTAATATTATTTTTTTAATGGCAGAATAATACCGACTTTTGTTAATGGCAGAAATAAATCATTAATCTCGTTTATTCGCTGAATTCGAAATATTAAAATTTTAAGCAGATATATTTTTTTTGCTTTACATCACTATCTTTGAAGCAGACGAAATATTTGATTTAAAAAAATAAAAAATAAAATCAGCAAGTATACGAGATCAAGTTGTTTGATAATATTTCAATTATATGTATCAATCTTTTTTTTTTCCTTTTTTTATTCAACAGACCAAATCATTAGTTCAGTTCTTACGACCTTAGTAGAATCCGAAATGATAATAAGTAAATTAAAAACAACTATATCTTAATGAGACAGATGCTAAAAGAAAAAAAAACAACAGAACTTGCTGCTGAAGTTGCCGATAATTACGCTACTCGAATGTACTAAATGAAAGACGAACGAAAGACAAGAAGAAGAAAAAAAAAAAAAAGAAAGAAAAATTCCTAAATTCTGACGATCAAGGAAGCCGCGAGCGCTTATGCGATTGTTAATTGCTATTGAAATTGCCAGTAAGGGCAAGGTAGATTAGGCTGGGTGGAGACCCAAAATCATGATTATCTCTGCGGGAAAGAGAAAAGAAAAGAAGGATAACCTGCATGACTTTAAGACAGATGGGAAACACCCTTATCATTCACACACCTGCCAGTATTCTGTACCGATTATAATGAACATTATTTTCTAAGAAGATCAAAATCTACAGAAATAGGAATTCATTCAGATCTCAGAATAACTTTTATAACAAACAAATATTTTACAACATTCAACTAATGAGCAAGAAAAGAAACTTAGGTTTTTCGCTGAGAACTAATTTCCCCCAGATACTGAACAGCACACACCCTTCTGTTTATCAAATACCGTCTCTGGTTGTTCTGCTAACATTTATGGTGTATAAAACAATATGATGCAGATACCAAAGATTGTGATTATTTTTTAATAAGATTTATGATGTTCAGTTCTTTTTCTGTGATTTTTTTTTTAAATTAATGTATTCTTGAATATCTTCCCCCAACACTGGTAAAAAAAAAGATCTGTACACGACCAAAGGTGAAGTTTCTAAAAACAAAGTACATGATTTGATCAGTGGCTAATTCCGATGGTGATCCTTTTTTAATGCCCAAACATAAAGAAAGTTATAGGATTGTACCAACCACTTTCTCATTTTATTATCTCAGAAACAAGGAGAAATTCACTATCGATTTCTTGTTTCTTGGAGAGTTGATTAGTGGAAAGGAAACAGAAAAAAAAGGAACTAAAATATAAAGAGACCGAGTCAGCAAAACCGACTCGTGTAAATAGCACCGTCTTGTGTTGAGGATAGAATTGGAATGCATGACCACCAAGTCAGGGGGATAAAGTGCATGCATTATCCTCTCAGTCTCCTTACATACAGAAATCTCGGGGATTTGTACATGTAGCTCTGATGGCCTTTTCTTGTAAATGCAGACCCCGGCAGTAAACATCCAACTCCCCCGAAAAATCGATACAATG
>JAFIDM010012231.1:164710091-164769924 GCA_023159025.1 Thereuonema tuberculata
TCGAATCTGCTCGGGTCTTTTCCTCTCTTAGCCACCATTTTCCCTCTCCCCTCCAGTTTCTCTCGCCTTTCGTCCACCCCCTCCTGCAAAAATCTCTCATCGCTGCAATGTAGACGAAGGTGAGGAGAAGGAGAAGGACATATTGGACGGGGTGAAGAGGGAACCGGGCAAAAGGGAGAGATGGGGAAAAATAGTTCCACTGCAATTTATGGTCCTCATCTTCATAGTTTTTCTTCAGATAAAAAAAGAGCATGCGCAATCTTGATTCAAATCAATGCGGACGTTGCACATATCTAGTGGAAACAATGCACGGTCATCCATTACGCTTGACTGTCGTATATTGCCAAGTTACGCTGCCCCCTCTGAGCTGAGCGCAGGTAAATCATCAACATACATAATTCCCTCTCTCTCTCCCCCTTTCAACCAACAAGACAGCCCTATTTTGCCGCCATCTTAACGCCGCCACTGCATTGCAACAATTCCCTCCTCTTCTACAACATGGCTACTATTATTATAACAATAACTGCTGATCAAATACCATCATAAAGAGTTAAAAGAATTACAATTCAAATTCACATAAAATCTAAAAATCAATCAGAAACAGTGAATATAATAAAATTTACAATGTCAATAACATCCCCTACAAATAGTATACCTACTTTCAATTTTTCATGAATAATTGTTTTAAAATAAATCACTGGCAATATAAATCCAGATAAAAGAAAACGAAAACAAATAAAAGAAATCTTATATTTCGTTAATCGAAAGCATAATCCTCAGATAAGAGTTTGAAATTGGGTTTCATTTATTGAAGATGAAAACGAATTTATGGTGTTCTTTTCTAAATCAGACTATTTTGCATTTAAGACTTGGTGAACCGTGCTCTCATTTTCATTCAACATGTTAGCTTTCAGAAAGAGAATTCATCTTCAGTATTTTGTTCATTAATCAATGTCAGCATAGAAAACGGCCGGCGAGGCCATATATAAAGCCCGCCGTAATCTATCATTAAGATTGACTGACGTACACGCCTCGTTTCCTAATCCAATCTACGGCGAAAAGAGCATCAGGCGCAAAAGGAATCCATCTGTGTTCACTCATGCTTCTCATTCGATGGGAAAGGAACAATTCCCGATCAACCAGACACAAAACAAAGGAACGGAGAAGTGTATTTGGGTGTGTATTACGGTTCCCCAATATCGGTCTTTACTATTTTCACCTCGGGTTTTTTTTTTTGTTCATTATAAAACTCTTTGGAAGCTTCGAGTTCTCTTGTTGTCCCTCACGAAAAACTTGGGGGCGTCTTTTCTTTTGATATGAGCCTATTCTGTAAGGCGATGTGGTTGCAAAAGGCTGGCGTGAGTGACGATTCATGTGGACTGACCAGTTCGGAGGAGGAGAAATAGAAAGAGAAAGAAAATGAACACAAGGATCAACGATAGAGAAAAGAACAAACGAAAGAAGAAAAAAAATATCAATACATAGACAGTTGGTCAAAGAAGCAAACGTTCGCGTACGATGATTCGAGAAGAAGGTGGAAAAAGGAGCTAAGAACAGTACGGGCAATTTAATCTGGAATTATATTAGTTTAGGTTCCATTACTTCTCCTCGAACAGGCGGAGGTGCAAAACAGTAAGTGCATATGTTCCCTTCTCAGCAAGGAGAAAATAGGCTTCAATTTCTATCCTAGTATTTTTTTTTTCTCCCCTTCCCCCTCTCCCTTCGCTCTGTTTGGTCCCTCTTTTTCTTTCCACCGTCCTGCACCCAGGAACAATAACGAAACTGGACACGTGAATTGGCGGGCCAATAAATCGCCGAGCCACATATATATCTCGAGGGAATATACGCACCAATGGAATGCTTCCCAATACAACGCTGACCAACTCCTCTGGGACTTCGGACTTGTCGCTTGACAGAATGTCGATATCTAATATGGGAGATGCACTTTTTCTAATTCTTTAATAGCGGCGAAGCCCTCGTAGATACGCCAAATGGTTTATGGCTTCGGCAACTGCGGAGCACAAATTGAAGATTAAAAAAATATGTTGGAGGGCGGGAAAGAAAGGAAATTTAATAAAGACCATGCAGTCAAAAGAAGGGGAAAAATGGATGACTTAGTAATACGACATTTTTCATAAATTTTGTAAAATTTATGAACTCGTAAAACATTGAACTGGGTTATAGTAGCTTGAAATTAACTACAAATTCAATTGGAAGCTATAATGAAAGTTTGCACTCACTAAATCGTTAAGGAAATTATCAATAAATTACCTCAGATGTTGCGGAAACTCATTTTCACTCCACTGTAAATAACCCAACATCCGAAACCTTATTGATTTTCGCTAAAAAATTAATGGTTTTAAGATGTGAATGGGAAAAAAAAAATCCCCAGACTACTTCAATCCCATATTGCTATCGAACAACACTTAATTAAAAAAAAAAAAAGAAAAGTAGTCTGTTTTTTAAAAAGAAGAAAGTTCATATTACATTAAAACTTAAATTAAAAACATTTCTTTTTCTTTAACGAAATTTAACAAGAACTGAAATTTTTATTTAAAAAGAAAAGATACTGTAAATGTTTTTTTTCCTGATCTTTATTCCTCCATTAAAAAAAACTATAAATATCTAAATGAACTTTAATTGGGTTTTTCTCTGGATATACTATTAATTAAAAAATATTTTCTAAATTAAATCCCAGATCTAAATCTTATACTAAGAAATAATGTTAATAAGCAAATTAAGGTACAATGAATTTAAATGATTTCATTATACCTAATTTTCTTATTTATAATAATAATAATAATTATAATAATAATAATAACAATTTCCTACGGAGGACCACTAAAGGAGAAGCAGTGTTGTGGCTCTCCAAAGATTCTCATCTGTGAATGCGCCAAAAAGCAGCTGTGCGTTGTCCCTTAACGCAAGTAGGGCCAATAAATTCTTTGTAATTGCTGATAAAACTTTCCCATAATCGCTCCAATTATCGCCACACATTTCGCAAAAGTCGAGTTTTGCAGCCGTAGAAACCGTGTGTGTGTGTGTGTGTGTTGTAGTTGTGGCTGATTCTAGGTCAGCCGCCTTCCTAATGGTTTCAATGTCAAGGTCGGCCGTTGCCGATCAACGGGACGAAATGAACCTATAAACGGGTAACTACCACTTTCTGCCAGTCATAATGTGAGTTTATCATCCGTACTTGATAAAGTGAGCCTAGCTTCCGCTCTTGCCAGACAGGTGAATATTTACGGAATTTATACGACAGGGTGTATGTGTGTGTCGAATTGCTACCAAGTTACGGTGACTCTCGCTTTTTATTAGGGCATTCTAAATATAACCCCTCCTGTTTTATGGTCTCGGTTCTACGTTGAACAGCCTTCTTTTCCCCCCGGTGGGTATAAAACTGCTCTATAGTATCTCTTATACCAAGGTCAAGCACGTCGTACTCATCTCAGTGCAAAGAGTACGACCACATGGAGAAGACACTCGATGTCAACACGGGAAAAGCCCTCCAGAACAAAGCAAACACTTGTTCCACAGAAACACAAACATTGCAATTGCAAAAAGTAACAAACATCATTATACAAAAAATCAAAAGACTCCGATAATTTAAACACAAATTAAATTCTCACATTTCCCTCAAGCTACTTTTTACATTTCTTTGGCAATTTTTATTATATGTTGATGCTTTTGCTTCCAAACACTTACTCACAAAGTTTCACAGAGAATGCACTTCAAACTTACTAAAAAGAACCCCTGTTAATCCATTAATACGTCATTTTTTGCCAAAGGAAGGAATCAGATGAAACACTTACATTTTAAACAGATTTCACAAAATGATTTCCTGAAACTATGTAAGATATATTATACTAACTTGTAGAAACTGCGAAAATAACGGAATTTCATTATTTTCAACGAATACCGTGTTGAGTGTCAGTTTCCCGAATATATATCCCTGAAACAGAATTAATCCTTATGAAAAATTGCTAAATGTTAAAATGATAAATACTAAGAACAGTTTGAAGTTTCTAGATTATTTCGCATAACGTGCTGTTGCTGAAACATTAAAACTTATGTAAAAGCCTTTTTAGTGTATGCTCGATATTTGAATGTATTTAATTCTTATATCTTACCAAAAAAAATAAATAAAAGAAAATTATATCCGACTCTTCTTACGTAGATATTACACAGATTAGGCATTTCTTAAGTATTCATGAAGTGAAGTTAGGCAAATAACTGACTAAATAATAAATAAAGTTTATAAATTACCGGTTTCAATAGTAAAGAATATAATTTACATTTACGTATTTAGGCCTAAATAAATTACAAAGCAATAGATTTATAAATTTTGCTAGAATTTGATTACATTTCTATAACCGTGATCAATATCACAATTCTGTCTAATATCAAATTAAACATATTTTTTTTTAATAAAAACTTTAATGTCTTGGAAAAGATTTTATTAAAATTTAAGAAAAAAAAAATCCTAATTTTCTAGAAAAATAATTCCAAAGATTTAAATTAATAAAACCAAAATTTTAAGTTTTCTTTGAATGAATTTTAATCTCAGGGAAAGGAAAAAAATGAGTAAATAAGTAAATGTAAATTGGAATTTCTTTTTTAAATTAATACATTTATTTATTAAATACTTAATTTTTGCACAGATAGAATAAACGTTATTTCAAATCGTTTTAGTTTTAGTAAAAACATGTACCGAGATACAATAAGCCTATTATTTGCTTTAGCTTTCGACTGACTAATTTTTCATTTCTAAATATAAAAGACAAACAAATGCTTTCAGATAAAAGAAACGCTCAAACTGCAAATAGGTCACTGGAATATATTAGCGCTTCTATTGCAACTGAGTAATCTTTTCCGTCGCTAGAGGTCTCCAAAGGCTAGAGGACGTTGCAATATTCTGCAGATAAAATAAATACGCAAGCGCACAAGTTAATAAATTAAATTAATAACAATAACTCAATTAAAAAAATTGATTTCAATAATGAACATAGTTGATTTTACTTCTATCTGCTTTACCTTGAAATAAAGAAGAAAAAAAAATCAGAAAAAATATATTTTTTTAAAGCGAAAAAAATTATAATTATAGTAATGATAATCATAAAAGATAAAAATCATTTTGTGATGAGTTCTAAATTAATTCCAAAATGATTTCCATCTAAACTGAAAAAGATAAGCTTTACATTAGGAGAGATTCTCAACAGAGTAAGGGGAAATGTTTCATTTAGGGATCGTGTCGTAACTTTTGTTTTGAAGGCGACCTTTTCAAGTGGGTATAATTAGTCCCTTCCCTCTTGTAACTACATGGGGTGGACGTTGGGATCTTCATCCCCTTTCTTCTTTTCCAGAAACTTCCCGCTGTATTTAAATCAAGAGGTTTTTTTTTTGTGTGTGTGTGTATGTAATTTAAACACAGATTGCAAACGACAAAGATTACTATTTAACTTTGCTTGTTAAATAATAAGAGAAACAGAAATTATAGAAAATATCTTAATATTTCATACATGAAAGGCTATTGCAAGTTATTTCAATATATCAATAATTTCTTTCTTACATTAGCCATTATTTTTTCCAGACAATGAATTATTTTTTCACAACGAAAACGTATCTTTTTCTTTAGTATATCTACCAGATAACTTTGCAATTTTGTTCGTTGCTTGTTTAAAAGTTAGAGGTATTAACTCGTTGTGTTTCATAGCCTTTCTTTTTTTTTCCCATTTCTACTTTATATCTGTTTCCAAGTCTTTTGGGTCAAACTCTTGCAATTTCACGCTCATCATTATCTGCGTTAATACTTGAAAATTTAATAGCGTTGCCTGTTTCGATTTTAATGGTTAACCTGCGGTTTCTTCGATTGTGCCCTTTCAGCTGATCCCGATTTGCAATCCACAAGTTTTGCTTGCGAAACTGCCAACTACTGCGAAACATGCTAATTCTTACAGCTTTACAAGGAGCGCCAGGCCACAAGATCAACAATTTCATTAGTCCGAATGGCGGTTGTTAGGAGTTCGGTTCCCTCGCAGGCATTAAGAAAAAAAGAAAAAAAAAAGTCAAGCGAAAGGATTGATTGGGATTCGAGGAAGTGACCGTGATGATCTACCCAATGAGATCCGTCTTTCTTAGGAGAGAATAACAAGGTTCATTGGAAAAGGTAGTAATTATGTAATTACGATTTCAATGAGCAACACAAGGTCAATGGAAAAGAAACAACGAAAATTCAAATAAAAAAAAAATCCGAGAGAAAAGGAAAAAAGAAATTAAGCTTTACGTGAAATGTTAAGATAATTTATTTCTATACAAAGTTGTGTTAGAAAAAAGCTTTGAGATAGGAAATTTCCAACAAATTTCGAATTTACACTGGCTATGTAAATAAGTAAAGAATGTTAATCGAGTTCGAAGAAAGAAAACTACTTAAAATGTTCGTATTAACAAAGGAAGTGCAGATGTAATGATATTTCTTTTGTTAATACGAGCATTTTAAGTAGTTTTCTTTGCAGATGAAATGATATTTGTGTCTGTTTGGATGAATGTGAAACACGTGTTCTAAATATTTTCCCCATTAATTGATCTTAAAAATACTGAATTTAAAAGAAGTGAAGATACTGCACAAGAATTTTAGACCAATTAGTAAGGGAAATTATTAGGAAACAAACATTCCCATTCTATTATAAAAGCCTATTATCCTATCAGTTATCTAGTTTTCTCTTTAACCCCTTTAAAATTAACAAAAATTAAGTTTTAGAATAAACGAGCGTTTTATAAAAATGTATAAAATAATGTTCGGTTATTCTTTATATGTAATGCTTTCTTTAATACTTTAAGAAATGTCCAATTTTACAAAGTTAGTATTAATTTTATTTGATTAATATATTTTTAAAAATAAACTGAACATTTGCCTAATAATTTTTAATAATTTTTTTGTTATTTAAGTTATTAATTTTTTTCCAAATAAGTGAAACTATCTTTTTTACTCACCAGTTCAAATTTTATTTTCCTTCTCTTATCAAAGAAAACAGTAGATCTAATTTTACATAATCATTTAAATGGTAAATTTCATAGGAATACTGTACATGAAGATGGTATTTTATGTATTTATTTTTTATTATTTTAAAGCACCTTTAACTTGGTTATTTACAGCGTTTTATTTAGCAATTTGTAGAACCGTAAATAAATTTGCCACATACTTTATTTGTTTAGATTCTAAAGGCTAAAATTTTAATTATTTTTTTGTTTTATTAAAACATTGATAAACTATATAATTCCTATTAATTTTAAAACTTAATCTAAACTTAATTTTACACATAAGGTGCACTATTAAGTTGAAAACTACTCCATCAGACCAGATTTTTGTGAAGGGCAAGTGAAAGGTATTTTCGAGCGGAATAAGATGTAAGACGCCATCTATGGGAGAAAACGCTAACTTCGCAGCTGGATATTTATAATGTCGAGACATCCTTGAATGTTCTGCTATGTAATAAGAATGCAATATTTAAAGAAGATTAAGAATAAAGAAAAATTATTAAAAAAAACTATAATAATAAGTGTGCGACTCCTTTATACCTGTTTTTAAATAATAATAAGCGATTGTTTACATATTATGTTTGTCGTGTTATTTTTCACTTTTACATTGTTTTGACCTATTTATATTAAATTCAAAATAGAATAATTTTAGAAAATTAAAACAAACTTTCACTGATAACAGAAAACTAATAAATAACTTTATTTTTCTATATATTTTATATTTCTCTGCTAAAAAAATGCGAGCAATAAATATCTAGAAATAAAATAGAAATAAATATTTATGAACTGTAATTATTTCATTACTTAATTAATTTTGAAACTTTTTCTTCTTTCTTTTTTTTATTTGAATAAAGGAAACTTTATTGGTATTATCTTCTAAAGTTTTGCTTTATCTTTAATTAAAAATAAAATAAAATAACATTTGTGAAAATGATAGGTTTTTAGAATGGAAGACATTAAAGATAAGATGACAGTTTCCTTATCCCTTATAAAATTACTTATCTTGTAAAATTTGTCTTAATAAATGAATTAACTGAGAGTTTTTTTTAAAGGTTCCTAACGCACATGATTTTTTTTTGTTTCAAAGACTTAAATCTGATTTTTTTTATTAGCATTCGAAAGAATATGAATACATTAGTAGCATTACCCCCAATAATAACCTTAAGAAAATTCATAAATCATTTGAGTATTTACGTTAATACAAATTGCTTAACTCTTAAACAAGAGATGTTTAAATATCAAAAAATTTATTTTTGATTTCATTTATCGATCTTACGATAATTAAAAATGCCAAATTATAAACAAGGGAAAATAAATAAGGTGAAACTTGTTTAAAATCATTAAAAAAGGTAAAAAAATCTTTGCTATCATCTTAAGTGATGGTCTGATTAATAAATTTATTAATTTATTTATTTATTATTCTTACTTTCTCAACAGAATTCAAGGAAAATAAACAACTAACTCTTAAAATATTTTTTCAGAAAAAGAATAATATTTTTGATGATGAATAAAATGGAGCAGATTAATATTGATATATTCTCAATTTTATACATTTAGTTTCTTTCCTCCATTATTAGGACTCTAAATTTAGTTATTTCCTAGGTGAAATATTCGAGAAAAAGAAAAAAAAGAAGAGAAATTGAAAGTAGAAGACAATGAATTACTTTAGAGTAAATTGATACAGAGTTTAAAAATTAAATCATCTAGTATTTATTGAAATTTTCCTATGTTTTAATAGCTTTTAGACAGTGATTTATGTACAGTATATGTACATTTTACATTATCTTTTATTTGAAAATGTTATCATGAAGTTTAATTATAATCTTGAATTTAATGTTATTTAAAAGAACTGTGCTTTCAAAACACCTTTAACAAACAAAAAAAAAAACTATGTTAATTCCAATGGTAATGACCCGGAAGGAGATGAACTTGAAACCAACTTAGAACGCAATGGGGAAAAAAAGTATCAAGACAACCACAAATCAAGTTTGAAAAAAAAAAGAAACACGACTAATTATTATTTATGTGTTAGTCGATGTACTCTGACATCTGCGTTAATTTTGTTGTCAAGAAATAGTTAGAACGACACAAAGACATAAGCACACCAAACAGAGTAATAACGAAAAAAATAAGACACGTTAGTTATTGTACATGCTATGAATTTGCATTTCATAATTAACACAAATTAAATGATTAATGACGCTGTATGTCTAGACCACCATGATTATATCATCGGTTGACACCACATTCATTGACTTCATGACATATTACAATTGGAAGTTGTTTTTTTAAAAGCCAAATGCAATTATCAGTTAAATTAGAACAAATGTTCCTAAATTAGCAACCAAAAATTAGTTATCATCATTCGATATTAGTTTTCCAAACAAAATTAAAAAAAAGCAAAAAAGTTGGCATTAATTCCTTTTTTTTTTTTTAAACTGAAAATACATTATTCAAATTTATAATATATCTTTTATTATTGTGACTAATTTTAATTTTAGATCTTTATAGCAATCCTTCGTTACTGTTATTATTATGACTAATACATTCTTTGAATTGAAGAATCAAATCATTTTTTACTTAAGAAACGATGAAGATACATTAACTGAAGTAAAAGGACTTAGTATCAAAATGCAATAATTAAGACTCAGTAGAGAGAGACGTGGGCGGGAAAATAATGAGACAGATCTAATCTTTTTTTTTTTTTTTCCTTCATGGCTTGGATGAATATTGAATTATTAAATTAGAAATAATTACGTCAGATCTTGTGATTTATAAGAATAGGATTTTTAAATAGACATTTTATATGATTCATTATCAGAATAGTGGCGAACATATACATAACATTCTAACGTCCTTCGTCAAGGCTGTTTTACTCATAAAGAACTTATCTATTAGATACGCCATAGCTGACGATGTTATAATAAAAACAGAAAAACAGCATTTAACATTAACAAATAATCTTACATAAGTATGTAAGTATATATAATGTAAATTTGAAAGTATGTATTTTCTAGACTTTTTACTTTTCTTAAATACATTATATAATTTTCTTAAAACAAAAAATAGTTTTATCTTTGAAAAACATTTTCTCACCAAAAATTTATGAGACTGTATGAAATAAAAATAAAAATTGCAATGATTCTGCTTCTTAATAATAAAAAAGACAAACTTCTGTTAATTGTGAGAATTGTAGAATCTCGTCATTTTTCACCTGGACGCCTGAAATGCCTTTTTTTCAATTAATTTCGAAAAGTGAAGAACAAACAAATCATCCAAAACAAAAAATGCCCTCCTCTACTACGAAGATTCACTAATTTCTTAGTTTAACATTTAAATGTTACTGATTTGCAGGAAAGGAATACAAACTGCAACTAAAATTGATACAAGTCACTACGATTTAAAATACGACTTTATCGAAATTAATATTAGTAAGAAAGCAATACCAACCATCATCTTGGATGGAATAATTCGTATGATGAGTACTAGTAATTGATTGCTAATGTTAGGTTAATTTTCATTTTAGGATGGGTTTACAGAGCTTTAGAGAGTTATTTATTACATTTGCGTTTGATTTTCTTTAAAATTGAAAATTATATTACCTGAAAGAGCGATCCAATCTCCCTTACCTAAAAAAACAAAATAGCTTTTATATTGACTTAATCCAAAACAATTGCAATATTTTCATATTTCAAAAATTTCATGTTAATAAAATTAGTGTGAATCTAAACTTCTTTCAAAAAAATTATTAATTTATTAAACAATTATAAAAATAATAATAAACTTTATAGAATTAAATTATATACTTTTAATTAGCATAAAATGCAGAAATAATTAAGATAGATAAGTTGATTTTTTGAGAAAATAAATTGAATTAGTTATAATTATAATATTATTAAAACAAAACAAAAAATTAAAACAAAAGAAAAATAAAATGAAGGTCTACAAAACAAATTATAAAAATTATCAAATATAAAAATAAAAACATTTTAATAGATTAGAAATAAATTTGAATTATAGGATTGCTTTATCATGCTGTTATTAATAATTAATTTTTTTAGTAAATTATAATAAATAAATAAAAAAAGGCAAAACTTTCATTAAAAAAAATGTGAAATTTTTGAAACATTTGTTGATTTAAAGTCAATGATATCTAACTAAATTTAATTACTAGTAGTTTATTAAAAAATCCATTTAGCTAAATCCTATGGAGATTAATATTATTCTGATGTAAAATACGATTTATTAAATTAAGAAGAATGATAACTTACCTGGTTTAATTATTTATTATCTACAAAACAACTTGTTTAATGTTAAAACTTGACAGGATTTTTAAATCATACTATTTAAATATTCATTTTGTTTCTTGAAAGAAAAGAGGCTTAAAATGATCGTGTAAGATCAATATCTCCTTACATTAAAAAAAATATAAATATATAGTTTACGTAAAAAGATAATAGCTTTTAAAAATCCTTTGACTTCAATTTTGAAAATGGCGGTGAACGTAAACTGAAGTTCTGATTTCAGAGCAATGACTTTCAAAAGAAAGATATCATTTCCTATTAAGATATTATCTGTTAACTTCGATCAAACCAAATTTATTAATTAAAATAAAATTCAGGAATAATAATCTGTATATAAAAAAGCCCCGTTGCCTTTGGTATATGGGCTTATGCTGAAACATCGAGAAAAATTAGTACAGAAAATGTTTGCCAAATCATCTTCATATTTTTTTCCATTAATTCTAGTGAAATTTGGCAATATCAACTCAAATTCATTTAGTTAATTTTAATTTTTTTTCAATTCAAATTCCCATAGATTAATTAATTTATAGAAATTTTATTGAAAAAAATATGGTCAACTGCTCTATAAATCTTGTTTATTAACTTGTAAACATGAAGAAAACAAAAACAAAAACATGTATTTGATTACTGAAAACTATTTCAAAATTGGAGTTTTTTTATTTCAACTACTGTATATAAAAATCTTTAGAAAAAACAATGAATGAGGCTCAACTCTGATAATAGTAAAATTAAATTAAACTAAATGAAATTTTAAAAAATATAAATAGAAATACTGTCCATATTTGATGAAATAGTGAATTCTTTGAACATATTTCTTATAAATTTTATAATTCCAAATTTTTCTCATCTGATATTTGTATTTGATGAATTTTCCTTGTTTTGTTTTTCTTTTCGTATTTACAAAATGGGATTCTAGCAGACAACGGCTAATGTCAATTGGAAAAGTTCTACAAAATATTAAGGAGTATATCTGCAATATCTTCATGAAAATTCTACATTAAAAGCGATCGACTTTTTTTTTTTTACGATATTCTCTAACAATCAAGTTTTGTGCTATCATCACGTTCAATATCTGTTACTAAAATTCGTGAAGGTATAAAAGTTATTTTCTTCTCCTTTTTAAGTTCAACTCAATCTATAGTATCTTAAAATGATGCAAGTTGAGGAAAAATTCCAATTAAAACTGATTGATTTCCATATAGAATTTATATATATAAAAATCCTCAAACATTGTATCATTTTAAGATACTGCATATTCGCATAAAAAAGCTGAAAAAGAAGAATTCGCTAAGAACTTTTCCAACATAGCAAATTCTAATAACAGATTTTAAATAAGACTCCTTCCTGTCTTTGCTATATGACACATGTTGAAACATCTACAAAAATTATTATATATTGTGAGCAACATGTTCATTATTTGTTGTCTTCATATTGTTAATTCAAATTGTATCCATAACGACTTAGAGGACGAAGACAGAAGTCTTTTGCAGAAGAAGATGAAATGTAGACAGAGTTTAAAGAGATTAAAGGAGATACTTTTTTGAATGACAGAAGATTATGTTGTATATATATTTGAATATTAAGAAGATATTTCAATGAAGACTCCTGATTCTTTGAGAGTATCATAAAAAAAAAATCAATTAGTCTAAATCTACCTGTCTTTATGGTAACTTAAGATTCATAAATTATAACCTTTATAATCACAACCACAACGTAGTTTAACTATGGAGTTGCGGCTTTAAAACCTTCAAATCTAAGGTTGGTGTCCAGATCCTAAAATGGGTTCCGCCTTTATTACTATTCACATTCATCATTACAATGCCTGTCCTTTATACCACTGTCTTAAAGTCAATCTATCTTTGAAAATTTCCTACGTTACTACTGTCTTATCCTGAACCACTGCAGTCGAATCAAATACTGAAAGGAAAGTACAGCATTTCTACACCGATTAGTTACTCGACGCTTTCAATCACAGCCAACGCCTTCTTGGTTAGTAGCCTCATATTGAATCCAAGTTTCATTAGAGTAAGTATTGACAACTGCATTCAAAATTTAATCCAACTATTTAAAGCAAATACACTACTGAATTGCAACGAATATTCTCAGGAAATATACTGTTTCTAGCACCATAATATAATCAACATACACTTACAACATATTTACAAACTGGATTCTTAAATATAGGTATTACAAAATAAATAAAAAAAAGCAAAAAATAGAATTTAATGTTTTGAAAAGAAAGAACTATTATTTTTTTTATTTTTTTTTTTAATTTCATGTTTCTTTCTTTGTAAGATTCATTCTCTGAGATGATAGATGGTTTCAACCCCTTTCCTGTCGCGTGCACTATATGTAAAGAGGGCGTTCAAGACATTTCTCGCTTCGGTGTCATTTTCAAATTGTATGTCGGGGTCATATACATTCCCTTTCCCCTTTTCCTGGATCTCTTCACAAACTGACCCGGGACAATATGAGAAAGGCTTTTATGAAGAGACCTTCTTTACCGTCAAACATAACAAGAGAAGTACAGTTAAAGAGGGGGTTAAAGAGTAGATTCTCCAGAACTCCTTCTTCCTGTCACTTATAACTTATATCAGTATTGTGTAAGTTATCCAAGACTCAAGACTAGCCCATTAAACTCAAACCTTAAATATCAACTCATAGATGAAATTTAATCAAATTTACATTAATTTAAAAATTATTCATTTTCTCAGTTGATGTGCATTAAATATAATTTTGTACAGTTATTAGGTAAAATAATCATACCTAGTTCAAAAAACTTAATTGGAATAAAGTGACTAGCTTAATACTTTTTTTCCAGCCTCTAGAAAAGACGAAAGTATGTGAAGCAGAAAGTGGAAAATAGCAAACATTATGTAGTTATGCCAGCAAATTAATATTCGAAAGTCTGGTATTAGCTTGATTTAAAATCGTGTTAATATTTAATTTCGCCGTATCTATTAACGAAATTAGGAGACACAAGGACCAATCCTCCCTGAATTCCTTACGAAAAAGCAATTTAAAAATTTAATATTCAAAAAATTGATGTTTCCCTTGCAGTTTAAAATCAAATATTCAGTTTAATCTGCAAAGCAATTCTCTTTCTTATTAATTTAAAAGCTAACACTGTCAAATTAAAGTTTTTAATTAAAAAGAATGCTTCCGAAATTTTAATGAATTTTAAAGACTTGTTAGGAAAAAAATTCTAAGAGATGGTTTTTGTTTTTTGTTTTTCTCTTAGAATCTTTTTAAATTTTGATGAGATTATTTTTCAATGCAGAAATTAGTAGGAAATCTAATTAGATGATTTTAAAAAGAATTAAACTGTTTAATTAAGTAATTATTATACTATTTTACTATTTTTGTATTGTTAGATATCTGACATCTTAACAGTGAGTTTCTATAAAACATTCCTAATCTTATTAAGTTCTACGTCTTAAAATTTTGAAATATAAGATTAAAAGTTATTTTTAACTTTATATCTGAATTTTTCTTTTCTTTCTTTTTTCTTTTTTTTTTGAAATAATTTAAATTATTAAATAAATCATTATACAAAATATTATTAAATAAATTATTATATAATAATATCCTTGTCCTTTTTTTTCCTCAAAGTAAATAAATGCAATTTTATTTTCGTAAAATAATTTAAATATAAGGACTTTCTAATAATCATGTGTTTATAATTTTTTATTTACTCTGCTTTCGATTGGTTATATTATTTTAAAAGCTCTATTTACTTGTCAGTTGTAAATTTAAAAAATAACGCCACTTCCTTTCCACGAATTTGACTTTAATGTTAAAATTTAACTCTTTGTAGCAGCATCGATAAACTTGAAGTTGTTTTAAAGAACAGAATTTAACATTAAATTTGAAAAACAAGGGAGTGAATTTTAAGCTTAAGAATATAAGTTATATATAAAAAGAAAACCTTTAACACAATATCGTTGCTATTCTACGTTGTGGAAAAGCAGGACATTAACAATTCGGAAAAAAAAAATACATTATAGATTAAACAGGAAAAAAAAAAAAACCGATGAAAGAGAAGTTTTGCTTAACTATTCTGAGAAAATAATAATAGTAATTAATAATAGTTAAACTCGATGTGCTGGAGGTTAGCCGAAGAATGTCCCAATGCAATGCTATGTTACTCCTTTCAACCACAAAATCCACTAAAGTCTAGATAACGTGGTTTCCTTTTGAGTCATGCAGAAGCTCTTGTTGGACCACACAGTATACGCCAATTGTTTCCGACTTTTCATCTTTCTCGGAGACAGTGTCTTGTGAAGGCGGGAAGGGACGGAACCCGGAGGCCGGTATCAGTCAAACAACAATGAAGAGTTGGGGGTTTGAATGAATGAGGAATGCATCCTGACTCGGCCATAAAGATAAGTGAATGGTCCCATAAAACTTCACGTTGATAGTGCCGGCGGACAGCCTCGCCACGCGCTATTACGGAAGTTATAGAGGCTGGCGGAACAAGGGAGGTGTTTTCTTTCGGACAGCCGCAAACTTATATATGTGTGTAATAGGACGGACCTCGCATTCCTGCGATGAGCCAGGTTCCGACACTTGTGTGCCAACAAGTCAAAACAGCGAATTCTCGTGTGGCAGATGCAGCACAAGTGGATGATCGTCAGTAGATAAAATCCTCAGCAAAGGAAGCTGAAATCTGTCAAACTTGCAGATTAGGGAAATGGAAACTCATCCACAAGAGAACAGATGTCGAAGCGGTTTTCAAGAAGAGCACGCACTGTTTACAGCATTCTTTGGGTTATTCTAGAGATGATTCTCAACATTTAATAGTCTGTGTTGGAGCTTTAAGAAAAGCTAGAAGTGACCGCTTGGAATCTTATAATCACATATGTTAGTTCTACACAGAATTTGGAGTCTAGCGAAAATATTTGTACGTGAAAATGAATATTATCTTATGTTACCATTTGGTAATTTTTTTTTGTAATTTTGCTAAATACTATGGCAAACATTCTTCGACATTACTTCCATTGTTTTATAATCAACATAAAGCTTTTCTTGGTTACTTTTGTTGATTGAAAAAAAACTGAGTAATCATTTTATTAATATCTTACAACATTGTGAACTTACATGAAATCCGGATTAACTCAATTCTGATTTATTGTAATGGTGCATTTAAAAACTGACCTACTTAAATATTCCTCATTACGAATCGAAAATTGATCTGAAATTTCAAATCTTGTGGTTATGTCTGCTGATGGGAACTTTAACAGCTGTGTTCTGGGGAGCTTCACCGATTTAATATTTTGTTTTCTCTCAACACGATGCAGAGAAGAAATGGCTTTTGTGTGCTTTTTTTTTTAATTCTATAAGCAATGATTGGTGCCAACTACTAGATAAACATTACAAAGAAGATTTGTTTTTGTTCTTTTTTTACGTTTTTTAAGAAACTTAATAATTAACTTAGCAAGTTAATTTAAATAATCCAACATAATTCAATGCTTCCTGTTAATATGAAAGAAATTGTTGTTGCCTGTAAAATATTTATTACTTTTTAATGGTATTATACAGAATATTATTTAAGATTAGAATATTTGTTGGAGTTAATTGTCACCACTAATCTTTTATGTTCTCAAGGCTGCATTGGTATAAGATTGTAAGTTGTCAATATTCACTTATTCACAATAGCTTTCCTTTTTTATCAATTCCCAATTTCTATAGGAAACGAATTATAACTGAAATTGGAACTGAGACTCTGAACGGCAGAGGAATAAATTCTACAGATTTTTGCTAATTTTTTACATTTTTTAAAATTTTATTTCTTAAAAGCCTACTAATAAGGAAAATGAACTTGTGATTAAATTAAAATTTGTGGAATAAATAAGTTATTAGCATATTTTAAAAAAGGTGCAGTGAAATGAACTCTACATTTCATAGGTAAACAATAAACTCGACTGCAGTTTTAACTGCATTTCTGTCTAGAGACTTGGTAATGCAGAATTGAATTCAGGATGTGTAAATATGAATCATAAAAATGATTTAATGATAATAATAATAATTGTAGGAAAATGGGTAAACTTTCAACTTGCTTTAATTTATTGAACTCAAGTAATATGAGATATTATTGCAGAAGTATGACTAAACCATCTTCGACCTTCTCACAGAAACAAGCCATTGACTTCAAAGATGTAAGTACTAAAGGACTTGGGGAAGTAAGATTCAACAAAAGAGAGGAAATGAAATGGATGGTTGAATTTTCAAATGTAAAAGTTGAAGTTTTTGAATAAAACGATTTATCTTAAAGTGGTGCACTGAGATTGGAACGTATCATCAAGCCGAATGGCACGTGCTAGAGGGGGTTCCTTTTACCCCTGCTGAGGCGTCCGTCTATTGTCCCGACGGCTTTGAGAATCAATTAGGCGATGAAGGCCCATGTGTGGCCATGCACAGAGAAAGATGGCACCACCAAAAAGCCTTAGTCTTGTGGCACGAATAAATATTCGAGTATTATTTGTCTTCTGGCTCGTAAATTTCAGTTTGCATTCACGTCACCCACCTTCCAGTCCATATTTCAGACCAGTCCCATTTTTAATAAGTAACTTATTCCCCTCGGGCAGAAAGCATTACATCGAGTCATACTCATGGATTTTCTTCCCCTCCCTTTTTTCTGTATCCCCCTCTATGACTAACAATAGATTGAATTGGTTTCTGGGCTTTGAAAACGTTCTGATCGATATGTCTGTGCTGTGATATGTGAAAACTTATCTTTCTTTCTCACTTTTAGGGGAAAAAGAGAGAGACAGAATTCAAATAAAATAAAATAAAATTTTGCAGGATAAATTCGATAAGCTGGTGAAATCTTTTTAGAAAATTTGGTAGAAATCATTGCAGTTTCCAAAAGGAATTTGATAATAAGAATAACTTGACACTTTTCTTGATATTTTAAGACTTCATTTCCTTATAAATATATGGGTCTAACAAAGATAAATGCTTTGAATGTTCAAAGCTCAAACGGTACAATCAAATAAAGAATAGAGTAGAAGCCATTTCTCTTTCACAAATCAATATTCGTTAATAGAGTTTTCATCTGTTTTGTACAATAATTTCAGCTTAATACAATTTAGGTGCAATTCTTGAGCTTATCTTGTCATTGATGAAGAGCTGTTGATAAGTGTGATTTAGACTATGACTTAATGTAAGTAGGTGGCTTATCTTTGCCGCTACATTTGACAGCAGTTATTGTCTCCAATTGATTCTCTTAGTAGCCAAAGGCGTCTTTCTTTCTCTCTTCTTGTTTTATTCTGAGACTAAATCAACACTTAGCATTTGTAGTAATTTCGACCGCCTATGAGTCAATTTGTTGAAGTTAAATACATGACAGATCTGATTAACTTGCCCTAGGAAACCTCACGGGCATTTAACCTCATAACATTTAACGGAATTGATATGTTTACCGTGCGTATTTGCAACGGCCACCTCACTTGCAAGGATTAAGGATGGTGCTCAATGATACCGCTGGGTGCTGTCGAAATACTTTCCCGAGCAGAATAAAGGATCCGTTCAAAATTCTCCTCGAACGATTGCTACCTTATTAGCCAGAGTAAATATCTTTACGAGTTGCTGGAGAGTTGTTCTGCCAACGCAGACCATATTCCAGTGCGGACACAAAAAAACTAACAACCAGACGACGCTCTTTCGTTACGTTTTCATTTCCCTCATTTCGCCAGTCTTCATTATCGAAATGTTTAATTGAACTCGTATTTTACAGACAAAAAGATAGTGAAAGACTGGTTCTGAAAGAAATGCAGGCCATTGCTGCGTTTGGGGTCTTAAGCTCCTCTGGAAATCAGATTTATATCTTCCCTCATCTTTTTCCCAACCCACTATTTATAAACAAATAAATTTTTTATTCTGTACAGTTTTATAAACACATCAAACTTGGTAATTTAAGAATCTGCTAGTTTACATTGGCACTGGGCTATAAATACAGTGTCTCCGTTTTCTCTCCCAGCGAGGACACAATACAGGCTTCATTGTTCAGCAGAGGATTTACCCCCAGTGGGTGTGCAACGTCATAAATTACGTCAGTAGTGGAGGCGGAGCTAAAATTGCAAGATTGCTGATGCAGGTTCAGGGCCTCCATGGGTAAAAAAAAAACCTTCGCAAAAATACCACAATGCCTACGTCAGCCAAACGTTCTAGCTTTAAATACAATGAAACAAGCAATTTTTCCTGCCATCTCCAGAATTTTAATTTGAATTAAAATTTTTAATAAAATACTTTACTTTATATTTTCTAATCAATTTTTTAGAATTATGAAAATGCAAATATAAATGAAAATATTAATAAAAAGGAAAAATTATTCAAATTTAAATAATCATAACGAAATATTGCTATGCTATTTTTATGAAGGCTTTATATCCCATTGTTAAATAGAATTTTTCTTTTAGGTTTTGAATGGATGCTGGGTTCAAGCACGTTTCTAATTGTATGGGTCGTAAGCGTGCAAAATAGTAATGGATGAAGGGTCGACACGCAATCATGACTTCGTAGCTGCTTATTTTTTTTTTTTTTAATATTAAAAAGGATGTCAAAAATATTGAAATTTACAGCTTGATATTTGGGATCTTTGTCAGAATCGAAATGATTGAATTCGACAACAAATTAATCAGACAAGTCGATTTCGAACCTCATCAATTTTACGAACTCTGTTTTTAACTAATTAATTGTTTATCAATTATTCTTTCATTAATTTCAATTTCGAACTTTTACTTTTACTTTTGCAATTGAAGTTTTAATTAGAATGTGCAATAGTACAGTATTTATAAATAATAATAATAATAATAAAAATAATAAAATTGAACGAGAAGGACTTCTTTGACCCAAATTTCATAGCTATGCATCACGCCATCTAGTGGCTATGATGCTCAATTAGACTGAATACTGAAACTAAATATAAATGAGAAAATTTTTAAAAAATAATCACAAAGAATACTGAATGAGTGTAAAAAAAAAAGGGGGGGGGGAATCGAGGGGTGGATCATAATCGGGAAAATAATTCAATTTAAAGGAAATGAATTATAATTTGAACATTTCAAAGTCATGTTTCAATTATATATTTTATTTTTAATAAACTATTTAAAGCTGCTTAATGTTCGAATTTTCTCCGAATTAAGTAAAAAAGAGTTTTTACATTTTTTTAATACTTGTAATAACAGTTTTTAAAGTCGTGAGAGCGATTCAAGAAAATCATTTGTTTATTAAATTACAATATTTGTCAAAAAAAGTCAAAAATCGATTTGATAATAGTAAAAATTAAAATTCACAAAGAAACCCAGTTAACATTAATCGTATCAAAACATTGTGAAAGTGACATTGAATTAGCAAACAATGCATTGGTAGACATCCGTAGAAATTCATTATTTCGTTTTTAATGGTTTTTTTCGATGGAAATTTTTGCTTCTAGCAACTTTCTTTACAGAGAACACCCTGGGAAAGTTTCAAATTAAAAAAATAGCTTGTTCTTGTCCTAACATGCACGCCAAGTTTCAAGAAGATTCATTCATTGATTCAAAAGTTACTGAGATACATACATACAAACACATACATACACTGATTTCTATGAGGAAAAAAAAAAACAGAATCACATTCATTAGGAAAACAGAAATAAAAATAAGAGATTTAAATCATTTAGTAAAATGTTATTTTGTGTTTCATCATTTGTAAAGGATTTCTTTTTATTCAAAGAATTTTAAGTCGAATTTAATTAGGTCGTTAGTAATTCCTAGCAAGAATAGAAGGTAAAAAACAAAACAAAACAAAAATCCTTCACTAAATTCATTATAAATATATCACTTTTGCAGTTTGTTTCGGAAAATTAGGAATCCCATTAATAATGTATTCTATTTTGCTATTGGACAGTCTCCAGGCCGTAATTGTTTGCGTTTTCTATTGATTTCTTCTCTAATTAAAGTAGTGTGTCGCCCTGCAAATGAAATACTAGTATTTTGGGAGTTTTCTTAATTGAAAATGTTTTTTGGTAAGAGCCTCAGCCAGAACCTTTTCAACCTGTTTCAGGTATTAAAACAATCATGAACTCCTCATATTACATTTTAGTTCTATATTGAATATTCTGAATCCGCTTGTTATTGGATTCAAATTCGTGAAAATACTTTATTATTGACTAACGAAATTTAATAAACTACATCTAAATATGCTAAGTTAATTTAATTGATTCGTACTAACGCCATTTTATGAATTTATTTTCAAATAAGATCAAATTATTATAACAATGATTTGCTAATAAACAGCTAATAAATCTTTTATGAAAAATAATTTCTTTGTGGTAAATTTATTTTAATTCCATGAAGAATTATCTTAATTGTAGTCCGAAGATTTAGTCTAACTACAGGTTTATAATATGCAATTTTTTATTGAATTAACTGATGGTTTATTGAATTTTTTTTTGAGTATTGAGAAGTGTTAATGTTTGTTCTTGGTAACTTAATTTCTTAAATAAAACATAGATGCTGTCCTGCGCAATCGATTATAAATAATACGGTATTTAATATTAAAAAACATAAGTTTTTCAGAGTTTAAGTTATGTTATATGTAGCCTATAAGTACAAATAACAAGTTTCAAACCTAATCTTACAGTAGGTTTGAAAAAAAAAAATACACTTTATTTTTAAAAATAAAATCTTAAACATATAAACATGAAAAGCACTCCCTAACATTTTCTGCGTAGAGTTATTATGATTAAAAAAAAATGTATGTAAATAACTAACGTTCAAAGTTATCTCTGGAGAGAGGAACTCAAGAAATCTAGTCTCTATGTGTTGGCAAAGATCCAGTTCATGAAACTGCCGCAAGTGTCGCTACTTAAGGAAAATGGCGACCCAAGTGGAAAAGGCAGAGTGGTTATCTGGTTTATCGAGACTCATTCTTCTACTATTGTGCAGCGTCGCTATCACAACACGCACCAGGAGATTCACTAACAAGGGAGAAACATTTATGCATGGCATAAGCAATTTAAAGAAATTGGTTGTTTGTGTAAAGAAAGAAATAGAGGAAGGTCTTGTGTTACAGAAGATCCGTAGAGAATATCTAAGGATTGTAATACGAACTCCATGTAAATCAACTCATTGTGCATCCTAAAATTAGATACATTCAACAAACGGGAAAATCCTAGGCAATATCCTGTAAATAAGGCCTTACAAAGTTATTCTGAATGCACCAGAAGAAATGTGTTCAATTCTGTTCTGCAATGCCTCTCAACCTTCTTCGCTTCACAATGCACTTATATATTTGATAAAATCCCTTATCACATCAAATGTTGTTCCTAAAATTACATGGCACACAATACTTTTTTCATTGCTTTTACGCTTGTAATTGAATCTTTTGATAAAAACCTCAGAATTGTTTATAGATAAGTAAGAATCTATTTTAAGTATTTAAAATATCCTGAAAGCTTGTTTTTAAAGTAATTCGAATGTTAATTAATACATTACTTTATTAACCTTCATTGTTAGAACAAAACAGAATATGTAAATCATTTAATACCACAAACTTTTTTATCTACATCATCCTCCTATATGGTTTATATTTCTATTTGCCTAGACTACATGACATCTAGAATTTAGTGTACATTAGATCATTCGGGTTTGTATGAAGCTAAATGTTTATGCATTCTCCGAATTTTCTTGAAAAACATCAAGACTGCACTTATGGCAAATCGATTGAGAAACTGTTGTGTACAAACATAAGGACAGGATTCAGAAAGACGATATCCATGTTTCAAGAGTTATAATGCCACCTTTCGGATACATCAGTTGTCATAACCTAGGAGCTGGATATGGATAATATGCATACTTGAACGTTTTGTTGAACTCTTTGTACTCGTTCGCTAAAAAAATGTGCTTTGTGCAATATCAAACATCACAGATTTACGAGTAACTTTCTCTTTACCATTGAGCTAACTATCATACCAATCATTTACATTAGACGCGTAGAAAAACCGATTAATATCCAAAGACTGTAAACACACTGTAAGATTGTTGTAAAGATCTCCATCTAATTGCATAACGTTAATGTGTGACCTATTTCTTCAATAAAACAGTTTCTGGAAGAAACAGCGTGGTCCCTAAGACTTAACTTTCGTAACTTCTTTCTGCTTTGTGGTCATTCTGCAGTGTTTACTATCTCAGTTTCTCCAAACAAATTTATGAGCTTAAGGCTGAAATTTGTGAAGCCATTTCAGTCAAGTAACTTAAACAATTGATGCAAAGCAAAATACCGTCTTAAGCATTTCTTGAAACTTGGTGGACTTACAAAATAGATACAAAATAATAAGAAATTACAATGAAACAAGAAATTTATGCTTAATCTGACACAGGAAAAAAATAAATATTTTATCTGTCTAGATAGAAAAAAAAAATTAGAATTTCATTAAATTTTTAAAAAAGGTTTGTTTACTTTATTTTCAGTAACCCTCTACAATTGAAAGACCTGAAAAATAGTTGCAACTTAGTGTAAGTTTATTTGGATAGTTTAACTTAATAATAATTTGATATTTACATGCTTCTCCTAATTTCTATTATCTTTTTGTGTATTTGTTTGAACTAGAAAATGATCATGTATTGAAGTGAAAAATGTTAAGTCCGCTTAAAATGTAAAGATACTAACTACATTTAGTTTAATTTGTTCTTCTTCTATTAAAACTTTTTATTAATATAATAGGAAAATTATTATTTTACATCTTGCTCATTAGTTACTATACTTCATTATATTCACTTTTTTAACATAGTTCATAGTAGATTTTTTTTTTTTTAAAACCAATTGTTTTATTAATACTAAAGCAAGACCCTTCTCCCTGTAAGTTCTGTCATACTTCTCTCCTTACGTAACAGTTTTCATCCCATCGACATTGAGTTTTTAACCATCCACTTTTCAATATTAGGCGAATCATACCGAATGATTTGCATGTTCTATTGGCTCAAGAACTAGAAAGTTCCATAGTATTTTATTATTATTATATAGTTCTATGCGTAGATATTCTCATCTGTTTGAGTTTAATATCCATATTAAGCAAAAGCCTGCAATACTGTTAGTTTTATAATCAAATATGATAAAAACAGGTTTTCTTTCTGTGAATTATCTCAATTTACTATAACATTCAATAAAAATTTGAAGTGATACAAAGCATGTATCTACCATAGCTGACACACAACTAACAACAGAGAATTAAAGGAAACTGTTTTTGCATATAAATCAATTAAAAAGTGAAATTTTCATTATTAGTTGTCAATGATGTTTCAGCTTAGTTATTTGCAAAGTTATTATTGTGAAAATAGAAGCTTATCAGTTTTTATCGAGATTGAGATTGAAACATCCAGACATTCAAATGTACATAATTTCAAAATTGACAAGATTTTTGATTATTTAAGGTGTCTTAAATAGAAAGCATCAACTTAAGACATGTAGTCCTTATATACACTGTTAGAAAGGGTTATAGCGTTAGTAATAACTGCAAGAATAAATAGCTGCACAAAACACTAAGATACTTCTTTTTCTTTAAAAATTCCATCGATTGACATTATATAACTGAGTTTATGGAAAAGAAGATTTCGAAAGATCATTAAAGGTCTTAGCTGATTCTACAAACTAGAAAATTAAAAAAAGAATAAAAATTGTGTTGCATACATTTCCTCCAGTGAAACAAGATGAATAATAATAATTTTTTTTTTTTTTATTTCTTAGTTATTTTAAATTACTTTTCAGTCCCGTTAGGAATTTAAACTCCTATCAACAGGTGCTGTATTTATTTTAATACATAATAATTATATTAAAAAAATACATTTAAATAAATTTTATAAAAATTACAAAATCAACTTATCCTCAACAAAAATCCTCAATAAACAAAAATATCAACGAAAAATAATAATAATAATAATAATAATAATAAGCCCCCATGGATCCTACCTCCTCGCGGTGGGGGCGGGAACTACACTAGCTTTAGGGTAGGCTAAAGGGTCCAACCATCTATGATGAGAACTCGTTCTAATATAGATCATGCTGCATCGGGTGTGGCGCAGGATAAAGTCACCCGCGTTCGGGGGTTAGGCAGAGGCCTCCGTTCGAAAAATATACTACAGTCTCCCGCAGGTGGTGGTAGAGAAAGTGGCACCCCATCCTGTAGTATGGCTACCACAATGCCCGGGCAACACCATCCAGCCCGAACGGTCGGAAGTGTTTCGTCTGAGCCAGAGTAGGCGACCACCAAGACTGAGAAACCTTGCCAGCGCATCCAATAGTCATCGCAGATGAACCAGGATCTTATGCGTGACTTCTACACCGTTACACAGTTAGGGACTCAACTCACAGGATACAGACAGGCACTACACCACGCATTCACCACACGTTACACAACCCCACATCCCTAATCATTCTTGCACACGTCTTTACACTTGGCAATATGTGCTTTGGTCCTTGACCCGCCATATTGTTTTTGCTGGGAAAACCCAAGGTTTGAAACATAAAAATAATAATAATAATAATAATACAAATCTTGCAAGAAAATTTTGTAGTGTTAGGCAAATTTCAGGAAAACATGTGAAAGCTGCAACATGATACAGAAACAGAAGATACTGAGAAAGATTCTTCTGACAGAAAAGTAGAAGGAAAGAAATGTCAGTTATTCTAAAAGGGAAATGAAATGCTTTAAATAATTATTAGTCATTATTTAGCAATGAAAGCGATAATCGAGGTCTTAGTGCAGTCTTAATTGGTTGTTTACACTTACATTATTGTAGGATTAAATATTTCACATTGCACCTTTGTCAAATCGATTAAGTTTATCAGTGTTAGTTTCTACAAAGTAATAACTTTAGTTTAATAACTGTAATAAACAAATCTTCTCAACTGTAACGAGGATCAGCCTTTAAATATTTTAAAAATTTGTATCCAGCTTAATATCCCAAAGTATTGCAAAAAGACTAGAACAAATAAAATGAGCTTGTTAAAAAGTCGAAATAGTCCTCCCGTCCTCTAACTGATATTATAATAACTCAGAAAACTCTTTCTTTTCCTTTATTTCCTAAGATGGCCGAAATTGTCAGAAATAGCATTAGTGCCAACTGAAATGTAAATTCTGAAGAAATTTCTCGATAGTATGCTAACGCCGAAGAGATCAGTGTATGATGAATCCACAGAAAGTTATTAATGTCAGTAATAATAACAATAAAAGGGTGTCCTGAACTGAATGAAGCAACAGTTTTGTAATTGCCAAGAAGTCAGTATATATTACAATTAATTGTTTCGTAATGTTGCTATTAATTGTAAAATCACAAACGATACTTAATTCTATAATGTAGTAAAAATTAACTTTTGTAATTAAAAATTTATCACATAGCAACAATTAAACAGTTACTGAAGAAAATATCATCTGATTTAAATTAAATTGTAATTCAATATTAACGTAGTCGAATAATGGCAGCTACCTGGATTTAAAATGCATAACCTCGTTTTCGAACACAATTAAACTAATATATTTAGTAACGAACTGCATGGCTGCTCTGCGACCGCCCAGGAGCTGAGGTTCCTAATATATCTATGACATAATAAGCATTGTAAATCCATAACGTAGCTGCGTAACTGATTGTCAGATGGCGCTCCCTCTCTGCTTCACACTAATCTCCATCGATTTGTTTCAATACAAAAATACGCGGTATTTATTATTCCATTTTCTTTCGATTGAAATTTTGTTACAAAATTTACTTCCTCTGACCTATGGAAATTCATCCAATAATAATAATAATAATAATAATAATAATACCATCAGACAACTGGAATTTCTAGAAGCAAGACATGTGGCAAAGGAAATGCAGAAATCTGTAATTTTTGACTCCTGTCACATTGTCAGAAGATTCCTTAATTTGGAATAACTTGGGTGCACTTGACAACTGTCTGTGCATTCATTGATATCCATTAGATTAAAACGAGAAAAGAGAATAATAATAATAATAATAATAATATCATTCAGTTAATTGCAAGCAAGCCCCCAATTTATTTCGGTTAGAATAAACGTTATTTTAAAAAAAATTCTTGAATTTTACTATGCATATCTCTACAAATCCATTAAACAAAGTTATTCTCAATTTCTTCAGACTTAACCTTACAATCAAATACAGTAGTTGAAATAATCGGGAAAAAAAGCCAATGTTTCTAAATTATTATTAGTAACTTTTGGATTCCTTTCTCATTAGGATATCAATGGCTCAAAGGAACACATGGTATCAATCAAAAACTTTATTTTGATTTTTCATCTAAGAGTTTCAATTTTTTTTCCTAATGTTTTTCAACTAAAAAATAATTTATTGTTTGTAAATAAGGAATGATTCAATTGTGATTTAACAGAAGTAAATGTGCAAGACATAAGTTTCTGCTTCTCTAAGGCTCACTTAAATTTGAATTTAAATTTTAATCAAAATTGAGAAATAAATACTTTTTTTGAAATTTAAAGTGAATGGATATTAGGCTTCTATAATATTAAAAGATACAAGCGAGATCACAACGTTTCGGAATAACTGATGCAGGTCTTAATTTATTCTTCCAATTTGTCATCAAGTCTTTAAGCGAAATCAGAAGTATTCCGATTTCATGAAGTCATGTTAGTGATTTTCATATGTTTCGATTTATTTGGCAGATTTTACATAACTACTTTGTATCTAAATCAAGACATATTTTAAATGATAAATTAGACGAAATAGATGCGATGATGGTGAAGATTAACAGACATTCTGATATCAATGACAATGACTGTAGGAAGCGAAGGAAAGTTAAAATGTATATAAATATAAATCTATACATAAATAAAAATATATACATATACAGAAGATTTGAATGATTTACTTCCAAAAAAAAAAGAAAGAAAAAGAAACTTATCCTTAAAGATGATGATCTTACTGAGATCTTTTCCTAAATAAATGTTAATTTAATTTTGCGTTAATTTATAATTTTGTTTTCTTAAGTAACGTAATCCTTTAAACTACTTAAATCTAGTTTAAAGGATAAGACAATTTTGCATATTTCTTTACAGCTGATTCTGAATTTCTTGGCATCAATTTAGATAAATAATCATCATCAACTGCCATTTACAACAGAACTTTTTACAAGTTCTTCTGCATTTTTTTTCTTTAGCAACATTTGCAATTTTATTTTATGCCACTACTATATCCCTCAGCTCACCAAAACAAAATTCTTGCTTTTCTAGCATCATTGTTAAATTTACATTGCCTGTTTTCTTAATATGTGGATAATATTGCTTTTCGAAATCAGTTCTTCCTCACTCTATGTTAAGAAAAATTAAAATATAACAAGAAATGTTGCATAAATTTTACTGATTCAAATAATCCATTTACTTAATGTATTTATCTACTGGTATTATTGATGTTACTGTAGGATCCTCTGGGATTTAACTCACATATTGAAGATAAAAGAGACGAGACTTCGGGAATCGTCATCAGGTCTAAAATCTTGTGTGGGTTAAATTCCAGGCACTCTTCATTTTCAGTATTTATCTACATCATGATTGTTATATCTAAATCAGTTTATATAACTATCTAAGAACTTTGCCATGGTTTCTTAATCTTATAATTACAATGTGATAATTCTACTAATTTGTTAATTTGAAAATTGCACTCATTAAAATAAGCAGCTTCTTAGACGTAATAGGCTGTTAAACAGATGTATCAAGATTGTGAGGCATTCAACAACCTCAACTACGGAATTCAAAAGACTCAAAGAGTACGAGGGAAAGGATTATTCGAAGATTGTCTTCGAAAAACTGAGTATTTTCCACTGACTAGAATCAGATAGAAAAGAAAAGAAAGCTAAAGTTGAAATTGGCAAATCATGTCGATAATATAACTGAGACTCCTCTTCACTTTCATTATTTTTGATCTTGGCCCCAAATTAATTCTCTCCTCAACAAAATGTAATAGTCCTGCCCAGCATTAATGTTAGATTGCACATAAAACACTTCGTTACGTATAAGAGAATCTCTAATATGCTAAAAAAAATATAATGTGAACTTAACATTTTTAACTTAACATAAGTATCGAATTCAGAGATAAGTTATGTATCAGTAGTACAGAATTACAATTTTCACAGAAGAGATTGGTTTGTACATTATGTCTTGGAATCTTCCACGATAGAGTACTTGCTTCTATCACATAGTTCAGAAAAAAGAAAAACTCAAGAAACTGAGATTTGAGTTGGATGTTATACTGGAGTGGTATCAGACTCTTTGCAGCATCAATTGAGTTATTGCTAACCATGAAAATATTTTCAAAAATAACAAGATAAACTTCCAAATAAGAAAAAAAGACCCAATCAATAATTCATATATAATTTAAAATGTTATAAGTGTTTCTGTTTGAATGATTCTAATTGATAAGTTCTGATAAATTCTAACGTGTATTTATCAAATCTGTTAGTGACAGTACAGAACTATTTTAAGAAAAAATGTAATATGGAAATTTGATATCCACGAGTACGTTAAGCTGTTAAGTGTAAAGAAATAAAAAAATGTTGTTTTGTCCTTAGTTGAATGTTACATAGAGAGGCTTCAATTTTATCAACAGATAAAATAGAGAGAATAGTACTACTGTAACAATAAATTCAATTGCGAGTAATTAAAAGTATCTGACTATCATAGATATAAGATCTTTTATTACAGTAGTTAGGGTTGAGAACAAGTTTCTCCTCTTCTGTTAATGCAGGAGATTGACAGTTTCACTATTTTCATGATTGAAAAGTATTGTGGTAGAATAAAGGAATAAATGCTATGGACTTCAATCAAAACAAGCATTGTCTAAATAAGTTCAGCGGCTATAAAATAACCATATTGTAAGGTCATATAATTTCCACTTCCTTTAATCATTATAATGAAAAAAATTGAAATATAACCAAAGAAAATCATGTCATTGTGATAAACGTATTCTTGTCCAAACTACATTCTGAATTATGTGACATATTAAACTAACTTAATATATTCTCTTTACTTTCTTTCAATTACACAACTCAGTAAAGACTGTATTCACTTCATATCTACTGTGTGACGTTTTCTTCTTGATAATTACAAACTTTAATAATATTTAATAAATTCAGTTCTTCATTATGGAAATTATATTCTTTTTGCTTATTGTAACAATACTTACATATACAAAGGAATTTCTACGGCTTGTAAATGTAAGATGCCCAACTCTAATCAAGATAAAGAGATTAAAAAATATTTTGTAGCATATTTTTAAATTCTCTGTCACATTTTTTTACTTATAGCACGTAAATGAAACGATTAATATATGAAGTTAACACTGGACTGCCGAAAGTAATGATATTTTACCAGTGATGGACTTTCCAACTGATTCCATCCAAAGTTTGTTTATACAAAGTTTAACTGCAGCAAATGAATGATTCAATGTTTATGATCCTAACATTGTAAGCTCTTCTTACACATGTCACAAGTTGCACAAAGTATCAGAGCAGTTCTTTACCCTGATTACTTACATATAACACTTTTGATCGCAAACTTTAAATCCTTGCCAAAGAAGAAGACGAGGGATGAAATGGAAATTACAGCATACAAATAGTATTTCTCGCAATTTGTAAAATATCAAATAGTAAAAACATCATAATATTTTTATGTTAATTTGTGAATACTAATAAAACTCTCTCCTTTCTTTACTTGTTATATTTTTACAGATACTGTTCTAAATGTACATCTACATAGTAAGAAAATTACTAAGAATTTTAGTATCCGATATTTCTAAACAGAACCCAACTGTAATTTCAATTTAATTTTTTTATAATATATGATGTGTAAATAATTTTTTCCTTAGAAAACGAAAGATATTTCTCCATTAATATGTAGATATAGATATTACTTACGGTAGGCAGATAATTTATATAGAAAAATCGGGGGCCTGGAACTCAAGAACTTGTAAAATGTTTTCCCTCCAAAGGTCTATTTGTGGAAATGCTTGTTCATCAAAAAAAAAAAATGTTCCGAAGGCTTCAAAATAAAGAGTTCGGAGCCAACTCTGAAAAGTATGGAGGATGCTCAAGAACCTCATATCCAAGGCTACTGATCGCCTCTTTGATCTCCTTCGCTAGTTCATGACGCCCACGCTCTGAAGAGCTTCAGAATGATCGATCTTTTGACGATGTTCCGATCCTCCTTCATCAGTTTCTTATGACCAGCTGCAAGTCCATACAGCACAAATCAGACGCAACTGATTTGTCTAGATCAAGATGAATCTAGATATGTCTAGCTCAAGATACAGCAATAAAAACCAGCTAAGATCCCAAGGCAATGACTTTGTTGTACTGAGATTTAGTAATAATCGGTGCTTCTATGAATTCCTCTTCAATAATAATTTTTGATTCTTTTGTTGACCAAGATCGCGTTATTCCTCAATTTTCACTCATACAACTAAAGGATACGGATATCACCATTCTCCATAATGTCAGAGATTTAGAAATAACAGAGGTTCTTGAATACAGTGGACAGATTGATAATCATGCTGTAATTGGAGCATTCGACTCTTCTACTATCTGGTGCAGTGCGGAAATATTCCTATTTCCCTTTAATTTAATTACGTACAGTGTAGCCAATAACACTCGTATTTGCTAGAAACTGGCTCCTAAACTGTAGGTATGGATGGTCTATGGTCAACAACTATCACAGTCTCTTGTGAATGTCTGCTACAGGAAAAGACATGGTGTGTCTTTGGCTTAGAAATTACAGAGAATCCCAGAAAGATTATATTAATTATCCTTATTATTTAACAATCACCAGTACTTCTCTTGTAGAATTAATCTCATTAGATAAAAATACCCGAAGGCAGCTATTTTTTTTTCCTTCTATCAAATAAAGTTTCTTGTTCATTTCTATCTGTGCTAGTTTTTATTTGTGCAAGATTTTTATATGCATGTATCTATAATATTGTTCTACTGAAATTAAATGAAGTAGATGGACCTTCCGAAAAACATTGGGATCAAAAATAAAGCAAACAATTAAAAAATTTGTGTAAGAAATGATAGTATTTGGGAATCAACAATTGCTGAATTTAATTTGAATCATCAATTGAGAAATATTACTAAATGAATTAGGAATAAGAATCAGCAGCAACAACTTGAAAAATTAACAAGTATAAAAATTGAATAGAAAGAAATTTTAAAAATAATTTTTTTTATCTCTTCTGTAGTATTAATTATCATAGAATTAAAAAAAAAAAAAAAAACTTAACCCACTATTCTTAAACTACAATCTTAATTCAGCAGCTGGAAACATGAAAACACTTGAAGAATCGATGAGAGAATTTAAAATCGCTCTCCTGATTTATTAGTAGCTTTTAGCAAAGTTGCTAATTGCTTTATTACCTACAAGAAAGACTGATTGCTGATTATTTCAGTATTGTCTATAATAAATATAGCTTTACATGAATATCTACGACCATCTACAATTCTTTTCAGCACTGTAAGTTAAATCGCAAATCGCCAGAGGCATTGCAATTTAAGTGAACAGATTCGAGTTCTTTATGTGTTTGTGTATTTGTTTTTATTTTTGTTTCTTCTTGCGATTTGTCATATTTCCCCTTCAAATTCTTTTTGAATAATTGGACTCATAACTAGCTTACGTGTATTTATTGGATACCTATAGATGTGACTAATTCAAAACATGTGATTAACAGATTATTTCGTTGTTATTTCTTGTACGATGAGACAATAATCTTTCATTGATTACATAGTTGATTTTTATCTTTCTTTTAATTCACAGATTATAGAATTTATAGAACTCTTACGATTCTGAAATCTCTTAAGAATATTTATTTTTATATAGTGCTAATTACTACATTTTTCCCCACTTCTGCAAAGAACTTACACTACATAAACTACATTACTTTAAGACGTATTTAATACTGTATTCATAACTTAAAATAGTACATACAATATAGTTATAGTGTTTCTATAACTTAATATCAGCCTACTTCTGAACAGTTAATTCGCATTTAAATTCTTTATCATCATTTTCTTATCCACCGACCATTTCCAAAGATCAAAAACAATGATTTCAATCAAGTAGTATATTAGCTAACGAGAATTTTTAACCAACATGGACTGATAACCTTGTGGGAAAATCAATACTTCTGTCTAGACAGGACGAATCCTATAGAAGATTCTAGAGAAGAATTTAAAATTGTCCTTTTCTTGTGGTACAATAAAGTAGATGTAACCTGAGATAAAAAAAAAGCCAACAACGATAATTAAGAATTTAAAAACTAAAAAAAAAAGAAAGAAAGCACTCTCTCTTTCTCTCCCGCTGCCATTTCCGATGCCTGGGGCTTCAACATTTTTCAAAAGTACAGAACGAAACATGTTTTGGGAACAGAGAAAATTGTCCTTTCTTAATTAGACGACTGAAAAATGCTCGATCTAACAACTGTAATATTGAAAGTCACGTGTTTCTCTCTAGGAGATAGTTACCAGTTACAGAACAAACTTTAATACTGGAATGGTATTGAAATATTCAGAACTGTGTAAACTGCTACAGAAAATCAATAAACGGGCTAATTCAATTCAGCTAGATTAGAATGTTGATAGAAATCAAAAGTATAGTGATTATAGAACTTGATTCTATACTGGGAAAATTTAGCTACATTTTTTTTTTCTAGAAATGAATTCAACTTTGATTTACTTTAAAAAGTATGCTGTTTCTTCTAGGTTTTTTTTCTTTTGTCTTTGTAGGTTGTTAACGTTTTGCAAAGGAAATGAAATCAGTAAATAAGTCTAATTTCGTTATTTCTGTTTCCTAATGTAAATAATCACCGTGAGAAGATTTAAAAAAAGAAAGAAAAATAATTAAATAAAATAAAATTAATCTCCAGTTAGTCTCAGACAAACTAGAAATTCATTTAGTGTGGGAAGAAATGCTTCAGAAACTAAAAAACAAACAAAGTGTTTAAAGCATTTTATTCACAGACTAATTATACATCTCCGGAAAACAAAACTAGTTTAAACTATTCGTTCGATAAGTCATTGAGATATGTTGCCTCGAATATTCAATCCTCCATGAGAAAGTTACGAAAGAAACTGTACAGCCCACGAAGTGGAATAAAAATAACTTAAAAAAAAAAGCAAGCAAGAGTATGGTTGACGTACATTCTGCTATTCCAATCCCCTGAAATATCGTCGGAAAACTTTTAAGTTATGCGCTGCTACGTCCGAAAAACACACAGACCCACACCTCCATACACTAAGCCTGGAAGGTGGGTTTAAAGGACAATATATTTCATCCAGCCAAAGCTCACCATTTCTTTCGATGATTTTAAAAAAAAGTAACAAAAAAAAAAGTTCTTTCTGTGGACAAATATATTAGATCAATATCTTTTTAATAAAGAAAGTACAAAATCCCGTTCTTTATGTACATTTACATCAACTGAATATATTAAATTATTGAACATCTTAGTTTTATTATTCACTACATTTAAGTTCATTTTAACCATTAAAGCCGTTGAGTTTTAATGTAAAACTATACGCTACAAATTATCTCTGAAGTTTATAAAATTATAAAAATCTTCAAAAATATTCTTTTAATTTGTTTTGCATTTGCTACCGTAATATTTGTCATCAATGCGAATTCCATTCTTGAACTGAATTTGCAATGTTCTGTCAAAAATTTAGTGATTTGATAAGTACAACCCAAATTTTACTTATATTTAACCATCATTTTCTCTTCTGTTTACCAGTAATCGTTACTTCTCTTACTAAAGAGCTTTATAAAAGAAAAATCTATTTTATGATCTCTAGCATTGCAGTATAAAATAAAACTTCTTTTTTTTTGTGAATAAATTTTCATTCATAATATGAAACTTTATAATTTTATTTTAGAATTATTTCGAGCCCATTTCACTGAACTTATTAAAATTAAATTTATGAGTTGTTCGAAAAATATCAATGAGTTTCCATGACAAAAAAATAATAAATAAATAAATAAATAAATAAATAAATAAATAAATAAATAAATAAATAAAAAACAGCAAATAAAAATAAAAACAAAGACAAACAAACAAAACTATTTCTGCATAAGAGCAAAATGGATCTCTAGTGGAATTTCACACACTTGCAAAAAACGTTTCTGCAGAAGAAATAAAATTGAGGCAAAAACAAAACTTGAACCCCCCCCCCCAAATTTTATAAATAGGCTATTTTTATAATATATAATCTTCAATTTACAGCTTAAGGAGATGAAAATAGTTTCAAAAATAGAAATTACGTTACTATTCTATGTTACTTGTTTGTTTTTGTCAAGAGTATTCTTCAAGGTTGAGATTTTCTGAATGCAAGGTTGATCAGATTGTAGTAACAACACCTTCAATTGGTAAACATAGCGTATCACTCCCAATGTTTTTTATGCTATAGCAGCGCTATTTCGCGACCGTAAGTTACTGAAAATACGAAGCATCTACTTATTTACTTATTTTATAATGTTTTTATTTGATGTTCTGAATAACCCAAGTTATAAGTTTTGAGGTAATTTGTCCAACTACACATACTCTCAGTAAGGAAATTTTAATTAAAACCGCTTAATGCAATTTTTAGGCGAAACCTTTCAAGCATATTTTAATTTCATAAGCACCAAAATTAATTAAACTTTAAATTTACTGCACTCTCTTTTCTATTGTCTTGAGGATAATCATTAATTAGCAAACTTTCTTTATCTTAAATTTTTTTTTAAAAAAAGGTCATTTTTTTTTTCTCTTTTGTAGAAACCGTAACTATTTTTCCATGTGTTTATTTTTATTATTATTATTATATAAACGTTCCTATACTTGGGTTTCTCCAGCAAAGACAACATGGCGGGTCAAGGACCAAAGCACATGCCGCTAAATGTAAAAAAAAATGTGCAAGGGGGGTGAGAGATGTTAGGGATGTATTGTACTATTATTATTAACTTCGTGTGTAAAATTTATGCTTTTTCTAAAAAAAAATCCAAAAATTTAAAATTCAAACTCCTAAAGTAAAATGTTTTAAACAATTAGTTAGGATATTATCTCTGGCCTTACAAAGTGAAATAATTTTATCAACTGAATTAAAGAACGTTTGATAGAGCAGTTGCAAGACTTCAGAGCAGAATTCCTAGGCTGCTGAAGTACCGGTACTACAGCGTAATTAAAACTTTAGTTTTTGTTAACTAACTTTCCAGACATCTATTTAAATCAATATACTGAATAATTGTTGTTGTTATACATTAGATTGATATCTATTGCCTTAAAAACGTATAATTATTAAAATACAATTATTTTAATTATTATTATTTAAGTGCTTCAGCTTCAGTATTTTAAAATGAAAGTCTGAAGCTGACTAGGGGGAAAAAAAACCAAAAACCTCTACATTACAAGGCTAAGAAATTAAGAATTGAGATATAACTTGATGTAACTAAAAAAGAATGTTTTTGGTGTAAGTCATTTCATCTCTTCTAAATTTACTTTTTTAAAAACAAATATATATTTTTACATGGTTTTTATGTTCCTAGGTATTAATGCTTCAACAAAACACTTACTCCATTGGAATTTAAGAGTTTCACTAGAACGAAAGACCAAGAGACAAACTGGTTCTTAAAATTATAATTGTAGTAGGCAAATTTTATTTATTCACAATTTTAAACTTTTCTTAATGCAAGTTGTACCTCACAAATCCTAATTAGGCTCATATAAAATTCCTCCCATTTTCCTAATGCCATTAATATTCTATTTGGCCATCACTATATTCTGATGCTCCAGTGCATGCTTGTTACTTATATATTAAACATCATCATGTAATTGTAATGAACATGTAACGCAAAACATGCATAAAGGCTGGCTAAATAATTCTCCTTAAAGCAGTAATAGTTCAAAAGACACTGTCTAAAGTTTTGTAACGGAGTCATTTCATAAATTTTAACAGTACGATTTTACGGCTTTTCTTCCCGCATTTATAAATTATTCACCATCCGGTGATGGGCAATTTATTATACTTCACCAAACTGGTAACAAGTTCTGGAAAAATTTACCCAGAGCGAAAACAAAATTCAGAAATGAAACAATATTTCCTCTCTCTCTCTCTCTTTGTCTTTAGTTACTGTATTTCTTTTTCTTTCTTTCTTTTTCCTTTTTATATTTTTCGTTTGGTTCATATTTTTAAAATTTTATTAAACCCTTTTTTATATTTATGCTTGGATTCTTATAAAGCATGTTTAATTTTAAATTTCATATTTTGAAAATAAATTTCAAAATTAGAAAATATAAAAAAAAAATGAATTTCAATTAAATTTAAATGTAGAATCTTTTATTATGATTATTATTAATATTATATTATTAAAACACTCCTTTCATCAAATCACAAGAAAAATATCTAAACAGTTCTTCGTCTATGAGAGTAAAAAGGATGTCACCGATGTGAATATAGTGAGTACATTGTTCTACCGTTAACATCAACGAAGATTCCAGGGAGTGAGCCCTAAGTCCAAAATTTCAAACAATATTCTCGACCTCAGATAATCGAGAACCTTCTATCGCATAAAGAACTCTTTGACCCATTAGATCCAGGTTAAATATCAAAAATTTTAATTCAAAATTTTAAAAAAAAAGGAAAAATCTTCATAATTATTATCGATTAGGAATAAGCAAACTTAATTGAAGAAGCTGCCACTCTCATTTTGTAATTAAGAAGAAAATTCTAAAATTTCAGAATATGATTATTTCACTTAAAAGCAATTTTTTATTTAATTATAAAAAAAAAATCTATTGAATAATGTATTTCCTTTATTTCTTAAAACTATTTTATAAACAAACAGTGTAACATGATTCCTAATAATTCATATCGAGTTTTTATAATCTTTTCAAGAAGAACAAGTTCTAAGAAATACGATCTGACTTTTACTGATAGAATTCGAATTTAATTTCCATAAAATTTACAGATTTTATTTTCGTTCGGAAATGACACAAATCCTCGGCCGAGTGTTTTGAATCCATCAATTCCGCCCTTAATTATAAGTTCGCCATCTTCTCCACTCCTCAACCCTAGTCCTGACAGGCAATTTGGATGCTTATAATGTACGCCCCCTTATCAGTTTCCTCAGCACCGAAACAGGCTATAAAGGCAAATCGTGACGTAGCAGTTTGTCAGAGAAAAATCAGAGGGTTGATAGAGATGGTGCTCCACCTTCCCACTGAGGAGCTAGGAAAAAATAAATTTATGACTTAGAGGAGGTGTGGGTTTCACTGCTTCAAACCCAGGGATGTATCGGAAGACGAAATATCAGAATATAGACGGAGAATTTACGATTCCCAAATGAAAGAGGAGGTCCGATAACAGTATATAATCATGAATAAGAGGGAGGGAGAAATTGTCCACATTTGATACTTCCTGCGAACTTATGTTATTTTATTCAATTCACAAATATTGCAAATATTCCACAACACTTGTACAGTTGATTGATACAGTTGTTTTGTTCTTTAACTTTTAATTTTTTTTATATTTAAGAAAAGTCATCTTTAGTTTTAAGAGGATAACTTAATATGCTTTTGGAAAACTAAAAATATTTATCTTAAAATTTCCAATTTCCTGAATCATTTTTTTAGCGGAATTAGACCAACTATGTTAACTGGATCTATCTAAAGAAATCTACCTAACAATATTTTAACTTACAACTTATTTTTCTAAAATGTCAACTTCATTTTTTTTTAATGAAATTGCATTGGAAATCTCTCCCTCTTCTTCCCTATGTTTTCAAGAATGTATTATTAAACAGAGTAAGCGTAATAAATAGCCTTCTTTTGTCGAGAGCCTTTAAAAAAACTACAACTGCTTGAAATAATGTCGCATTTGCAAGAGAAGTGCCAACACATTAGAATAATTCATTATATAGAATATGAGACTTAATCAGTTGATTCATCATGGAAATTAAATAAGTTATCAGATCGTCACAGCAACTGAATATCTACCGATAAAAAAAACTGTTACATGCTGAAATAGCTGTAATGTTGAATCATGTAAAAATGGGAAAAAAAAAAACAAAAAAAAAACATCATATCGCTTAAATTTTAATACTACTTTAAAAAAGTTCGCTTGAGCAACAATACATAAATTTATTCACATTAATTTGTTTTAATGTATTCGATCGCTAAGTAATAAGTTGATTTCTCGAGAATAATATAAAATTACTGGAAAGAAATGTCAAAAGCATTGCAGAAAAAATATATATAAAAAAAAGAAAACCTTAGAAAGTGATAATACTTGAAATAAAAGAAAAGCAAAATTTAAGAAATAGTTTTATACTTTCATATCGTAACAAATATCTAATTGTTATTGCAAATAGTTGTTTCTTTCTTTTTTTTCCTTTTTTTGTTGTTGTTAATGCTGTTCATTTCACTTGTAAGTTGGCTGTTGCCTTCGCCTTGCTAATTCGCGTTCAGTTTATTAGCCAATGAAATCCTTACTCTAGCAATTGCCCTAATGTATTATCCATGTTTTTCTCTTTTCTTCTGAGTTGTTCTTGTATTCTTTTCATCTGTTCGAATTACTCGTTCTTGTTTTTCTCTCTGATTCCATCAGTTCGATAAATTTTATTGTAACTTAACCATTAGGGTTTTTTTAGAATCACTTCTCTGTTTCATCTGGTCAATCAAAATCAAACAACTTCGATAATTCTTTTCTTTTCGTTAATTTACTTCCAATAAAACAATTGATTATTTAAAATAACCCAGAATTGTATTCAAGTTATTTAAAGACAATTCTAAATCTAAGATTTAAAGATAAAACTTACATTTGTTAGTAAATTTATCAATATTAAAAATAGATAGGTTAATTAAGAAACGGACTTATGTATACTGAAGCAATAATAGTTAAGTACAATTTCTTTGTTTTGTTTTAAAACTTTTACTTTGAATTTGATATATCTTTAAATTGATTTGAAATATATTTGTTGACATTGTAAGTAGACTTAAAAACTATTAACATTCTTCTAGCTTGATTTTTATTATAATTAAATTTGTTAATTGATAGAAATATGGAAGCATTTTGATCTAATTCTTCAAAATATTTAGAAAAAAAAAGCTAATATAACTTTCCAGTTTTTAAATTTAGATTAACTCTTTTAAGCCCATTTATTTACTTTTATTTTATTTGGTTATTACTAACTTATATTTATACCTTTTCAACTTATTCTGAATTTTTTTAAGTAATTATTATTAACGTTTTTATCAATATTAGAAATAGATAGGTTAATTAAGAAATGGACTTGTGAATACTGAAGCAATTATAGTTAAGTATAATTTCTTTGTTTTAAAACACTTTTACTTTGAATTTGGTAAATCTTTAAATTGATTTAAAATATATTTGTTATCATTGTAAATAGACTTAAAAACTATTAACATTCTTCTATCTTGATTTTTATTATAATTATTGGGTACTTTTGTTCTTTGACAAAAACTAAACAGCTCGTAAGAAAAGTATCTGTTAATGTTCCCTTAACCAAAATCCAGGCAAACTTGCAGACACTTCCCTGTCTGTTAAACTTTCTTAGAACTCTCAAGGTCTTTCTTGAAAAGTTGTTTCACTAATACGGTAATAATAATAAAAAAAAATCTTACTCACGAACAAGGAAAAAAATAAAGCCTTCAGAACGGTGAATTAGATCTGCTTTAATTTCCCTAATTCAGGTTTAGTTGTTTGTATTTACTTGAAAACAAATATATGTTTGGGTATAAATTTCTTTTTGTCACCCTTCAAGTTTCCTTACCCCTATTTCCTCAACTTGACAATTAATTTTCTAAGTCAATACATACCCTGAACTAAATATTTTACTTGTTTTTTTATGCAATAATACTCATCAAAAACAAACAAACCAGAACATGATTAAAAGAAGCGAAATTTAAATAGCGGGGACTTTTACAAAGTTTTATGTAACATGCCAAAAACTAGCAAATAATAATAACAAATATATTATTCTCAATGAAACGTTGAAACAGCAAGAAAGAAACAGTTAAGAAAAAAGTAAATTAAGATCATAAAAAGAAAATCGAAGTTGTTTAGGAATCATATTTTATAATATTAAAAAAAAACTTCATTATTAAAAATGTCAATTTATAAAACTACTACGCTATTTTGTCATTTTAATTAGTAGTTTTCACATTTTTTAATATAATAATATAAATTTTAATATATAATTTCTAATGCGTTTTCAACAATTCCAATGCAATAATCTATTATCTAATCAAAATAAACTTAATTGAAGTCAAAAAATTAATTTACATAATCCTTCAAATATATTTTATAAACAGTTGAAATTGCTTTTTTCCCCCTCGTCCTGTATCTCTCTACCTCTCTTTGAAACGACCTGTCCTAATCAAAGCAAAAAAAAATACAAAATATTACAACATAAAAGAAAAGAGATCCGTTCATACTTCGATAAAATAAGTTACCAGACTACGATATTAATGCAGTTCATTTATTTCAATTTAACTCGTAATCTGACATCATTTTTAATATCGTTATTGCCAGAGGCAAATTTAACACACCTTAAACACTATTGCTGTTCCGCCTCTTCATCCGCCCACAATAATAAATTTGCTTTTCTGAAACATTATTCATTGACTCTAATTGTTTTCAGATCTATCTGTTACATGCCTTACTACAGGGCCTAACTACTTCTAGGCAACACAGCTACTAAATAAATTCCAAATCCATCTATCAGATTCTTATATGCCTGCTGCGATTTCTTCTAAACAAAGGGCACAGCAACAACATTATCTTATAATAAATTTGGTTCTTACAAAAATTAAAATGCTTCGCATCAAATCCCTTGGTTTAAAGCAGCGAATAATGTTACACTCTTCAGTCATAAAACAAATTACAATTTGTACATGAGCATGAGATTAACTGAGAGGTTTTGTTGAGTGTCAGTGATTACAAGAGGAGGAGGTTAGAAATTACCATCGCGTGAGTGACCGCTTCAAATTTCTTAATGACAGTGTCGCAGGAATGAGTATTCCCAAATTAAAAGTCACATCATTTTATGAATTACACCAATGTGTTATAATGCATTGTGATAATTTAATCTGCGAAAAGAATGTCTTAGCAAAAGCAATCTCTTCTGTTTCTATCCGAGAACCAACCTTATCCACAGCAGTGCCACTATTAATGGAATTACGACCCAGTAACTATTGTGGTTGAAATTGCAAAGACAAATAAAAGGAGAAGTTACCTGCGGAGTTTTATTAGCAAGAGGTAAAAATATTCACACAACAAATTACCTGGTTTCGCCCGTTTTTATATTTCTTCGAAATGAAACAATTTGCAGAGATAAGTTATATACTTATTTTATAAGATATAGTATTAATAAGAATTCCTTCTATTCTGCAGACATATCATTATAGAAAAAGTAAAGCATCTAAACATATTTTCAAATATATTTTTTTTTACATTTTGGGCCGAATGTTAAATAATATTACAATGTAGTACTGTCATCAAAGAAATAACATAAGGTATTGGTTTAATTACATTCGCTGAGATGACAAATATACATTGTAACGAAAACTGTTAAAATAATAAATCTTATCAATTCATTTTTGAAAAGAATATCTTTAGTTTAACAATACATTGGGCTGACTTTCTTTTCAAACTGATCAAAGCTAGGTCAGATGATGAACTATTTTGTTTGCATCAAACTCATTTAGAAGTTTTAAAGCATTTTAAAGCATTTAAAAAGAACTTTTATACACTTGCCTGATATAGTAGGGAATAACCCAGCTTTAATTTCTTAAAAAAACGAAATCAACACAATTATTACCTGTTAATTTTGTATTCTCAATGCCATTATAAGATCTTCATTTAAAGTGTGATTAATATCTATACTATAAAACAAGGTATTAACTTTTTGTAATATTAAGATTACTTACTAGTAACAGTTATAGCATTCACCAGCCATTATTTCTTATTGTTCTTCATTTTCGTATAATGAAAGAACAGATGAAATCTTTGGATGATTAATAAAACGTTGGAGAGATGATTTCGAATATTTTCGGGCATTTCAGTTGACGTCTTCAGTTGCTGATTCACGAAGCAACAGATGCTTAAAGGTTTTGAGGAAGATTTTTCATTTTTCACTGACATTTCGAGTGGAATTCTGTGTCGAGATTTGCAGAGGAGATGAGCGAAGAATTAATTGCCAACAAAGTCTATACATCAGGAAGGTTAGATAAACGGAATTCTAGATGAAAGATTAGAACCTGTTCACACAGATAAACTATGTCTTTAGCCAATTCCAAATAAGATCGAATTTTATAGATTTTTTTCCTTCAAATTAAATGAAAACAATGCTTAGATAAAGTTTGAATTAATTTGGTGTTTATAATCATAATAACAATAACAATAGCTCAATGTTTCAGAGATCAATATCAGCAACATTTCTGTAAATTTACTATTATTATAACGACCACAACAAGAAAGTTTTAAGTCTGGTGCTTTAGTAATTAACCAGGAATAAGTTTTCTTTGAAAGTAGGAAACGGTTTTTCCTTTTATTTGTGCCAATTAATTAAGTTTTGAAAGCTATTTTCAAATACATCAATTTTATACTAATAGTTTATCCCAGAAGGAAATTTTCAGGTAGTTTACCCTTACAAAAACGATCATTACTATTATCGTAGATTATTATGAGATGATTATTATTTATTTTTAACAAAAACAAAAGCAAAATACGTTTATTTATTTATTAATTAATAATTTATTTATTTTATATTGATCACTATTAACAAGTAAGATTTTTTGTTTTTAATTTTAAGAAATCTATCCTAATTGGAAGAAATAAATATCACCACAATATTTTATTACATTTTTTTTTGGTATTTCTGGTTAAAATTGGTGTCTGGTTGTAAATCTTCCCTGTAAGTTCATTTACCTTTCAAAACAGGTGCCCAGAATTTATCCAGTTCAAATTGGCCAACTCTTCCTATAAAACCAGAACAACTCCGCCATATGACGGGAGAAAAAAATAATGAAAACAAAAGAAAACTAGTTTTGTTTAAGAATCAGGAAATTGTGAAATTGTGAAGGAAAAAAAAACATCTAATTACAGAGAAAAAAACTGAAGAAAAAAAAGAAAATTCGAATTTTTATTTAGATCACGTTATTATGTAAATCTGGAATCGGTGTATAATTTTGCTGTTTGTGGAGCGAAAAGGCCAGTTCTCCGCAAATCTCCCCACCGAGGATTGGCGATTGGTCTGTCGTGCGCAGCACTGCGTCGTCGAGACCGTAGAAATACGTTTCCCATTCCTTGCCCTCCGCCCGTTATCACCTGTCACGCCGTTCACCCGTGAAATCCTGACAAAGTTGGCAGACGAGGAGGAAACACCGCCCACAAATCTTTGGATGGAGGCGCAAGGACAACCCAGGAACAAAAAAGAATATTTTGTCGGAATGTTGCAACCCTACGGTCCTACAGGCCCTGGATTTCTCCCTCCGCGAGGACTTTTAGAGATCGGCCAATCGGCGGCGTTGTGTACAGATCTCAATCTCAAATATAAGTGAGGGTGAAAAACTTAGGAATGAGGGGAGTGGGGGAATAAGAGAGAGAGAGGGCATCCACTTTATTTTTCTTCCCGTGGCACGTACTTGTGAGCCATCAGAGGCGATTGCTTGTGGATCCATTTTCTTGTTACCTCATTGGTTGCCTCATAAACATGTCAGTCTGATGGGCTGAGCACGCCACATGGAGATTCTCAGAGCCCGAGTCGAATAAATTCGGTTCCAACCTTCATAAAAAATGTACGCCGATAGAAGTTCCAATATCAATGAAATGGCCACCTCGAGAGTGTGAGCTCGAAGAGAAGATAACGGAATTCTATAGCATCGGAAAAAATAGTATTTAGGGCTTTCTCACAAATTGAACGGATAAATATTTCTCCGGATGAAAATGGATTGGTGCCGATGCCATGAAAAATGTATGACCCTGTGTTCTTGAAGGGCCCGGCAGGTCTCCCCTCATCAGTATGCATCCAATGCTCCGAATGGGGGATAAATTCTGAGTTGCTTCCTCTCTTAATTTATTATGATGTCATTCATGTGCGAAGGATGCCGCTGCATAAATTTATGTCCCGCATATTCCAGGGTAAATGAAATGGAGCTTCGCATTAACAACTTTTCATTTAGACTTTCATTTTCGTTTCCGTTTTATAACTAGGCAGCTTGAGAAACGGAGATTAATGCTGCTTCCCTTTTGTACTGAGCCTTTCCGATATTGCCAGCAACTGCTCTCTTCCGTACAGCAAAACTTCAGACGGTTCTTATACGAATTTATATGCAAACGATTTCGCAGAAAGCATTAAACGGTATGAGGGATTTTCAAGGTGGAAGTGCGATTTAACTGTAATTTCCTCCTGAAACACTTAACTAATGGACGTTTTGACATGCCCAGCTGAAATGCTTTACTATAATCCTTACTAGTCAAGAACTAGTCACTGCTAATTAAAGATTAGCTTAATCTTGACTGATTTGTGGACAGTCTCGGCGTCCGAACGAGAACAAGGAGGTATTAACAAGGAAACGTAGCTATTCTGATTCCAAATGAACCACAACGAAATATTCCAACTGAACCAACTAATTCAATTTGGTTAAGAAAGTTTGTCATCATCTGTATTCTTATTAAAGGCGACCCTAATTTCACTAGCAGTTTTTACTTTAAAATCTAAAATTCCATTATTATTGTTACTTTTAATTCTCTCACTATCTACACAAACCTACATCAGAGAAATTTTAACAGTTCTTAATTTCATAGGCGTAAGTTATGTAAGGGAGCAAAGGAGACTCTGGCCCCCGGAATCTCGAAATGTGTAGGATAGGACTATTTTATTTTAGGAAGATCATTCGCAAAGTTCAATGTTCAAAGGCACCCACAGCAGCGTACTGGTTGAGAGGAAAACCCCCACCACCCGCCAGCTAGGGACAATGATGATGATGATGATTTATTTATTATTATTATTTAGCATGTTGGATGGTCGGTTGAGAGAACCTTGGTGCCACTCACCGAAATTTTCAAAATGATATTTTTTTTGTGGGCTGTTGAAGATCGGCTCCCTAACACGTTCCACTCCGCAAGAAAATCCTACATACTCTGGTTTATCCAATTTTCTGAACTGGATGTAAGCAAGATCTTTTCATACTGGCGATATAAATTGATAGGGATGTATTATTTTAGTATTACAGAGAAAGGCATCAATCTTTATCCCTAGGATAGTTGTAAACGGTAAAAAGGCCAAAGGGTGAGGAAGGAGATTTAAACTCCAACGATACTCACCAACGGGCCTAGGATATTTATAGTTCATTTAAAAACTCATGGCCCTGGGAGCTTTACTTTCCAACATTGCTGTTATCCAAATTTTATACGTAAAAAAGTAGAGCGTTCCACTTTGCAGTTCAATTTCTGAATCTTACATTCTCGCAAACAATTCTACTTTTATTAAACTAAATTTTTCGAAAATATTAATTTTCAAAACAGAAAGTCCCGTGAATTTCAATTATGTTATCTACGTAACAAAATATGTTACAATGAACTGAAATAAGAATTCAGATGATGATAAGTATCTTTATATTATTAAACGACTAATTTGAAATATTTTTTTTTTTTCTGAATGTCAGTAGCATCTGAAGAGATATTACTTCTAAGTAGAAGTAAAATTATTAAATCATACTTAATTTAATTTAAATTTAACTTTTTTTTCACTCAAACAACAGGAGGTTATGTTTCCTTTAAGAAGTATGTAAGCAATTTAAGAAATATAATCAGAATTTTTTTTCCTTGCTCTTTTTTTGCTTTAGTCTGTCGAGCAACCCCCTTAGAATAAAATAGATTAAGTCACGAGTTTCCTTAATTGGTAACTCCTGGGTGTTGTAGGGAAGTTAGTGGGTCGCGAGGGAGTATATCCTCTGGTGGGTTGGCAGGAACAAATGTAACTGCTTCAAAGTGGAGCCTCTGATGAACTATTCCAAGACCTGTTTACCGAAAGGGTAATTTTTCTTTCTCTTCTCTCTTGACTTCTGAGGTGGCGACAGATCAATACCACAGCTACTCTTCTCACAAAATTAAAGGGAGGGCGGGGGGGGGGGGGGCATTGGTTCTGATTATCTTCATACCAGTTGGTTCGTGAACAGAATGAAGAAGTTAAGATTTGCTTTACAGATTCAAGGGAAAAATCGATTTCTCTTTCTTAGTTCATCTCACACCTACCCAAGGAGACGAAGGGTCACTCCTGGATCACAAGTCACCATAAAGAAGAACCCATTTTCCAATGAGAAAATTCTAAGAAATTCTCCAATATTCTTTCTTCAACGAAAACGAAATTCAATATCGTGTTACTGTTAATTTTTTACTACGTCTGAAACAATATTTCAACTTAAGTTTTAGTTAAATTGTATAAAGAAGTTCTATTATTAAATTGATTTTTGGTCATGACGATTGTGAATGCAAGGTTTGTATTCTAATTTTTAGTGTTATTTGTCTTTTCTTTGCCTTGAGATTAGAAATCTTCAAATCCTGTAAATTTTAATAAATAACTCTTGATTATAATCTATTACCAATGAAAAATCATATCGTTAACAAAAATCAACAAAATATACAAATTCATATTAATCAGTCCTTTTTAGTTATTTAACTAATTAGTATTCTGCTACAAACCAGCTTCTAATTTATTAATCTTCATCAGTTAAGCAGCTCCGTCAAACCAAATAAAACTTAAAGAACATTTCATTATTGGATCTCTCAGCTGCCGAAAACTTCTTTGCAACTTAAGAGGATTAATAAACCCATATTTGATAAATCCAGTTCACTTTCTAAAAAAAGATCTCAGTGATACGAAGTTTCACATTTCAAGAAGAAAAAAAAGCAAACTTATTGTTATTTTATTTAACAATGTTCAATTTTGAAACAACAATACCGTAAGCTATTTTTAAACAAAAGTAAAAATTAAAGATTTTTTTTTTTTCCAGAATCCATGAAGAAACTGAAAGACAAAATACCCTTAAAAGTATAATGCTTAAAGTAAGCCAACTTAAAAATTCTAAGAAGAAAATTCCTAAAAAGAAATCTTTAAGTGGCGTGTTAAATTCAGTTACGAAAAATCCCGAAATCTTTTTTCTTCCAGGACATTACAGAAGAGAAATTTTATAGAAAGAAAATCCTGCCTCACATTCTCCAAATGAAACCAAATGGAAGAAATGGCTTCTAACTCTACAGGTGAAGGAAAAAATATTCCTTTGCACTTTTGTAATGGGGCCAAACATTAAAATAAAAATCTTTATTTTTTTATGAGACGGGAGAAGAAACGACACTAAAAGTGGGAGTGAGGGTAATAAAAAAAAAAAAGCCTTCAATGTTAGGGAATTTTTCAAAAGGGGATAGTGGTCAAACCATAAATGTATTTTTTCCTCGATGCACTGGATCATTTTCGAAGATGAAGGGCCACTATTTATCACTCGAAATTTAGCAAAGTGAATGAAATGCAATAGAGGAGGCAAGATATTTTCACCCGCTTTCCTTTTACGCTGCTCGTCTGTTATCATCATCGGCGGGGAGAGAAACTCATGAGCCACTGTCTTTTGGCGACCATTCATTTTCATAAGCGGTTTTTGCAAGACGACCCAAAACCTCCCCTGCCTCTCTCTCGCACTATCCATCACGTTTCTAGGATGAGTGGATGGATTCCATCCATTCGTCGCTGTAAACACCCTTAGTTACTGACAAGAAAGAACTCGAGGATGGAACACTAAGGTGTGCTGCTGTGTATCTTAATTTGAGGCTGATTTCTCATGGGGAGAGGGGGCAAGGTCATCTCCGATATGGCGTAAGCACATTCGTAAATTGAGAACGGCCCTCGACCACATTACCCAACCTCTTCTTAGACGAGCGAGTCATAAGTCACCAACGAGATGAGTCCCCGGCAACTGTCCTCCATGTAATGGATTTCGACCGCCTTAGATGACTTGCTTTGCCACGGTCATCGAAACGTCGTGCGTAAGGAGCAGTCTTCATCAGCCGCTGTTCTAAGGAAAGCTCTCTCAGTTCGTGGCTTGCTAAATCCTGCCTTATTTACTCCTCCTGTGACCTGCTCTACTCCCTAATGGTGTTTTCTATGGCACACGAGTTTTATAGAGTTCTACGTTACACAGAAAATATCTCCGTGTCAGACCACCAAGTCATGACTTCGGATATTTTAAAAACCAAGCAAGTTTCATTTTTTCTTCCCAACATTTTTTCTTAACCTAAAGTTTTCAGTATTCCTGGTGAAGAAGTATACAATAAAGAAATACACATTTTTAATAAATATAAATATTTTAATAAAAATATTTGATAAAAGCTACAGCTTTAACGATAGATTAAATTTACTAAAACTACATGGTTGTTATTGACTATATACGATAAAAATCATTAAATCTCTAAAAAAAAATATATTTATACATTATATTTTCGGATTTTAAATTCTTAAAGAATAGTTCGAAATAAAAATTTCAATTTACTCTTTTATTATTATGATTAAAGGGAATCTTAAAAATAGAATGAATATATATATTTTTAGATTCAAGAGCTCGCATTTTCAAGAGAATAGGATTAAACGAAATAGAGATGCTTTGAAATAGGATAAATATTTCACTTTATTTTAAGGAAGAAGAAACAAGACATTACAAGCAGATCGTATCGAATTATAGATGTTTAGCTTAAACAAATGTTAATAAACATTTAGATTGTGTATTTAACTGTTTGATCTGCAATTATTTCGTCAAATCTTTCAGAATCAGTCAAACGTTCTTCTTTTCTTTTTTAAATTCTACAACAATTATTAATTAAAAGTGTCTCATTTATATAGATGTGCTTGGGATTTCTTTTCCGAGGGTTAGGCGAGCACTGACCTGATCAACTACATCAACTTCAATCCCGATGATCAAGAACGCATTACCTTCAGCTTCTCCAAGGGTCTCATGGGTACCCAGTGGGATATATCTATCTATCCACATGAATCTCAATTTATTTCCATGTCATTTATAAGTTGTGTAATGTTATATAATACGTATGTTAATTATATTACAAATATTTATTTAAGTTGTATATAAAATTTAACTTATTAATTAATTATTAAAATGAATTATATTGATTATGTGAATATAATTACGCATTGTAAATATGTTTGTAGTCAATGTTTATTTTGAAAAACGTGTAAATACAATTTCTATAAATGTTAAGACTAGCGTGTGAAGTTACAGTGTTATGGAGCGAATTGTAATGGCATTCTTGAATACATTAAAAATATGCTTTTATTGGCATTTTTATTGAAGATTTAGGAATAGACTACTTACCGTGAGTACAATTTTACAACTGTATTTTAGAATTACAATAGTCTAGTAGAATTGTAATAAGTGTAAAAATTGAACAATAATATTCCTGGTAAACTACGTATATCGGCTGAACAAGTTCAATATGTTTGTCCTTCTCCCAGTTGTCCTCCTCCAATGTCAGAGAATCACCTGGTGAGAGGTTCTTCTGTCTGGTATTGAATTCTACTCCCTTTTCCGCCCTTAGGCGTTTGAAGAGGAGTGGTCAGCCGCAATAATACTTATCTGCAACGTATTATGCACATTTGAAATTAGGATCGCTCAAATGAACAAGCATTGGATTTAAGTTAGCAATTTTTTCAAAGAAATAAAAATGCAGCTTTATATACTGTTATATAAATCTCTTAACTGTAAATTTGTAGAATAATACTCAAAAGTTTATAAACATAAAGTACATTGAAATCTTTGCTCTGCGAAACTCGAAGGCTTAGCTTTGAGTTTTGTCTGTTCGATATATAAATATATATATGTTAGGAATTAATGTTCTTAAGTCAAAAGAATATTGACCACTACTGACTGTGCTTGCTTTTGATTTATTAACAGAAAACTATTTTGATATTTATCATTCAGCAATCAGCTGCAGGAAGCCTTTAGATCATGAAACGTTTTGTATAAACAATAAAACTAAAAAAAAAAGCTTAAAACTATAAAGAAATGTGAGGTTGTATATATTTTTATTTACTATTTAGAAAATGCTTCCAAACGAAATAAAGCATTTGCATAAAAACCTATTGCCATCCACCTAATAACAAGTACTTCACCTTCAAATTGCCTGGCTTTGACAGAGAAAGCAACACTACTTGGAAGAACATTTTAACGAAGATTTCCCCCATAGAAATCACGCAAATCGCCTGAGACGACCCGAGTAATTGGATTCTCTAAGTCGTAAATTTTAAACATTTTCAGGGGCAACTTGACAGCGCAGTACGATTTTAAATTATAAGGTAAAGTCGGTGTATAATTCCTTCCAATTACACGAGTGAATTGCCAAAATAGAGATAAAATTTTGTTTTTAGATAATTAATCTATCGAATTCTTTTTTGATAAAAAAGGAAATACAGATAATTATTTTTTACAAACTTACAACCTATATTTAATATTTAAGAATTAAGGTAATAAAATAAAATGAAGTATTCAGTTAAAATGATAGGTTAAATTCCAATAAACTGAACATTAATTTATGTTATTACTATATTTATTTTTACTGATTAAAAAATACATATATAATGTGGTCAGGATACTTTGAGAGATACGTCCCCTTTGACATGAAATATTTTCTTGTCTAATGAGCTGTTATTATGCAATTTCGTAATTTTTAAATATAATTCAACAGTTATATATGAAACAGTTATGTTTTTGTAAGTTACAGTTATATTATGCTTACGGCAGATCGGCAATAGAGTTTGAAGAACAAAATTTAAAAAAAAAAAATATTTTTCAACCTTTACATTGCTGTTGGATGAGAATTCTACAAGAGAACTTTTTCTCTTGTCTTTCTTCATTTCCTGCCTTCTATTCTGATCAATATTGGAAATTACGTTCATTCAAATGACAAATGAAAAAAAAAGGAAAGAAAAGAAAAGTAAAAAAATGCCTAATTTTATAAAGCATAGTTCTTTTCACTTATCTCTCGTAAATTTCTTTTAATGAAGTTATCGATAAAGAGTCTCCATTGAAATTGATGCGACAGATAAATAGTAATAATCAGTGCGAAAAAAGCATTGGTATCTTCTAAGTTATGAATTCACTTACAATCCTGGGTTTAGAAAAAACATAAAGCCGATTTTTTTTCAGAAAGAGAATGGATTTTAAAAAACTTTTAAAAATTCTTATATAAACATTGTTTTTCAGTTATTTATTCAGCCTCATGAGCAAAGGAATAATTGATGCTAAATATACAAATGGGAAAAAAAAATAAAAGAAATTTTAATTTTTTCTATTCCATATTATCATTGGATGCTTTAATATCTTTCATTCATAAAAGCTTTCGAACTAAAATATATTTATATATTAATATATTTATTTAATTTTTAAATAATAATAAGTTAAATAAACAAAATTGTAATTATATAATGTATAAAAATAATTAAACATCTTAGAAAAAACTTGAGGACTTTTTTTTAATTAGGATTTAAAAAAACGTTTGTAGTATTTATTTATTTATTTATTTAAGTTATTATTGTTATTATTATTTTAATTGTTAAATAATAATAATAATAATAATGTATAATGCAATTCAAACTATCACTAGTCCAGTAAGCATCAAATTGCATAGTTTTATCGAATAAAAAAAAAAAAAACTGAAGGAAAAGAAAAAAACTAGTCCGCCTTTTGTTTTTATTTAATGGCACAATGTATAAATACCGTTACAAGTGGCGTCAGTCGAGCGAGAGTAAAAATATTGCATAACGGAATTTCAAGTGATTGGTCATACAAGGAAACACCATTCGTGATAAACAAACAAAACACTGCCCCCTCCCTAACGCTACCAAAATGAGTTGCCATTGGCCACTTTTATGATCTAGAAGCAATAAAATTCAAATGAAAAATCAACTTGTACTTCAGTTAATAAATTGTTGTGTATTGCCTCTCATACAGGTTGTGGTCCTGTTTTACAATCACTCGGGCAATAAAAAGGTAATAATTCCATGCTCCTAACTCATTTCAGTCCTCACGGATTTTTTTTTTTTTCCCTGTTCTTCTTCCTTCCATCCTATCCGTGTCCTTTATAATAAAGGCGCAATGAAAAAGTTTTCTAGGATGAGTCGATGCCTCCCCTTCAATTATTGTATTTTATTCAGTAATTATGTAGTAAAGCGTTTTATGCTCTTGAGTTCATTACTTAATTTGAGAAACGGTGAAACCGAAATACAGGAAGGGTTTTCACCAAGAAAGCTATCAAGATCAACAAGTAGTACTTTGGGGGATTTTATTACAGTCAAGAGACCAACAATTGTTCACACCAATACACAATTTTCTCCCTAGTTTATTGGGTGCATTATTAAAATTTTTACATAGTTGAACGTAATTTTAAATGTCTGCCTCCCAAAAGGGAATCCAACCATGAATCACCGTACAATAAAGTGGGAAATGTATTTCAGCTCAAAATACTTCTATTTATATTCTGAAGAATGACTTTTAAGTTCATTGAGCGGCAATTTTTTTTAACTTGAGAAACTGTATTGAATAATAATAACAGCTATCAAAAACAAAAAATAAATACCGGTAAGTAAATAAATAAATAAATTTATGTACCTTTAAAAATAAATAAAAAAAAGTACAGATACTTTCGAAACGATCAACATCTCTTTGTCGAGTCTAAATAAATAAATAAATTACAGAAAATAGAATGTTTGGAATACTCGGTAGTATTCATGGAAAAGCAAACTTCGCTTTTACAGTTTTTAGATCCAAAGAGAATTATTTGTTATTGTTGTTTGTTATTCCACATACATCTTTATTTAGCAACTTAGAAATCAGCATTTTTCTCTTTATTTTTTAAAATAATTTGATGACAACACTAATACTGACCAATGATTCCGTGCAATAGGAATTTTGTGTCAGGCTTTAAAAAATTTAAATATCCAGAGCAAGACTGTTTTAGGATTAGCTAGGAAAACTCAGAAATTAAAACTATCTTCTTGAAATCATCAGTTGCTCTCTTTAATAATTTACCTGTTAAATAAATCTCTTAGAATGTATAGATAGTGACTGATATTGTATTTAGAAAAAAAAAATATAATAAAACAGTCTGTTTTAGGTTTATCTTAATTATTTTCATGAACCAATGTAAAATGAGGTTATAAATTAACTTTGCATTAAAATTCTCAGTATTTTTCATGATTCTAAAAAAATAATTATAAGAAACATTTAGTATTTGAATGTAAATTAATTTCCAGTTGCCTTAAGTTTTGAATGATAAATATTTTTACAAATGTGTGAGGACGGAAGTACTTTCAAGCACTTTTATCTATCCATATATTTTTTATCTTTTTTTTGTTATAAAAACCACCTTTGATGGAAAACGTTTTGGATTCAAAATCTGAATATAAATAGCTTTTGTAATAAAAGTAGCATGAATAGGCTTCCAGTCACAGTTTATCCATTCTGTTATTTCCTCTCAACGAATAACAATCCGGTTATTGTTATTGGATTTTTTTGTTACTTTAGTAAAAAAGAATTTCTCTATATTTAATTTTTATCCATTTTCAGCTGCCTCAAAAAGAATGTTTTGAGAATCTGTAAACACGTTGGAAAATGTAAATTAAAAAAAAATGCTGAAAAAATGCTTTCTTTTCCTCTTCAAGCCCCCTCTTTTTCTTTTATTTTCACTGTATAATGAGATGAGAAATAATTTAAAAGGGTTTTTTTCTTTTCCCCTTTCCCAATTTAGCAGGGAATAAATTGCCCAATGACTAGCAAGGTACGATACAAAAGGAGGAAAAAAAGGTGGTGAGGGGGAGTGTCTGCCTCCCTCCCGCTGTGATGTGAAATCTGGACCTCTTCTAATAAAGCATCTCGTTACTTATTTCGATGTAATTGTCAGGGAGTCTTTGGCGGCGAAATTGCTTCCCGACCAATGTGAGCGAGTGGCAACGGATTCGCTGCTCTTAAATGAACGATCCTCTGCCTGCCACCCCCATCCATTTAAATCGGATGAAACATCCGAACATTGACTACAGTAAAATGAAAAGAAAAAATACGCATAGCAAGGAAGATAGGAATATTTAGGGAGAGGAATGATAACAAAAAAGAGAGAGAGAAGAAAAAGAAGAATGAAATTCAGACAGGCTTTATAATGCGCATGCGTAGGCGGTAGAGGATTCGAAAAATGAAAAAAAATACTCGCCTGTTCTTGCTCCGGTTGCACACAAATATTTTATTATCCTGAGCCAGCTTCTTCCAAAAGAAGAAGAAGAAAAAAAATAACATATTTAGACGACAGGGAAAAAAAATTATATATATACGATGCAAATGTTAAAATCTCCAAAAGGTTGCGAGATTCAGATTCCACTAAGGTAAGGATATTATGCGAAGGGTCACAGAAATCCATCTGTCTACTCTCATCACGTTTCCAGTTCTCCTCAGCTGAAATGAGAATTTTTTTTTTATATATGTTTCAAAGTATGCAACATTTTTTTTTCCTTTTTTTTCTTCTCTAAGGATTACGAGTTACTTTATTTTTCTCTTCAGATTATTTCTAATAGCTTTTTTAATTAGAGGTACACTTAAAGATAGATATCTAAATAAAAAAATTAAAAAATTAAGATCAAGCAATAAAATTAGTTATGATGTAAACCGCAAATGATTTTCATTAATATAGGAATCATTTATTGATGTTGATAGTAAACTAGAATTTGGTCGTTTTTATTTTATTTATTTTTTTCTTCACTGAAACTAAATTAGCCCCTTTTTAAAAAATATCAAATGAGTTTTCAGTAATATAGGATTTTATATTTTTTATTATTATTTTCTTTTATTTATTGATCAGTTTTTGTAAAGAAATCCGAAAAGTCTTTGTAATAACTAGTAATAAATGAACATCATTTATCAGTTTTATAAGTATTCTTTAGGTACAAAAACAATAATAAGGGTACTAACAATTAATAATTATTAACAGAAGGACTCAATTCAAGAAACTTTTTAATTGTACCTTTATTTTGTATTTTTAAGTGATCATTGTCAATGCTAAGTTAGGAAAGATGTTTCTAAATTAGCTATTATTCAAAGGTTTACTAATGTGTCCAGAGATAAAATCCATGGAATCGAAAATTAAGTGTACATACCTAATAAATTAATAAAAATTCTCCATAAATTCATTTAAATTCTTTCTAAATTTGTTGTAAAGCAATGGGCATCTTTTTAATGCGCATTACACCAAATCAGTTTAGCATTCTCGATTTATAATTTGAGAATATACGGTTGAATTGACTTAATCTTTATTTTAAACATCTGTAAAGAGCATGTTTCACGATAAACTGTTCGAGTCATTAGTTAAAGTATAACACCTGTAGGAAAACAATAAATCGAATTGCTATCCTGTTACATGTAAAGCAAATGTTAATGCTGAAAGGCTACGTCATTGTATTATAAAATCTACATAGAATATTGGGAGTGAATTTCGTAATGGAATGTCAATGATAGTGACATTTTAATTGATTCAATCAATAAAAATTGTTAATTAATATATTTTGATAAATGCACAATTGCTTTTTCGGGTATGAAGGCTTTATATGTTAAGTAAAGATATCAAGTGCTATTTCACAGATAATCAAAAAAACATGGACAATTTGTTGCTAATTTTTAATTTTTATTTATATTAGTTATCTTAGTGGCATCTTCTGCAATTATCATTTAAGCTGTAAATTTTGAAAGGATACGACAAAAAGTATATTTTATTTATTTTATATTTTTTAAGTTGCCCTTTCAAAACTTTGTTGTTTTTTTATTATTATTATTGCAATCGTAAATCTTTCAGTTTTTGTTTTTTTGTTTTTTTTTATTTAAAGGATTTGAATTTGAACAACAGTCAATTTCTATTATTTCATATGTGAAAACAAAAATAAGAAAAATAAGCATTAAAAAAAACTTTTAAAAACCACGTTTTCTGTATTGTACAATGATTAAAATATATAAGAATTATGTACATATAATTCAGAAGTAGTTGTTTATAAATATATGAATGTCGCCACCTAGCGGCTGGTCTAGGTAGTAACGGCGCACGGAAGAACATGTTGCCTTGGCGGAATATATTAATGTAAAATATATTAACATTTTAATGTAACAGGTATATTATTGTATTGTCATCAGCAAATTGTATAAAAATTTCTAGATGATTGTTCAATGAGAAGTGACTTAAAAATTGATTACTTGACCCGGAAACCAGACAGTGTGAGTGAATAAAAGAATATTAATAATAATAATAAAAATGTCAAATATTTAAGAATATGTTACATTATTAATAATAAAATTCCGAATGGCCTTGTAATTTGCAGAAAAAATATTTATTCATTAGAACTACACTTAATATTTTAAACAATTCTAATTATTTTTCTTATTATTAACTACGCTCTCTGCAGTAAACTTGGTTGTGAAATTGAGATATAGACAACAGCATATATTAATAGAAAATATTTAGCTAGGAAGACAATGCTTCGTTTCTTTTAATAATAAACGAATTAATTACATAAGCATGTTTGAATGTTGTTCTAATATTCTAGTAGTGTTTTATATTTTATTATCATTACCTTAAATAAGTCAGGGAAACATAGTGAAGTCTGCCCTTCTTGCGTACATGTTATTTATTAGACTTTTGATAACCTACAGATGTTATTTCAAGGGATTCGGCAATAACGGAAACCCCCTCTTCCTAATTAGTCGGCTTAAAAATCGAAGTTTACTTACATTGACCTTCACTGGTCTCAAATTCTTTTTTAAGAAAATTCTTTGCTGGTAGAGGGCGATCTGTTTTACATTGTACATGCGCTTAAGCAAAGAGAACACCATCCTAAAATGGAATCATCTAATACTTGTGCTTTGCTCCTATCGTATTTCACATTGCATATCATTTGCGTTTGAGATGCTTAACACTACGTCCAAACAACGAGCAAAACGAACTTCATCTCTTAACACAATTCCGACTTCATTCGGCCTCTTGCCAAAATATTGCTCAGTTACGCGTCATTTTCCTTTTTTCTCTTTACTTTAAAAAAAAAAGAACATTTTCTTTTTTTTTTTTTTTCTTCCCCTTTGCCTTGTGTATTTCTTTATCGTTCAGTAAGAGAATACCGACTGATTTAAAAGAATAACTGCGGCGAATAGAAATAAAAGGTTCAATGGAATGTTAGCCTCGTGCCCTCATATTACCTTCCACGAATCGTATTTCTTCATTAAAATTGATCCCGTTAGCCAAATGTCTATTAAGAAATTTCAGACAGGAAAAACAAAGGAAATTCCGCCGGGAAATCAATTGAACTAAACAAGCTTCATTAGTGGTAAAGATCAAAGAAAGTATTCGAAGATATTGATTTAAAAATTCGTAGGCTATATCAATTAAAATGATATTAATAATTGTGATTAAATGGGAAGTTTACATTTTACTTACAATATAAACAATAATGATTTGTAAAAACAGGTTTATTTCTGAGGTCAGTTCGTACAATATAACAATTCAAATAATATTCAATAAAAATAGTAATATTTAAATAATAATAATTTCTAATTAAATCTTAAATTCTTACTTTAGACCTCTTAAAAGAATACTGCTTTATTCCATTAATCAAATAGTTTCATTAAGAGAAAAAAACTCCACTTCCCTAAAATTCCTTACATTTTTATCAATTTTTGCAATATTCTTCAATTTAATTATTTATCTAGTTTGCATTATAAAATAACATTTGTTAATTATTATTAAAGTGGTTTTTTATTATTTTGCTTAGGTTTAACTTTAACTTTAGTATAACTTTATTTGTTTTATGTAATTAAAACTAAATTTTCCAATTCTAAAAAAAAAAAAAAACTAAAAAGATTTCAAACAGGTTTTTTGGAAAAGGAAAGTGAAGATTCTGATCATATGTTTCTTTTTTTGAACACATTAATAGAGCCATACACCTGAATATATGAGAAAAAACTTTATATATGCAATGGTAATATATACACGACCGTTTCGCCGCCGAGAGACAGTCTTTTCACTTGAGATGTATTCAGGTGTATGGCTCTATTAATGTGTTCGATAATACGCAGAACACGTAAATTGCTACATCAATTGTTTCTTTTTTTATTTTCGTTTTTAGTAAACCAATAAGAAAATTTCAAAAAAAAAAAATTCAGTTCCTGTAAAGACAATTAAGAATTCTTAGCAGATATGTAGATTATATCTTTTGTAACTATTACAAATAAACAAATGAACTTCACTTTTCTAGTTTAGTCTATTATTGTGGTTTATTAAAAATATCTGTCAGGCCTTTTTGTTTTGAAATAGAAAGATTTTTGACGTTGAAAAAAAAAAGGATAATAACGATGTTAAAAATTACTGTTAAACGTTAA
>JAFIDM010012231.1:164770024-164872400 GCA_023159025.1 Thereuonema tuberculata
AAAAAAAAAAAAAAACTAAAAAGATTTCAAACAGGTTTTTTGGAAAAGGAAAGTGAAGGTTCTGATCATATGTTTCTTTTTTTGAACACATTAATAGAGCCTTACACCTGAATATATGAGAAAAAACTTTATATATGCAATGGTAATATACACACGACCGTTTCGCCACCGAGAGACAGTCTTTTCACTTGAGGTGTATGGCTCTATTAATGTGTTCGATAATACGCAGAACACGTAAATTGCTACATCAATTGTTTCTTTTTTTATTTTCGTTTTTAGTAAACCAATAAGAAAATTTCAAAAAAAAAAAATTGACAACAAAAATTGACTGTAAAGACAATTAAGAATTCTTAGCAGATATGTAGATTATATCTTTTGTAACTATTACAAATAAACAAATGAACTTCACTTTTCTAGTTTAGTCTATTATTGTGGTTTATTAAAAATATCTGTCAGGCCTTTTTGTTTTGAAATAGAAAGATTTTTGACGTTGAAAAAAAAAAGGAAAATAACGATGTTAAAAATTACTGTTAAACGTAAAAAAAAATTTTTTCATTTTTTTTTTAAAAAAAAAAAAAAAAAAACACTCTCCAACGTAATTTATAATTATTTGATAATACATTAGGCAAAATTTTTTGAACTGTTTTGTAGAATGTGATAACGATTTTTTTGATAATATCAATTGTGTGTGTATGTATATATATATATATATATATACAATTGATATTATATATATTTATATAAAGCATTATTAATATATTAATCTCAATTGTAAAAAATATATTTCATTTTAATTAAAAAAGTGTTTTGTTCGGAAAAGTCTTAATCAAGTCATACATCTTTAAAATCATCTACTTGATGAAGAGATTCGGTGTGCAAATAACAAAAAAATACACGATTTCTAAAAACGAATGGTGTTATCTTTGAAAGCAATCTTTGTTGAATGGAGAGAGGAAGGTAAAACATTTTGTACTTCATAAATAGAAATTGTATAATTGCAGGATATTCTTGGAAAGGCATAGTTTGGATAGAATAGAAATATTCACTCTCAGTGTAATACGTAAAACTCACACTGGAATTTCCCACTAACAGAATGAACACGGATTTCTCAAATTATTGATTTATGCAGTTTATAGACAGCAAATAATATCTATTACATAGAAGGATTCTCTGATTAACAACAACTGTTCTTTTTTTAAAAAAAAGTTCTCAAATTTAATGGATTTAGTGGGTTTCTCTGATAATCATTCAGCATTAAAAAACAAAAATAAAGAATGATTAGCAGGATATACTTAGTACACTTTGTACGAGAATAAATTCATTCTAAAGTTAAAAACAAAAAACAAAAAAAGCTGCTATCATTAAAAATATTTTAATAGTTTTATTGTCTAAGCTATTTGTGATAATTATTAATGTTCTACAGTATTGTGAAATTCTTCAAGCTCACCACCACCTGATTCTTTGGCAATAATGTAAAAATTTATTAAACAAAGATTTAAAAAGTTAAGGCGATTTAAAAAAATAACAGTAGTTACATTATTTATTGAAAAATAAAAGAAGATGAAGATGACTCGGCATCAGAAATCAGAACTACTGTTTCTTGAAATTGAGTCTCACTTCTGATTTCGGTAAGGCTCATTTCAAAAACAAACTTAGATAATTTAGTTATAATTCATTGGATGTAAAGGATTTTTTTTCCAGATCTTTTATATAAAAAAAAAATAGAAATAGTCGCATATTGCTGAGCTGATAAGAATTTCCGAATGAACATCATTATAAAAAATTAAAAATATTCAAAATAAATAAATAAACAAATCTAGAATATCGGTGTTATAGCAATACAAAGACACTATATTAGAAATCGTTTATAGCAATCCAAAGGAATAATGAAGAAATGGAGATGAGATCAAGCGTAATAACCACATCCCATATTGTAAGGAACACCTCCAGCTATGACCGTGATATAACCATGATGTGAATCCAGGAGAAGACGATCGATGATTGTGAAGTTCTTAACATTCTATGAATAAAAGAGCTTTTCAGTGGAGATACAAAGCAAGTCGAATTTGTATTTCACAATGATAATGTCCAACGGTTTATAAAAATATAAAAGAAAGCATGTGTGATTTGTTGAGAAATTAGTACTAAATAGTTAACTAATTTTATAATCATCTTTCGCCTATTTTACTTTTCTCGGATTCATCAGTAGTCTATATGGTCTGGCCAAAGCGGAAAATTGTAATAAGTATTATTTCTGTAATATATCACTGAAGTTTTTTTTTTTTATCTTTGCTTCCTGTTTGTAATCTACTTTACAATAACTGAATGACATAATAACATCAAATACTTTTTTATTCAATTTAAGCAGTTTGAAGATACCAAGTTCTGTTTTTGAAAAAAAAAAAAGCGCCGCTCTCAGAAACTGACTTCAGAATAAGATAAACCAAATAACATGTTGATGTTTTGAAACCAGAAAAGTTCCTTGGATAAATCTAGAGCCATGCTCTCTTCCTTCTTTAGCTTCATAGTGTATCATTAATGTTACGTAAAAGAAGGATAGCACATCAGTCCACAGTTAGAAGAGATAACTGCTAAGTGGTTTAAGATGTAAATCCAGAGATAATCTTCAGATGACAGGTTGGAATTCTGCACTAGCTTACTACACGACTTTGTCATAGTCATACCTATAAGTGATTGTACAGTAAGCTAAAGCGCGATATATAAAAATATTTTGACAGTACTAAAGATTTAATTGCGATTGTAAAATAATTTATCCATTTCAGTAGACTTATCTTTCACCGAACTTACTATCTAACCATGATGCCAAAGTCGCCATCTATTGGCCGGATGTTGTAGAAGAGTCTTTGAACTACAGCTTCCCTGATTCTTAGATTGCAAGAAAAGGATTATGACTTTCTAGTTGTCTACATTGTTGCCGATATTTATTTTTTTTTTTCAACATAAAAAAAAAGTAATTAGAACATCGAAAGAATAATATAGAAGAGTTGGTTAAAAAAAAAAAAAAAAATGCTTCATTTGATGTGACCGAAGTACATACAAATAAAACTGCATTGACGAAACAACGCAGATTTGTTAGAATGGGTGCCAGGTTTAACTTAATATTATTTCTATAGCCGAATTCTTCAGGTGCCCTTTTTTTGTATATAATTACGATAATATCTTGACTAAATGGTTGCATATATAGGTTAGTTTTCCCCTTTTTTCCCTGAGTTTGCATTTTAAACAGGTATAATGTAACTGACTCCTATAATCTACTCTGAATGTTTCATATTCAGTAAAATACTCTATACTTCCACGAATGATGTGTACATTAGTTATTTGTTAAATTTAATAAAGTTAAAAATGAGAATTTTTTAAATGCTATTCTGCAAAATATACAAGCCTTTGCTACAAAGTAAAGGCTATTAAAATTATTCTGATAAATTGTTACTTGAATTAATTTTTGTAGAAAGCGAATGCAGATTGGTTATTGCAGTCTTCTGTCTACTTACAATGCCCTTAAGACGAGGCTACCAGAAAGGTTTAATAACTGTAATATAGCGTCCGTTCCATGTCTCGTCTGGAGTCTTAGAATTTCTGTCTTTCTTTTTTTCCTTTCCTTCTCTCGAGTCTTATACTATTATTATTATTGACATTTCCAAACAGATTCTCAGACAGTTTCAATAGGTTAGCATTAAATCCTTTTGTTTGAAAAATCATAAATTTCTTCAAAATTCACTTATTTATTATTTTTTAAAGAAGCATCTGAAATTATAATTTTTTTTATAACACTTGTTTATTTATTGAAGTGAAATAATTGTTATCAGTAACTTTTTATTTATATATTTACTTATCCGTTCTTTTATTATTGTTTTTACGAAGATAAGATATTCCCATTAGATAAGTGATCTCTGATAAGGCTGATATTTTCAGGCTACCACTTATTTACTAGAAGCTTCGAAATTGTATTGAATTTCCGAATTCCATTGAATGTTAATGGATTTCTAAGAATATGAAAATGAAATTATTTTCTTACAGTTCAGCTTGTGTTACATTTGCAATATGAACTTCTAGTTTAAGTACATCAAAGATGGCTGTTATAGTTATTGATCGTTGTGAAAAACTAAATTTCATGTTTTTTGAATATATATGAAATACGGATTCAAATACTAAATAAGTTGTTGAGCTACAAAATATATTCTAAATTTTTATTTCCTGAATATTTATTTAAGTAAATGCTTATGTAAATATTTTCCCCGTAGTACAAAAGATCTTTACATTGAAATTAGAACTAAAATCGTTTATTTTAAAACAGAATGTATTAAAATTATTCTAACAGTAAGGAATTCGATATCATAATATATTTTAGGGGAAATAGCTTTTATCATCAAACTTTTTGACTATATATGCATATAACTTATAAATCAGGAGACAATACATTTTAAAATAAATAAATAAATCTTTCCAATTCAAATTGAGAGTTATAAATTATCATTATATTTGTAATTAAATTAGAAAATGACATATCCTGATAGTTTAAAGATTTATTAGGTTTTCTTTCTACAGTATTTTCCAAAGGTAATTCCCCTCGCACCAACCTTCTATTCCCTGGCAACCATTAAGCGCCTTAGCCCGAATCAAATTCGGAAGCTGGAAAGATCATCTGGAGGATCAGCTCCTCCAAAAACGATCCGGCATCAAGATTAGACGCATCCTCCAAGACTAAATCCCAATCAACCAAATCCCTCCGCTACAGCGCAAATGAGATCGGAGCGAGGATTAAAGACGACTTGTACACGTGAAACCCCTGCGCTACGTTTTTAACAGCCAAAGAGATTCGGTATGACGTGATGGGAAGGTAGACGGGGTGGGGTGGGGGAAGAAGAATAAGCAGCAGGCTGACGGTAGTGGTGGTGGTGGGGTTCGAAAGGTTTAATCTTGGCCTCGCTCCAGAGTTTCGGTCGCAAGGTTTTTCTAAAGATGTATGGCGAAGCACGAGTGATCTTGGTAGCTGTTTGCAGCTGTTACCTAGGATTTATAAAAATGCATGTAAGTTTCCCAGTTGGCGCTGGCCAGCGCATGCGCATTGAGCCGCACTATCGATCGATCGATCCCATCAGCCACTAAGAAAAATAGTTCCGGCAATACATTTTTTTCTTTCTTTCTCTCTGCTGTGCTTCTTCAGCTTCTGTGTTTCTTCTGCTCTTTTATTTCCCCTCCTCTCGCTTCGCTCACCGGGCCTTCACTGGCTGCTGCAGACTCGGCGCCAGGCAGAGCCAACCGTCGGCCGTGTCAAAATCGCAGTTATGCGGCGAAATAGAGAATCAACGGCCTGGAAACATTTACGGGAGGAGTGTGAGTTTTAGCTTCGACGTGACTAACCTAACAATTTGGGTAATTACAGGACAGCCACTCAACACGCATACTGATGATTCTTTCTGCAAAATGGAAACTGTGTCGTAATTTGTTTAGTTAAAGTTTTCCTAACACATCTTTCATTAACTCTTCCTTCCTTTTTAAAGACTTTCCCTTTAATGGAGCTAATTTTCGGCTTCGCGGTGGAGATGAATATTGACGATGACTAATTAAGCTTAAATAAATAAAAAAACAATATATTAAGGCTCAAATAAATTAAAATTTGTTTGTTTTACGTCACAACGAAAAAACAAATGCTCTTCACATAATGATGCTGAAAATAAAAAGAATTGTGACAAATGATTTCATATATCATTTTGTTACGAAAAAAGAAATTCTGGTTAAGTAATTTATTTACACTACCAAAAAAAACCAATAGATTACGTTAAATTTACGACGAACAAAAGTAACTCATTTCATTAAAAGACTGTTATTTTACTGAATGGTATTAATCAAGGTTCATACAGTATGTGTGTAAAATTTAAGTTTTTAACAAATGTCAATCAATTTCATAAATTTTATTAATTTTTATTAATAGGTTTATATTTTAAAAAAATAACATGTAAATAAAGTAGACGTTAAGTTCTTTCCAGAATTTCCATTTTTTTTTTTATTATTTTTTATAATCGAAGTAAGATTATAAAATAACTTCAGTTGATTAGCATTTTAGTCGGATGAACATAAATATTATTACACTTATTGTATATCTGCTCAATCAATTTTATTATTTTTCTAGAAATTTTCAATTTGCTAAAGTCCTAAATTTAAAATTTCGAAATAAATCTTGATGTGACATTTTACATTCTTCGTAGCTTTCCTTATGTGATTTCTTTGTTAGCAACATCATGAGTTATTCCTTGAAAAATAGGCCACATTGATGACACATAACAGTAAATGGAACAAGAATAAAAATGTCAAAGATAGGCTAAGGTTGAGGGAAGCAATATCAGCAAACAAAAGGATATGGGATTTTACTTAAAAAATTCAATTTGCAATATATTTAAATAACTGATGAAAAAATGCAATTCGTTCGCAATAATATGCGTAGATAAATTGGAAGCATTCTAAATCTTTATCTAATGATTTTAATTCTTCTTATTTCAATATATGTAGTATAGAACCTGTAATACGAAGTTGGTCGGGATGACAATGTCCCTCTCACCCTTCCACCCATTTCCAATTTTAAGGATAATCTATTTGCTTTTTTTTAATTAAGTTAGAAGATTGGTTGGAAGAGAGTACCCCACTCCCACCCACCATAAAATTTTTAAGAAGATATTCTGTCGACTTTCTAATTTGCCATTTCCACACCACGAAATAAAATTCTACAATGTTTACAAATGAAATATTGCATTTAAAAAAAGTCACCAATTATTTATCAAATATATATATAAAAAAATGATAATTAAAATTTTCAAAAGATAGCGTAGGCCTACCTAATTTTTTTTTCTAAATAATACAAATTACAAGTTACAATTTAGTTTTTAAAAAGTTACAAAAACTAATAAATATTCTTTTCATTTTTGTTCCTAGACAACGATATTAAGTAGTCTACTAAATAAAACAGTAACGTTAATTAATAAAAAAAATATTTAGATCTTAAAAGACTAGCTGATATTTGATTACGATAATTTTTTACTATTACTAGAGTGTTTCCAATAATAATAAGCAGTTGTTAAAATTTAAAAATTGTTTTTAAATGGGACGAAACTAAAATCTTTTATTTAGCTTTTTTGCCTAAGATTTTAAACAAACTGAAGTATTTAGATTAAATAAAACAGTAAGATGTTATCCTCATTTCAAATTAAGAATGAATAAAGTCTACAGAATGACGTGTTATAAGGACACTCTAAAATTTAAAAAAGGTGTCTAAAATGTAAAAACTTTATCTGTTAAAATCTTTCTTTTCTTTTTGTTTTCCGATGATGTAAAACTACTGCCTCTTTCTGAAACTGTTCAGTTGTTTTTTGTTTTGTTTCTTTTTTTAAGTTTTTAATAGATGTTTTTTAGAAATTAAACAATCTTTATAATTGATTTTCAAACTACACATGGTAAAAATAATGTATGAAATCAAAGTATAGATTTTAAAACTCATTTGGAAATATATTTTATTTATTTCAGCTTAATTTCTGATATCGCCACTCTTGATCCTGTTTGCTAAATATTTTCCCTTCAAAGTATTTCTCAAAAAAATTTTAGTCGGAATTTCTATTCATATTGCTGAGAAAGTTTTAAATATTTCTGAATAGGAAATTAAAGCTTTTTGAAGGCAGTTGGTAAATGGTGATATCACAAAATACTACATAAGGTCGAAGATTTTGAAAAGAATGAAAATCTTTGTGAACGAAACAGAATTTAAATTTTTTCCAAAAAGAAATTATACAAATTATACGTATTAAAATATAATGAATCTTAACTAAAAAAAAAATGAAATAAAATTTAAAAATAATAATTGTAAAAATTGGTTTACTTCTCGTTAATCGTATCTTTAAGGATAAGTTACCTACTATGAATGAATGACTCAGCGTGTTTTAACAAAAGGAGGAAAACACCGACAGTGCTCGTTTCTTGCGACATTTTATTATTGACGACCTTTTAATGCTCGTGGAACTGCCGATCGTCTGAAGTTAAGTTGAATTGAATGGCAGAGCAATCGAGAATTAGATACGACTCATTAAGTTTGGAAAATTCAGCTTCGTTCGGGAGCTTCACATTCAGCTCTAATTCCCTATTTAGATTCTAAAACAAAGGAGAAAAAATGACTAGGATAACTTGAAATGATGATACTAGCTCCTAATATAGCCACTCAGATACAAGCAGGTTTTTAAACGTCTTATTCGTTTCTGTTTAAAAGAAACAATTATCAATTAAGAGAAACTCCGAAGTATCGAACTGATGCTGTAGGAATAGAAGAAAATACTTTAAACCAGTGGTTCTCAACCAGTCGTATGCGCGTCCCTAAGAGGATGGGAAAGGTTGATGGGGATTACGAGAAATAACTCAGTAACGGATTTTTATGTTTCACTTTTTTTTTTGCAATCGTCTCCAAGGTCAAGATGTAAGTTTCTTGAATTTTAATTTCTGAAGAACTTTTTTGTCTTTCTTTCTTTTCATTCCTCTTTTCTTTTTTTTTTTTGAAAAGAATAAATGAAAATCTCAATTATGAAGTTCAGGAAAACTTCGATATTTTAAATGTCAACCAAAGGTTAGAAGCAGGGATTTTTTGTAATAAAAATTAAAAAGAAAAGGACAGTTTTGAAATACAAATGTTTCTCCGTTAACATTTTTTAATTTAAAAAAGTAAACTGATAATTATTTGTATTACAATAATTATTGCTTTACAAAATTTAGGGATACAATTAATGAGATGGGCTTCCAGAAGATGTTCAGATGATAAGAAGTTCATAATCGTTTTTTCATAATTTAGTAATCGGTAACATTTAACTGTTTTGTTTTTCATTTGTAACTAATGAAAGCAAGTGAATACATCTTGGTAAGTTTTTCAATTTTTAAAGTAATATGGTGTGATTAAATATCAATCAATATTAATTTATTTTTAAAAGTTGAAAATAATTAAAAATACACTGAAATACAAATTCTTGTTGTATTTCATCCCAAATAATCTTCAAATCCTCAAACTTTTGAAATCATAATCAAAAGTTTATGAATATTATTACGTTATGCAGTTCCTATAAACAAAACAAAAAAAACTTTTAATGAAGGGATTATCCCAAATCAATTAATAAACGGATTAATCGATTAACACATTTGATAGTAGCACATTTGTAATGTTCTGATTTTGTAATTAGTTTCATTTTTGTAAATGTTTGTTTTCGAAGGTCGCTCACTAAATTCATGTTTTCGCATTTTCACTTCCGCCTTAATTATATGTTTGTTAATTTGATGAGTTTATCTCAAAACTATAAACACCATGAAAGGTGGCATCTGTACTTTATGCCACGTTGTTGGTTGATTTCCCGCTATTACCTCTTTAATGCGGAAACCAACCTAATCCGCGTTGATCCGATTTTACTTAAGTTTGGGTGGATTTCCTCTTTAGTAGTTAAGCGGTTAGGTAAAAAAAAAAAAAAAAACTTTTAAATAAATAATGGGTATTATTATTCTTTCCCGTAGCTCCTCAGTACCTTTGCCGTAGTTCATAGGTTCATTGTCACTATTGAGAAACCCTTCAAAACAACAGTCTTTAGGATTATGCATTCATAGCTATTAGGAAAGATGAACTTCGAAAGTTACTATATTTTTTTTTATTTCTATTTTCTTTTTAACTTTATATCCTTTAAAACTACCAGTCATTTAAGAAGCCGGAAGGATTAATTTTATTCAAAGAAATCTATTTATATCTATACTGATGCTAAGAAAACAACCCATAAAAATACTCGAAGCGAAAACTTAACGAGTTCAAAGTATCGGCCAGACACGGCCTTTTCATCACCCTTTTTTTTTTTTTTTATTCCAGCATGTTTTAATAAGATTAACGACTTAGACCCCACCCAAAACTATTCATCTTCACTGAAAGACACGTTGTTTTTCTTGATTTCTTGCTATAATTATATGTTTAGAGATTTTCAACTGGGTTTTAGCAAAAATTAGCCATAAAAATAGAAAGCAAGAAAAACAGTGTTTTAAAAAAAATGTTTTTGCAAACTAAAAACAACACTTTTAGTTTTAATTTAAAGACATTAACTTATTCTATTGAAACATACACTTTGTAAATATATTAATTAAACAAACAAATACTATATAAATTTGTTGAGAAATCAATAAATTAAAAATCAAAATCAAACTGAACTTCAACGTGTATCTTATTTCCAAATATTAGACCATATGAAACAACAACAAAATTCTATATTTAGTGAAATTGAATTTAGTTAGCTTCTTCAAAGTAAAGTAAGTCACTAAAATACTTTTAAATATGAAGTTGCATAAACAAAGTCATTAAATTAACCTTGCTGAATAGAAAAATAACGAAAACAATAAAATACTATAAGCTATCTTAATTACTCTTCATAACCTACTTTACATTTTTTTAATTCAATATTTGACAGATGGCTTTATTACAACAACGTTCTGTCTTGCAGAACAGCCACCAAACTTTTTCAGAAATTCCAAATTTTCAGTAAAGCACTTTCCTTTTAAAATATCTTTGAAAAAGTATGAATTCTTCAAATACAGGCTGTATTTATTTTAATGCATTTTTTATTTTATTTTAATGGCTATTTTAATTCGTTATCTTACTGAATACAGTGGAGGAATGGGACTAACATTCATTTGGAATGGAAAAATAACAGGAAAAATCAACTCAATGCACCGTTATTATTATTATAGTTTCTAATAATAATGGTGCATAAGTATTATCATTTCTCCATTAAATTGAGTAGGATGGAGGAATTAAGCTAGTCATTAAAATAAAATAAAAGCTCAAAATAAGGATAAAAATCTACATTTGAAGAATTCAGATCTTTTAATTTATAATTTCTAAGTAACTTTAAGTAATTATATCTTCAAGTGTCTTGTATTTGTAATGGACTGCTGCATTTATTGACCAATCAAAAAGCCTTGAAGTAATGTTGTCACGACTCAGGCTTCAGGTCTCTGTTGTTCTGAAGGCATGAAAGCCCAATTTCTCTTTCAAACAGCAGCTCATATGAACTGTCAAATCCGGTGACTGTGGAGGCCAAACGTTTGCGAAGCGATAAAACCTTTGCCATCTTAAATGTCTGTATGGATAGCGGAGCAGTCTTCTTGAAATCGAAGTTCTCCAGCTAACACTATTCTTGCTGTAACTCGGTAAACCCATTACCTTTTATTGGGCTTTCCACGACCGTTTCCAAGCAATAAGTCCGACAGAATCTATTTCCATTTCACAACGACAGCAAACTTTTAATAATGCACTATCTTTCATACGTTTTGCTGTTGCATTTTTATGTAGCCGAGGATGGCTATCAGTAATTGCAGATGTTCACTGGAAAGATGACGGCTCACTTGCAGAACATTAGTTTTAGGAGTTGCACATCTAAAGAAACTTCAACTATAGAGTCTATCTTTTTTTTTTACATGCTTTCATTTCACTTACTCGCTTACCTCTCTCCATCCTTTATATACAGTCATTGTTATCGTAAGCTTACAGATGGAGTGCATTAGCAACCTTATAGTCTCAAGTTTCATTAAACGGAGAGTAGAATTACAATTGTTCCTTTGCTAATAGCTGGCAAATTGTTATAATTTTGAAAAAATTTCGTTAATTTAAAGTTACTCTTATTAATTTAATAACAAATAATCCTAAATAAGTCGAATTTTCCAAATCGACTCAGTTTTATAAATATAGCTACTTAGTTCTAGGATTGTAATTAGGAAAACTGTTTCTAAATGTGATCGTTTTATTTGAAAATATTAGTAAATAAGTGTTGCAAATGCTAATTGTTACAAATAATAAAGAAAAAAAATATTTTTGACATTATTTACTTCTTTAAAAAAATGAATGAATATAATTATTGCTATCTCTATTTTTAGATATAATATTTAACGTCAGTAAAAAGCACGTTGTAAGACATGTTCTATGAATTTCAAATTCATTTCCGACTTTTCTTATCTGAGACATTATTTTGACTGGTATAAATTTTCAGAACCACAATAATAAATTACGTTATATTTTTGGTTGAGCATGACGTTATCGTCCTTCGACAATTGTTATATCAACAAATCCCAGAGGGAACACCAGTGAAATACAGCACCACAAGAAGACGTCGTGTCAAAATCTGAAACCGGTCAATAACTTATACATCTGCGAGTCATTTATCGAACTTGGACACGGTTTGATATATTTTCAGCTGTTGAAGAGCGGCTTAATAAAATCCTCCTGGGCGGAAGATGACATAATTCAAAGAATCATTATTCCAGCCATCCTTCCAAAAGCAAAATATATCAAAAATTAAATAGAAATAGAAATAGAAATTAAATTTTTTTAAATTTTCTCCAATTTTTGTTAATCGTCTGTAAAATCAACAGAAGCCAATTATTAACACAGGCTATTGTTTTGTTCTTTCTAATTTATCATTGCAATTTTCTAGATTCTAGATTTTATTTTAATTAATTAATCTAGATTTCAATAATCTATTTCTAACTTTTAAACTGTAATTGAATGATGCTTAGCTGATAAAAATTATTGAAAATTAAACAAGTTTTGGTTTTTCTTTGTATCATTCGGATAGCTATTTCAAATACAAGGTAAGATTTAAAAAAAATCTTTTAGGAAACTGAAAAGGTTTTCCCCCCCAAAAAAGTGGAAGAACATTAATTCAAATATTGAATAAAAAGCTTTCACTTATCTGTAGTGCTAATGTCAATTCATCTGAATTGAATTACATGTTACAAGTGTACAATTGTATGTAAATACTGAACTTAATCTTTGTGAAATCAATCTTACAGACCAAGTTTTTGTTTTCTCACTTGGCAATCGTGCTTGAAAGATTTTTTTTTGTTTTTTTTTGTTCATCTATAAATTTTCCTGAATGTTTCGCCCTTGATCCGTGCATATTCGCTGTCAAATCCAGAGCGGTCTATGGTCACACTGCCCTCTCACCCACACCAACTGAAAAAAGAAGCCCTGAGGGACAAGATAAAACTCCAGAGTGAGAAAGACCGCTACCGACCAGTTCTCACGCAAATTAGGGGTCCCAGGTTATCCGCCCTGGGTTATGTCACAAAGCTAAACCACTAAGGACCATACCTTCCCTTTGGCCAAACATCTCACAAATTCCAAAATGTGAACTCACGAAATCCAAACGATAAACAACAATTTAAAGACAATTCAATATGTTAACTCGTTTTCTTATAAAAGTAAATGTTCACCATCCTAATAAGTTGATTATTATTATTATTTTTAACATGATGTCTTACTTTCCAACTACGATCTGCAAGAACTGCATATATTACATGAATAAATAATAAGTTAAAACCTACTTATTTAGTAAAAGAAATGTCGTAGGCCTTTAAAAAACATCTAAAGAATTTATTTGCAGCAAAACGATTATTTTATAGTTAAAACTTCATATGTAGTTTTAACAATTTTTTTTAATTTTATTAATAAGAAATGACTTATTTTTTTAGCGAGAAAGAAGAAATAATGTGATAACTAAGTTACTGAATTAAGATAACGATAAGAAGTTATATAACCTAACGATATCAATTAGAGCAGCTAAAAATCCATTAAATAAAATAGATGAAATAATTGATATATGTTTTATATGTATTTTTTAAAACATAATAACAGAAACATTAAATAAATTACAGTATAAGATATACGATCGCAATTGTAACATTTTGGGTTAATTTGTCGCACAGAAGTTTATCAAATATCCTGTAAAATTTCTTGCTAAAGAATTAAGATAAAATGTTTATATAAACAGTATTTTTTTTCTCAATTACAGTAGTTGCAATGTCGGCGTCTATGAAGTTTTTTATCCGTATCCTTTCAATTGATTGATATTCTAATGTTTTCTGCATTACATCCCAACAACATCATTTTCGATAAAGCAGTTAAAATATAAGAAAAGTGATTTTATAATATCTAATAATTATAAAAGAATACATTTTTCTTTCTTTTTACTCGAGTTTTTAGTTTCCTCTGACAATCTTAATTTCCAGGGTCCCTTTTTCAATATAAAATATTTTCTTAAAACTTTCATAAAAAACTTTTAATAACAGAAAAATTATTTACATTATCCATTTCAAAAGATTTCTGTTAAAAATTACCCGAAATTTAAGTTTTTGCGTTTCTCAATTTTAATTTTTTTTCTTTATTCTTTAAAATACTTTTTGTCAATAAATTTAACTAAAAAGAAACAGGTAAATCTAACATATATTTTTTAAATTTAACTGAGAAATGAGTACAAAATGAACATTTGATGATGGAGATGTTTTTAAAAGAATATTTCTTTCATGCTGTTTTCGCTTTAAAGATCAAAAAAATTAAAAGTGCAGTTGTTTATTAGAGAGAATCCCCAGGTGTGTAAATCTCGTGGCAAATAGCTTTAGTGCGAGAAGGACGCTATTTGGCTCCTGGAGATGTTAAGAACATCATCTTTCCTTTGCTACCGTACTTCATCTTATTAGCTTTGACTTCATCATCACTTTTCTTTCCTTCTTTTTTCTTTCTTCGCGAATGGCTGAAAAAAGTAAAGTGAAAACACAGACCTCTACTACTACTAGCGCGACATTACATTTCGGCTTCTCACAGCGTGATATACCGTTGGAAGTTACCACCTACTCCCTCCTCTCTCTCTTTTTTTTTTTTTCATCTCCTATTCTCTTCTCCTTGTTAAGCCCTATGTCGAGAAAGTACTCTCGTCACAGGAATTACGCCAGTTCTAATTCTTTTCATTCTTCCGCTATTATCTTCCCGGTCAAAGAAAGAATGGGGACCTCATCTAAGCTCGAAGAAGCAGCAGCCCTCCCCCAATTTCCTCGCAGCTCGAATGAAAATACACTCCCTCCTTCTTCTCCCTCCAAACATCTTCAGCCGCTCCCCATTAATCAGGCTAACAGACAGGCAGCTCAAATCTCCAATGGCACGTTTCGCATCGCATTACCACCCGAATCTACCGGCAGATTCCAGTATTTGAGAAACGAATTTTCAAAATGTAATTTTCTTGGTGCTGATATATATCAAGCAGACTTTAATGACTCACATTCGTCTTTGTTAAAATTTAATGAGCAAGGGAGTTCGTTTGGCGATGGTATATTTTCATTCGAGCTCAACCTCCGAAATACTAATCAGAAATCTCCTCTCGGAGAGCAATCATAGTATTGGCAGCTAAGCTATTAACATCCTCCAGGCTTTTTTTTTCCAAGCTTTCCCACCCTAGAAGTATTCACACCCCTCTTCCATTATTTTTTATTATTATTATTATTATTTATTAAAAAAAAGAAGCTTTTTTACCTGATAACAGCAGTTTGACAATTAATTTAAGAAAACTCTTAACATAAAATTAAGCATTTACAAGCCTTTAATTTATGGTCGAAATGAAATTACTAAACATATTAAAGAGTGTCAGTTATTGTAATTGGACAATGGCATCGAAATAAAGAATCAGTTATTCATTAAATTTCATTCAGAATAACAATTTAAAACGTGGAGCAACATGTGATCTCAAGTTATTACCTGTAATCCGTGCATCTTAATTCATCAGGAATGAAGTCTTCTTGAAAGTAAAAAAATAGCAATAATATTAAGGACAAAGCCATCATTCGATAATTCATGTTTTGAGTTTCATCTAACTAATAATAACACAATAATAGTAATAATAATATAAGAGATCATATTAAACCAACCAGTCAAAAACTGAGCAAACAATTTATAATAATAATAATAATAATAATAATAATAATAATAGGACCGAGTACGTGTTGTACCCATCGTCCTGTCCGCCACTGGTCTGGTGTCTCACACATTGCACCAGACTCAGCACACTAGGACTTCATAAAAACATTTTGCACAACTCCAGAAGGCTGTGGTACTCAACACAACACGCATAGTTAGAAAATTTATGGACACAACCACACATCCGAACCATTCTTGCACACTTTTTTTTTTTTTTTTTTACACTTGACAATATGTGCTTTGGTCCTTGACCCGCCATTTTGTCTTTGCTGGAGAAACCCAAGGTTTGAAACTTTTATATAAAATAATAATAACAATAGAGATGCTTAATATTGATGTATGTCTTCAGATAGAAATGGCTGTTTAAAAAATAAGCTATATGTCTATGTCGTTATTCACATGTATTTTCTGTTAAATGATTCTACTGTGTGTCATGTCTAGGGATATTTAAACTTTGATAGATTATGGAAAACCAAAGGTTGTTCACATAAATTCTTGTAAAGAAAGAAAGTTTTCTTTTATTATTACGTAAAGAACTGTTTTAAAATTGAATAGTTACATAACAATAAGCAAATACCTATGCAGCAGAGAAACAGGTTATTCAGTTTAAATTACAGACTTCGCATGGGTTTTGATTAAAACATCATAAGTGAGGCTTGCTTTTTTTTTTTTTTTGTTAGTTACGTGGTAACGTCTTTAAGAAAATAAATAACATCGACAAATATTCTATTTATGTTATTCGATCTAGATATATATAAAGACACAAATGTTCTAAGTTTTGGCTTAGAGCATTGGATGGATGATAATGACAGCTATTCCGTTTGAGATACTAACCTACTAATTATCCTGATAAACTACGAATTGGTGAAAAAAAATAATAGAGTTGAGACGGTTTCTTAGATAAGCGAAGAACCGCAACTTCAACATGGCCAACATATAATTAAGATTCCTGCAATAGAATTAAATACCCTACAGAGATGTAGGTAACTGTCGTTGGAGCTTAATCTATGATAGAGTTAAATTTCAAATTAGCATTATTTTTCTTTTAGTTTCACTTCAGTTATACCTATTTTTTTTTTTAATAAAAAAGATAGAAGCTTCCTTTATCTTTTCATTAAGTAATGTTTCAATAGCAATTTCATAAAGAAAAGCAAAATGGTGAAAATCAAGAATAAAAACTCAGTAAGTTGAAACGGAATAATTTTAAGAGCGGAATTGAAAAGAGAAAAATTAAAGAAAGAAAGAAAGCAAACAACTAATGCCACAACTTCTTTTTTGTGAAGGTTTATCTATCCATAATCTATTAATAAATTTTGAATGATTTAAAGTGAGGGCGATTTCATCTAATCAATGCGAATAAAATTACAGTAAAAGAATCATGAATGCATTTTGTTTTGCACAATCGAATGTAAAATACAAGCTGATATGTTATCGATAATTTTAACAATTATTGAAGTCTTCTATACTACACAGGTAGTATACTACACAGGTCTCCTATGTTGTATTTTATCATGGGCGTATATAAGATTATTTCAGGGTGGGTTAAGTTAGGGAGTCCATTTCCAGAAAGAAAAAAAAAATAAACGAAAGAAAGTAGGTCTATTCTACATATTTTCAGATGGGGGAGGGAAACTGCATATTCGGCTCTCTCCGTATATACGCCTGTTTTATTAACTTTACTAAAGATAAACTTTAAAGAGTGTTTTTCTTTTTTAAAAGCGATTATCGTTTTATATTGGTTTCTAAAGTATTCAATAACTTTTTGCAAATATTGATAATGTTCCATAGAATAAAAAAAAAACAACCCACACACCTTGCTATGCAAACGATAACGATAAATATTAAAAACAAATTAAAGATAATACAAGGTAGACTAATTGTAAAGCTTTGTTTATTGTAATTTATATGATTACGGGAATAAAATCGAAATTAAGTTAAAATTAAGAAAGATTTAAAATATCAAAATATGAAAGAATTAAAAGGATAATGGTTAAAATAAATGTACAAAAATTAACAAATAGAAAATGAATTAGTGATTTTTTTTTTAGAAAAAAAACTGTAAGAAGATATTCTAGTCAAATAAATGCTGGGAAAATATAGATCTTTCTTCAACCAACCGTCTTCAGTGATTTGCTTCACGTTAAATATGATACAAAATTATTTCTGTTAACAATCTTTTTAGAAAACTTTTCGATCTTCCAGCTTGTCAAGCAAATCCAAATATCGATTTTCCACAGAAAAATATATCTTGAGCTTGCTAAAATGATGATAATATATCTTAAAATCATAACTTTATCTACAAGCTCCAAAAATGTACATTACTTAAAAATGGGTGAAGGTCTTATTTCTGCATCCAAGATGATCCTTAGAAAATATTTTCATTGCTCATATTTAAACTAAATTAGCAAGTTCTAAAACCTGAAATCTACAGTCAGAAAGATTTTTTTTTAATGAAAATCATTTCTCACGATAAAAGCGTTCTACAAAAATACTTACCAGTTGTCATATTCTATATCAAGAAGCAAATATTGCTAATTTTTTTGTCTCGTTCTCTCCTAACAATATTAGACCCTAACAATATATAATTTAAAATTAGACAAATAATTACAAGTTTTTTTTTTGTTTTGTTTTTTATATAAATTTTAATTATAAATTGCTTGCAATACAATTGTCTAATCTTTTTAATTTTTATTTTTTTGTAAAATTACAATAATAAGAAGTTTAAAAAAAATTCTAAAGCCCTTCTTATATAGTTTATAAATTCACTCTGATTAACTCAGATAAGAACCACCAGTTGACCCCGGAAGTACGTGCCGAGATAATGTTTAAAATGGATGTGCATTTACATCCCAATTAGTTAAACAGAATATAAATATTTCGAAATAAATTTATGAAACTGTCTCCTTTCCTTTATTTTCGTTTTAATGGGAAATCCTTCATTTCGAGAAACGAATAAAAGAAAAAATTTGCGCCGATCACGGCGAATAACTCTAATCACGCAAATATATTTATTTGCTATGGATAAAACAGGAAGCGTCAATCAGCTTTAGGATTTGCTGCGCGAATTATACGCCGCGGTTCTGGTGCAGCCTCCAACAATTAAACTGAAATATATATGAAGTTAACACGTAACACTGGAGGATGTAAACCACATCTGCCGCTCAGTGTGAATAATTTCACTCGAGATTTTAAGTATTACCATTCTACAACACACACCTACATAGAGATTCATGCAGAACAGAATGTGTGGTGTCGAGTGGATCCCTTTTTGCACTTTCCTTATTTATTCATTCAGACAGCAAAGAAAAGAGAAAAACGATGGCACACGTTTGTTTGGAATCTGATGTAGTTGGGAGTGTGATGAAGCAGGGCTGTCGCCTTCGTGTTCCTGTTTGCTTCCTGCATTTGTCCATTCTCTTCTATCGATCCAGTTCATCGTGCTACTGTGCCAAGTGCTCCTTCCTCCTTCTCCTCCTCCTCTTCTTCTTCCAACGATGCTGCTTCTCTTTCTCATCTGTCTTATTGCTCTTCAAACCACGAAGACGGAAAATAAGAAAAGGAACACGTAGAATATTCATCGTCGTAAGCAAACGCTGCCTATTATTCTATCATCTATCACAAAGAAACAAATAACAATAGCGTTCGAAAATATTTACAAAATTTGTAAAATTTTAATTGTAATTCTCTAGTTTTCCATTAATTTTGTTTTATCGAGAACAATTAAGTTGTTATGACTGTAACGTTACTGCAAGAATTCTACAGAATGAATCTCGGCTTTTGTATATTAATTAAGAATAAAACGCAAGAAGTCAATTTCCAATATTTAAACTGATATCAACCTATAATTTTATCTTACATTTTTCTTCTAAAATTTCTCCCACCCTCCAAAATTACTTAAAACAGTTGATTATTTAATGATGATTTTTAGCATTAAACGGCATTTAATAGACTACAAGGGAAATCTGGAATAACAGTTATCATTATTATAAACTAATTAATTAAAATGTTTTCATATTTTACCTAAATATCGACATTTCTCTTTTTGTAACATTGCAACATTTTCGCCATAACACTCAAATAAAATCATCCTCTTGTAAATTCATCCATATTATATAGCTTCATTCACGTTCCTCAAAACAAATTAAAACTGAAAAAAAAAAAATAGTCCTTACTCTAAAAAAAAATATAAAACTTGATAAAACAAATATAAATCCTAAAAGTTGAAAGTGACAAAAACTGAAAGATTTGATAATTGTTCTTCATTAAAATTACCATTTAATGTTTGTTGTTGTTGTTTTATCCCTGTAGAATATATTGTATATAGTTTATTAATAAAATTTAAGTCACGCATCGTTATGTAAAATTGTACATAAAATTATAAATACAAACGCTTTCGAGTCTTTTAATTTTTTTATCTTTTGTAATATTAAGATGACTTCCTTAAATTGACCTGTTCAATATAATATATATATAATAATCTTTATTTTTAATATATATCTTAAAGATATTACTCCGTATTTTCTTTCTTTAACAACATAAGATGCCAACATATAGGCCTATATACTGTATGTTAAGAATGGGAAAAAATCTGATGGAAAAATTCTGATGAGAAATTCTGTTGTAATACAATGTACACATGTTTGAACAAGCCTTTTAAATTTAATTTATTAAAATATGCTATCATTATAATGATCTCAATGTTGATACGTAAGTACTACGTTCACGAAATAAGGAAGTTCGATATAAAATTGGCAACTGCTTTAATTCTCTATTCATTATTCTTATCTTTGTTGAAGAACGGAAACAAAACCTTATGTTATCCTAATTGGGTTTCATCTGAATTTTGAAAAATGTCCGAAACGATAAAGGGTCCAATTTTATTGTTATTATTATTATCACTTATCTTTCTGAATATTATCCAGAAAACATCAGTAACTGGAGCGAGGTAAAAGAGATTCTGATATCCAATAGCAGAACCATTTACGAATTCTTTGGTGATGAGGGAGAGAAAAAATTTAATGAATATGCAATGAACTGACTTCAATAAAGACACAGAGAGAGAGAGAGCTTTAATTAAGCATGAGATGCTCGCTTCGAAATGATGAGATAATTCCGAGATTTAAATTATTCAGCTGCCCGTATTTAGAGCAAAATGAATAATTAAGCAGAGTTTTTATAATATGCTGAAATGAGCTCTATAAAAAGAAAAGAAGTTAAATAAACAAAATCAAATATTCTTAATCCCTATGTGGCCAAGCTTTTTGTAGGCGTTAGCTTAGCAAGTGCTTTCCATAATTATTTTGCAATTATTAGTCTTTCAAAGTTCAAGATTTTAAAACCTTCTCTCTCTTTACGTATTCATATTTAAGTATTATTGGGTATATCTATCTACTGCATACGATTGTATACTTAGTAAGTTTACATATGTAGACATTTATGTCTCTCTTTCTTTCTCTTTAGATGCATTTTTTTAAAAAAATATTTTAAGTTTCAAAAAATTACTAATATTGCGATGTTTGTGTTGTGTAAGTGCATGTACATACATTGAACTTAAGTGTACTCATGAAGAGCTTTTCTGAAATTTACTTCAAGTTTTCTTATCAAAGTAAAAAGCAATGTAGTCAAAGCGTTACAAAATAGTGTTATGTTAAATATATAATAAGATATATAGTAAGTATTTCATAAATAATAATGTATTTTGGAAGATGACTTAACTGCAAATTTCCACTTTGTTCATTACTTAAATGATAAGCTTATATACGTATATACAGTATTTAAAAAAACGAAATGAAATTATCATGATTTTCATTTACATCCAAGATGTATCATTGAACACATTTAAGGCATTGTTGCTTCAGATGTATAGCTGTAAAATATTGAAAGCATTTCTTCCCTATTCAATATCTTCACGAAATTCTCATTTTCTTCTTTGTCTTTATTACAAATAGTCCTGTCTTCTAATTCAACATAAATTTGAACTGTATAACAAACTGTTCTGTAATTTACAATTTATTTATTCTTAATAGAGTAATGAATTAAATTCATACACGCTATTTTGAAGAGATTGAAGTGGAACTATAGTCTCTCTCTTAAATTTGGATGTTCCATCCCTTAACACCATATGTTGGTCAAATGTTAAGCTATATGACGTGTTCGGTCCGTTAACTCGTTGCTGAAGCCATGCATTTGTTAGGCAGTTCATCCACTCATTCGGCGAAGTCCCGTTAAAGGAAGTCGTGTGACTAGCGGAAAGTCGTCTTTTTCTCCTCTTGGAAGGAACTGTCACCTTAACGTTCAAGTACTTAGTACTTTCAACGTAACTGTCAAACACTGATAAGAATGTCTACGCATAAAACTTATGATTTCAGCTACAAAATTCACATATATAGTCCACGTGTCTTATCAGATCTTCTTATAATATCTATAATTGTAGACAATAAATTCTTATACTTTACTGCAGTGCTTCTTAATGATGTCCGCCCGAAACTTACTTGAGTAAATAATTAAAGTTATTTTTTTTATCATTAATTATTATGTCCGTTACTGTCCCTTATTACGATTTTGTTTTGATGTAAGTCATCATTTCAAAAAAATAATTCGATTTATCGCCAGAGAGACAGAATCTTCCTCTATTTGAAACTTTATTTCTTTGAAATAAAAACTGACTATGATAATTCACGTTCTGTTGTTATATTTGTAATTTATTTCTCGCAATTACAATGCTAAAATCGGTCCTAATTAAAATAATTCCTAGTGAAAATAACTGTAAAATATAAATAAAATTTCAGATGCTGCTTTTTATTTTGCAACAGAAAACATTCAGGTTATTAAAAAAGGTTAATATACGCTATCTTGTCCTTGTAACTTCTCATTTTTCTTTTTAAGCATAAATTGAAATACACTGTTTTTTTCGTTTTGACTATGTAGATATTTATTTATACCGTAACTAAAATTTTCCTTACCTAGAATACAGAGTTCCAGCCAAAGCTTGTGTTAAAGAAATATTTGAGATTTTCGTTTCTAAAAAGCTAAAAGAAAATAGCAAAATTGAATTCATAATTTTAAGTAAATAAATCACGTATTTTTGTTGTTTAGCAACGTTTAAGTTTAATTATAGCTGTTAAAAACCTAAAAGAAAAATCAGAATTTCTAAAACTTTGAATTCAATCAGTTGCTTTCAATGTATTACTAATCAGTCTCACATTTTCATTTTATTAATTTAAATTGTTATGATCTTTATTTCATCGTTGTAGCTTTAAAAATTTCCATCAAAAAAATTCATACTTATTAATTTTAATTTTTTTATATAAATTAATGTGAAGAATGTTATATTTCTTTCTGCTATAATATTCAATGTTTAACTGAAACTTATTATTTGTGTTTGATTGCTAAGTCTCGATAAGTTTCTTTAAATTTCAAAAAAAAAAAAAAAAAAAATTATCATTTCATCATAAGATTCTATTCAGTCTCATGGTAACAGGAAATATTTCATTTCAGCATTTAGCATTAGATTAATCACGTGTTATCCAAAAATCAAATAAATAATTTAAAAATGCCTAAACTCAACAAAGTAGTTTCGGTAGCACTTATACTGAAATTAAGCTAAATAAATTTCTAATTTTGATAGTTTATTAAAGCAGATTTCTGGTTTAAGAAGCTAATAAGCTATTACAAGTCTGCATGTTTATATCATTAAAATGAAAATAGCAAAAATCATTAATGAAAAAATATTTCGATGAAATTCATTTAGTATTACTGTATATCCTTAATCTAAATCCTTTTGTAAATACAAACTACCATGCTACGTTTAAAGTTAACTTGATTTTTAACTGTGAATTTCTTCGTAGTTACACTGCCTATTGCATGATTTTTATTCGTTCCATTAAAATAAAATATTTGAAATTAAGAATAAAACATTTTATTACCTATTTATCTCAAGCTAAATTTTGTATTGAGTTGATTTTCAAAAATTATCTTTATATAACAAGACTAGATATAGTTATAAAGAAATAGATATTATGTTCGCAAACTCCAACAATAAATGGGATTTGTTTAAGATTTGCCAATGTTCTAAAATTTAATTTTTCTTAATTCTTTTTTCATAGATTCTAACTTCTTTTGTGGTTATCTTTAAAAATATTTCAGAAGAGTCAATATCGTTGTCATTGTTATTTTTTCATTATAATATTTAGGAATGTAACTCGTTTACATGGCAATCTTAACTGAAGTTTCAAAAGAAAAATATTTTTGTAAAACAAATAGGTAGGATGAGCCATCCTATCAGCTATTATCTTGGCTGAGAGTGAAAGCAACCCCCTGCCAAGAGCTGCTATTGTACCCAGATTGCATGTTTACTCTCCGCCTCGGAGGCATGGTTCTCCTAAGGGAAAAGACTCCTACAATCAGCCCTGTTGAGAGGAACAATGCGAATGCCTTGCGTTGGGCGAGTGTCACTTTCTCTGTCGTGCTGGCGTAATCGTCCTGCTCCGAGACACTTGTTTATTGAGCTATTTCATCCTCGTTGTAACTAGTTTGGACGCTGCTACAGAAGGATGGGCAAAAATTGCCTTAGTTCTCGGCTCAGGGAGTCCTGGTGAAGCCAACCTGCCTTCCTTTGAGGGAGGCTGGGCTTGGGAGTTTTTTTTTTCATACACTCTTGTACATAAAACTCTATATCTTGTGCTCGCATATGAATACGGAGCAGTTACGTTGCCTCATAAGAAGACGAGTTTGCATGGATGTGTGCTGATAGAGTATGAGCAATCCAACGCAATATCTTTCAAGCCACTTCAAAAAAAAAAAAAAAGTAATAGGAGACGAAATAGAACAGAGAGGACCCTTACTAGAGCCGAATTCAACAAACGAAAAATCTACTTGAGTGAAAGCATCTATGAAAGCAATCTAAGAACATAAGGAAAGAACTCGTTCATGAATTGCTAAAGGCTATCAGATGAAGAAAACTATTTCCTCTGGAAAGGATAAATCTACTCATTGAAGTTATTTATCTCTTAAAATATTTACAAACTGAAGAGGATGGAAATTGAGAAACTGAATGAAAAAGAAGAATTTTACATTAAGCGCGAATGTTCCAAAACAATCCATTTCCAAAGATATTACTAAGCCTTATTCTAATCAAATTGTAGATTAGACTAAAAAAAACAAAGAAGAAAAAAAAAGATGGCAATACCTAAATTAAAAAAAAAAAATACATTTTTTAAAACATGAAACTGTTAATATATGAAAAGTTCTTTGGATAAATTATATGAGATACGAATTTCAGAATGTTAGATTTTGTTTTATATCATTTATTTACAACATTCTAGAAGATATTAGGGAAAAAAAAAAACTTTTAACATTTCAACTGCATGCAAAACAATTAGGATTTTTTTTTCCAGCTTTTTTTAAAGTTAGAGTGAAAACCAATTTAAAGTTTTTGGGGAATGGTCTAAGTTATTTTATATGCTTTTCAAAGTACATAAATGAGTTCTTTCATTTAAAGTAAACTTATATCATTTTACATTCTGTAAAAAAAAATTAAAATATACAAAAGAAATAAGAAAGAACTAAATCTAACAAGTAAATTAATTATTACTTTAATAAACTTATTAAAGTTATGTGACTTTAATTTTTCTCTCTTTCTCTCTCTGTTTTTACATAATATCGTTTACTTTCCCTTTAAATTTTTTTAATTTTCAAATATTCACTCGTGCTGTAAAATAAATCTAAAACATTAAATTGCTTTGAAAAGCAGATGTACCGACTACTTCAGAAGTTTCGCAATTGCTTTTTTTTTTTGTTCATCCTCTCAGCCAATTTAACAATTCATTTCTGAACTTGTAAAACGAGTTAAAATTGGAAATAAAAAGTTACAGCAGAAATCCTCCGACACCTTAAAAAACAATAAATCTGCTTCTATAAATTATTTAGTGATTCATCTGCGAATGCAATTCTTTTTTGGCATCCATTACCTCTCCCTCCTACCACTGTTTCCTTGCCGACCTGAACGCTAACGACTTCTGCATGTGATTAAAGCCAAAGGCAGCCACCAATATCTCCATATTTTCACGCTCTTAAGTTCGTAAAATGCAATTTTTATCTGTGATCGCTCCGGCTATTCAAAAGTTAAACAATACAACCAGATTCTTTTTTTTTCTCTCTTTCTCTCCCTGCATTTGGTTTTGGGGTGGGTGGGCAGAATCCCGGATGAACTGGAGAAGCACATTACCGGTCCAATCTGAGAAACCGATATGCTCTCTCTCTTTCCAACTTTTATGTAGTGGCAATATCGTAATTAAGTATTCCTCTCGTACAGTTTTAGGAAGCTATTCAACACTTTGAATTGGCCACCTTAATATTACCCAAGATTAACTCAACAGGGAAAGAGGAAAAATTTCCCAAAAGAAATTATACACCAGCGAGATGAAACACAAGAAAACGGGTTGAGGCATTCATAATAGCAAAAGGAAGCTATAAAAAAAAAGATGCAATGTTTTTTTCTTTCCTCCAACCTTTATAAGTAAAAGGCCTTAGAGCAATTCTTTATATTCCTTTAATGTTTAATGAAGCAATCTGAGGATAACTCTAATAACTTCAATAGCGCATTAACTTAGAATATTATATAAGAGACTGAGAAACAAAGTTCACAGAAAATTTAATATAGTTGTTATTATAGTGATTATTACAAAATGATAGATCAAGATTCTTACTTCGAATAGCAAATTAATCAAATTAATCGAGTAATCAATATACTGTATGTAAAGAAATCTGAGTTTCGTAATATTATTGTTGAATTTCCTATGATTCTCATTTTCATTCTATAATAAGATGAAAGGAGCTTCTTAAATAATCCGAAGCCTTTCTTTCATGCTAAGTATCTTGCAACGAAATTTAATATGTAATTTGAACATGGCCTACTCCTCCTTCAGATCTAAGTTATGCTAAATTCTAATATTATGTAAAAAAGTACACATTAACATGCAGAGAAGGAAGTACATTAAGTACGTAACCAATTAAGATAGATTCTTTATTACAGCTCTTGACAATTAAGTAAACAATTGGTTCATAAAAATTCGGGAGCTCATTAACACAATGCTTTCATTTTTGGTAATTTATTTAACAGTCGGTTTAAATTCTTGGTCAAAAATGAAATGATGTCTGCTTTCTTTCTATTAGAAAATATTGAATTCAATCGTATAGAATACTGAATTCAAATTGATTCTGTACATCCCAATAGAAAAAAGTAAACATCAATATTAGTTATTATCAAACAATTTAAAACAAATTGTATATGTATAAATTATTTGTTAAAGATTATTTTCTGAAGAGTAATAAATAATGTATTGTTTGCATAGAATCATGTTTCTCTTTTTAGATTTGGCTCAGTTATCAAATTGATTCAGGAGTCAAAGTTCGTCGACGTAAAACAAATCTGCATTAAAAGAGTGTGTGTGAGTGTTCATGTCTGTGTGTATAGATATTTTTCAAAAATTGATGCAAGTCCTCAAATTTTCTGCTACTTCTTTAATTTAAAATTATAATCCTAAGAAAGAAAGAAAGACGGGAAATGGGAATTTGACCAATTTCTAGATTTTCCCAAGCTCGACGAAAACCTAGTAATTAAAAGTGTTGGTAATTGTAGGCGGCTCAGTTTGCAATGGCTTTGGAGTCCTGTAGTTATTCTTAGAAATAATTACGGTCCCCGCAGCCACTGATAATCAGACGGCTTAGTGATCGCGACTCATGATAAACGATCATGCTGAGAAAATTACAATTCGCCATATTACGAATCAAGTTTTAAGCCCCTATCTCTCCTTTCGGAGTGAAACGAATAATATTTCGACGGCGGCAGCAGCAGCAGCAGCCAAGCTCCATGTTTATGGGTTTCACCTTTATCGGGTTGAAAATTTAAGAAAATATAAGTCGCCCGTTTATCTTAATTAAGAGCTAATCTCGTTACATCAAAGGTAATCGCTTCGCAAAACAACTATAAACAAAAATGTCGATTGATATGGAGGTCACGTGATCCTAAGAGGATTTATGGATGCGCAGACCCTATCCAATGAGCAGTGCTTAATCAGGCTGTTTCCACACTGGAGCAAATCTGTCCCTAAATAACATACCAGTGAATGAACCAAGAATATACAAAACTAATTAGGTTTTTGAAATATTTAGGGTAGCCAAGATTTAATTAATTTTGCTAATCTCGTTTCTTTTTTGCTTAAAGCAGATAAGGAAATTAAACAAAGTGACTGCAAAGTTAAGTCTTTTGCACAGACATCTTTTAGCATTATTACAGTAATGAATTTCTTTCACTATTTTTTGATTAAATTCTATTAATTTTATTAAGCTTTTCACCATTATTTACTTCAAATGAAAACTAAAAAAAAAAGCACTTTTTTTTAAAAAATAAAGCTGATGCAGCCATTTATTATTTTTACAAGATTTACTATTTTTATTATTATTATTATTTACATTTTTCTAGAAATCAGGAGAAAATATCTTGCAGTTTATTAGTCTACTTTGTTTGTTAATGATTTTTGTTACGTTTCCTTGAAATATTCAAAATTTTATAATTTTATTTATAAAATAGAGCACCTCGCTCAGAACCCAGAAACTTCCCATTAATTTAGTGAATGTATTTCTGCAATAAATATTCAAATTAATACTGACAATTTGAAATGTCGCTTACTAAGTGGATATGTTTCATTGCAATAATAACCTTTTGTCCTTTTTTCAAGCTTGTTTGTTTGTTTTTTCCTTTCACAGGAAAGGCAAGTAATAATAACATCACATTTTTTCTGCAATTCTGATATGAGTAAAAAAGAAATGAGACCTAATCACGATTTTATTTCATATTATATTCTAAAAAAAAATACATCTTGTAATATGACTTTTTAGAAATATAAATGAACTTTAAAACTTAATAGTAAATAGAAAATAATTTAGTAGTATTTTTCTTATATTTATTATATTTATTATTATTATTATTATTTCACTTTTTAGTGATATTATGAATTATAATTTAATGTGGAAAAAAATATCGCTTACATTTCTAAACTATAGAAAATTTTAAATCCCTTTTTTGAACCCATAATTCACGGTTTAAGAAAATACTTTAACCTACAACAATTAAAAGAATTAATCGTTTTGTACCATTTAAAATGCTTCTTTCCCTTAGAATGTTAAATGTTCTATAAAATTAAAAACACCTAACACAACAACATCAGAACACAACCTTACCTTTACAATAGCCACTGTCATTGAAGATTAATTGAAAGACTGAAATAAAATACAGTAGATAATTCCTGTCAAGTTTAGATAAGTGTGATTATTCAAATTAAACTTTCCTTACTTTTATGTCATAATTCATTCTACAGATTCATAATCAAGTACATAAGAGTTTTAGAGAAGTAAATTAATATTGGAAAACAATAGTTCCTTAAAAAGAAATGCATATAAATTAACATGCTAAGGACCATTCATGAAGCTTTGCCTGAGGAACTCATAAGAGTGCGATTAGCTGTCATATTACATCTCTCACAGTTAAAGCAATCAGTCAAAGACAACAGGATCCATTGCTGAATTAGAGCTGAAGAGGTTGGACAGCCGCAATCCATTATCTCAAAAGACCTAGACCTTCCCACACAAGTTCTAGGGATTCTGATACTGACCAGCCCTTCTCTTCTATATTATTGCCCATTAAAATGATATCATCATCGATCGATGTCGTCTCTTCGCCATCCTCGAATAAGTTACTAATGCTGTTTGCATAACAATCATGTAGAGCAAAATAGGAAATGGAGCAGAAGATGGCACCAGGATGCTTGTATATTTTCGAATACAGTTACATTGAAGGGAAAGTCATTTTTCACTTTAGGCTTTTTTTCAAAAATTACAAAATTCAAATTGATTCAGCTAAATTTGTCAGTAAATTTTACTAACTTAGGAAGTTTTTTAAAAAATAAATTTACTTTTTAAAAATACCCCGCAGTTTTCAGAAAAGACAGATATGAAATTTTATTATTATTTCGTTTCTGATCTGCTTTAATATAACAGCCCTACTAAAGAGAGCAATTCAAAAATAATACTTTATAATAAAAACTATAACAATACTTTCAAGTTATCCATGTCATTTAGTTCTTTTTAACCAGAAGTTCTTGTAAAATTTAGTTGAATTAAATTTGGTTTTTTAATTTCCTTGTCCATAAATCTTAATCAAATTCATTAAAGCTAAGTTTAAACAAAGTTTTAATGAATTAGATTAAATCGTAAGTCGAAAAGCAAACATTTCTGTGTTAATTAAAACTTAAATTTTACAAACTTAAGATTTGAATGGTGACAATACAGATTTTTTTTTTTAAAAATAACTGCACTATTCTAATCCAAATAATAACAGCCTTTGAATTTTTGTAATATTAAATTGATTATGCTACAAAAAAAATATAAGATAGTAATTATTTCCCCCATTTTCTTTTTTTATTTTAAAAAATTGTTGAAATCTATCTGCGAATATCAGGTATCCTTACATATTTCTAGAACCTATTTAAAGCTCACTTAAGTTATTTTAAAGTCGGTAGAAAGGCTAAAGTAGCAACAACGGGCATTCCTTTCTCTCCCCCCCCCAAAAAAAAAAAGACCCTCTCGCCTAAAATCTTTTTGTAATGAAAAACAATTGACAAAAACTTTAGATTTTTTTTGCTAATGAAAGTGTGGTTTTATGTATCATCTAATAGTGACTTCAATGAACTCCTATTTATCCTGTATCCTAGTCTACTGCTCCGTTCGTCCACCCTCATCCCTAATCTGTTATTTATGTTATTTGCTTTAAGTAAATTGAAGATGTAATGAAATCTGCTGTAAAATAATAATAATATATTGTTGTTATTACCCTCATTATCATCATCATCACAAATGCAGTATTCAGACAAATGATTAAAATCTATGGTAAAAGGCAGAGGCAGATTTTCAAAAAAAAAAAGAAATTTCAAAATAAAATAAGTGTTTTAACTGTTGAGACAGCCGCTTTATATTATTAAAATAAGTTATAAGATGTCTCTTTAACGTATAACTTAAATTCTGTTGATAAATTATAATAACGAAATTTTATTAGTAGTTAGAATTTCGGTCTTCAACCAAATAGAATCATTCTTTCTTTCTTTGTTTCTTTCTTCTTTTTTCTATAAGACTTATAGATTTATTAGTAATAGATTTGTCATTCTTTATCTTTTCTGGAATTTAAATTACAGACAGTTTTCTGTTGCACTGCGACCTTTAAAATGAGTAGCTTTGGCTTTTCCACCGTTTGTTGCCTCCAATGCCGCAACAATCCATGAATGGATGGATCTTGGTTTGCATGAGGAGACCACATTAATCTAGAACACACTTATTTGGTGTATTGATTAGGAATCTGGAACATTCCAAATGAATAGGACAGCACATGTAAATACAAGGCAGAAGAACTGAGAAAACAAGAAGGCGGCTATCAAACGAAAGAGAAAAAAAAACAAAATAGGCACAAGAAATGTAGATTGAGCAAAACAAAGGGAGAGAATAAAGATGAACTCTTGCATAGATCAATGCAGAAGATAAAAGTAAAAAGTTATTTAACAGACTGTAGAATTTAAAGAATTGTTCTGAAGTAATTAGTAACTAATTACTTCAGAAAAATTCTTTAAAATTCTACAATCTGTTAAAAAAAAAAGTATTTTGTTTTAGCTTTTTTGTAAATATCATAATTAATACTTTAAAATAAAGCCTTTTAAAAATTTTGATTTCATTTAAAGGATTGAATTAAAATTACAATTGATGATTATATAGCATCTGAAATTGCTATGTAACGTCATTTTATTTATTTATAAAATGCAGTTTTCTTTGCAAGTTCTCGGATTAAAATAAAATACGAATTTTCATTATAGTATTGAATATTATATATGCAACTGTAAAAGAAAAAAAAAAAGGTTATTATTCAAATCTTAAAATGAAACGAAAATTATTAAACTCGAAAGCAAATAAAAAAAATAATAAAATAAAAAAAAATAAACAGAAATCAATAATAATTCTATTACAGTAGTTAGTATTATTAGTAACATAAGCAATTACACAGTTAAAAAAATAACTTTTGAGTTTATAAATTTGCTAAGCAATTTGATATAATGTGTTTCAATATTTACTGATTAATCAATTTTGAATTATCCAATTATTTGGATTACCTATCGCGTCATTATTAATTAAAATTTAAGATGAAGTTTTAAAATAAAATTTGTAATAATTAATAACAAATGAAGCAGAGATAGTTTTATTTTGTGTTTGATAAGTATTTTTTTTTTTAAATAAATTATAATTTGTTGTGAAAGGAATTTTAGAATAGAATTGCAGAAGAGACGCTTTCAACTAGTGAAGATCGTAAGGTAGGGAAGTGTAGAAATAATCTCTTAAAAGAAGAAAAAAAAGAAAGAAAGAAAGAAAAAATATATTAAAATAACTTTGCATTTTATTAGTTTCATCAGGGAGCCAATAGTAGCATCTTCTATTTTTTTTATTTTTTTTTTTTATATAAATAAGAAAATGAAAAACTCGCCCACCCCCTCTGTATTACTTGCAGTCCAATCTGGGAAATAGAGTCTTCAACCAATCTCCATCTATCTACGTTGGAGCAGATTAAACTCAAGAGTTGCTACTTGACTAGATTATGATCTTTCAGTCGGGCAACTGCCTAAACAATGACGCCCCACTGACATTCGCCACTTCCTTCATGGCTCATCGTCGTCTTGATGCGTGCGCAACCTCCATATGGAACTCGAAATTGAAGGTTGACACAAAACAAGATGTGCGTGTTAACAGGAAATTTTCAGAATCGATTTACAAAGAAAAACAAGGCAGATTTAGTAAGCGGATGCATTCAAAGGAATGTCACTGCTCATCTGATTGCATCAAATTAGCGGCTTATCTTCACAGTATAAAAACGAAATTTAATTTAGCCACAGCAAGAGATTTTTGATGCTAAATTTAAAGAATATTTGCACTTTTTTGTGGAATTGTAAAAACAATAAACTTATATAAAATTATTTTAAAAGCTAAAAAGAATTGGTTTTAGAAATTCATAAAATTGCTTAAATTCCTTATATCTAAAAGGAGATGGCAATTTTTTTGTTTTGTTAAATTTATTGTAAATTCCTTATTTAAAAAAAAAAAAAAAAAAAAAAAAAAAACTTTTGTACTGTTCCCACTTATTTGTTCTGTAACAAGATTAGATTACGACGAAATAGAACTGTATTGTAATGTTACAATTTGGTATATTGTTATTTATTTCGTTATTTACTTTTCCTTTGGTTGTAGAAAAACTGTGAAAGAAATAACATAACTGTAAATTACGGAGAATAAGGAATAATAAATATTTAATTCTTTTCTCTGAAAAAGAAGTTGTTTTTTTTTTTTGTTTTCTGCTTTTTAAAATCAGGTCTTTAGAAATTACGGCTTTTTGAAGAGCAATATTTGTAAAACGAATATTATCAAGATAGATACAAAGAAAAGAAGTACTGTTTCTCAAAAAAAAAAAAAAGGTGCATTTAGAAATCACCAATGGAATAATCTACATAAATATTTGAGTTAAAAATCGTATATGGGAGTATGTAAGCAGAAAAGGAAACCCTAAGAAAAATGATGAAAGTTTAAACTTTAATATAATTTTACATAAAGAAATTACTTTACATATCAATAACGGAAATACTTAAATTTTTTTGTGAATTTATAGTCAATGAATATGTGCAATGGATGTGAGTACCATTTTTACATACGGTTACACTTGAGATCTGTAGTCTAAATGTCTATACGAATTACCATCTTCAAAATATCTTCAATAACCAATCTCTGATGATAGACGATACGTTTTTTAGAAGTAATTCATCATTTAATTAGGGAAACATATTTTTCACATCAAAAATCTTTTAAGTTTATTAATTAACTCTGAATTTGGCAAATAATCAATCATCTATTCACAAGAATAATAACAGTAATGATAGCTTACTTTATACACTGAAGAACACTATTATGAAGATATTACATTTGTTTACTTTTGTTCTTTTACATAAATCTTTTCACCTCAGTCTCCCTACACTTCTTCTACATTCTGTCCTTTAAGTCAAGGAAGAAGGTAATAAGAATACATCTCGGTAACTTCTTTTTTACCTTTTCTTAATTTTCGGAATGAAAAGAAAATGAATCATCGCTACAATCTGTTACTAGCGTGTATTGCGAAATTAGAAATTCAAAATTTCAACAAATCTACAAAAACAACGCAAACGCGTAAACAAATTCCTTCCTCACCTTCAAGGTCACTGTGACCCATTCAACACGTGGAAAATTCCTTTTGTTCTTTTTTTCTTTTCCAGTTTCGATGCAACCAAAATGAATTTACAGGTACAACCACAGTTTCTTTAAAGAACTGGTGAAGATAACTTTCTTAAAATTTTGTTGGCTACCGTTAAGTTGATCAAAGGATTTGAATATATATTACTTTGGTTTATTTAATAGCAACTTTCATCAAAAATTAAATTTGCAGTTATTCAATGAAAATTTGATAACAATAAGAAATCTGACAAGGAAGGAAAGAAGAAAGATTTCAAGGAAGAATTCCCAGGAAGAAGAACCACCTGATAGAACGTGGTGCAACAGTTTCCCTTTCTAGAGCACTTTCACTTGTTTTTACCAGGAGGGTAATGTTGTCGTAAACGCTGGTCCTGCAGGGACCCCGCCCACTAACTCTTGTCGTGTTCCATTCTGTGCAATGAGAAAACAATCGAAGCTGAAGAAAAGTTTGGGATTGAGCAAAGTGGGGAGGATTTATTTTACTGCACTGTCATTGTCATTGTGAGCCGTAAAAAGGGTCTGTGGGTCAGTGTGTATTGCGGGTGGAAAAAGACCGCCAGCGATGAGGGGTTTCCCCAACCTTAATTCGTCGGGGGAGGTCCCCAGTAAAAGCCAAAGAGAATGGACATGCCATAAAAGTTATCGAAAGCTATGCGCAACTTTACTGTGGTGATGACAACTTCGTCTCGCCATTTTATAGCCCTCAGTTCCCCCTTCGGAACCGCGTAAGGTTCTCTTAACTTTCCTCTCTTCTCCACCCTCTCGAATAGTCGCCTTCTCCCCATATCCCTTACGTAACTAGCCTAAGGTTCCCCTCTTCCCCTACCTCTTTGATTGCAGTCATTCAAGGAAAACTTTCTGTCTCATTAGGTGTCGTTTTCGTGTCCACTTTTTAGTGTTTGATAGAGTAAAGCTCTGTTGACATGGACGTAGCTGCAGTGCGTTGGCTCCCACATTTAGTCTTCTTGGATTTCATTTTTATTATTTTACCTTTGGGCGCTTCAGATTGATCCCAATGGTCTATTTATGTATGACTTGGGGTCCTTTCCAATTATTTTGCTTGGCTTTACAGTTTAGAGGAATTTTTTTTTGTGCTTTCTTCTGATGTGATTGGAATTGCTACTAGGACGGAAATGTCTCATCAAGAAAAAAAGGATTTCGCCATTAACCCCGCGAAGAGAGAAGGTGAGTGTCTGCATCGCATTAGTAAACAGAAATTATTGTACTCATTTGCATTTTACAGAGGGAAGGGGAAAAAATGCTTTAATGCTTAACTTTCACACTTTTTTTCGCTCCATTCTAACCGGGAAAGACAATGTATGAAGAAAGAAAAACTCCACGTGGATGTGGTTGGTTATTAGTTGCGCCAAGGCGCCATCTGCGAACATGATAATAGGTTCAAACGATAAACAGGAGTTCGGAGAGTGAATATGAGAAGATGGCTTTATCAAAGGCGGGCTAAGTAGAACAAAAGGCGGTTTTCTTGAGCCGTGAAAGAGTTATGAGCGACATTTTGTAATGACGTTTGGAAAACTGTAACAATTGCAAGAATTAAGGGTTTTCTTAAAGCTTGTTTACAATCTACCAAATGAATGGGCGCAATAAGAAGGGCTAACGTACTTATTAATTTTTTATTTAAAGTTAAGATGATAGACATTAAAGTTTAGAAGAATCTACTTAAAAAATTAATTGCAGTTATTTCTATTCGCTTTTCTGTTTTGAAGAATGATTCCTATTATTCAGATGACCTTAATTAATTTATGAGAGCAGACTCAATTGTCTCATTACATTATAAATAGAAAATCTATATTTTTAATTTATTTTATAATTTTGAAATCATAAATGAAATAATCATTATTATTTTTTACTATAATTTTCTTTTAATAATAGTATACTGATTTTGCATTTGCATTTGAAATGATAGCCATTTCGAAATTCTGACTCATGGACTGAAGAGTAAATTAATTTTGATTTTCGAATTAAAGAATGTGAACTAAGTGTAGACTTCATAGCTAAACTATTACTATTTAATGAATTAATATCGTTAATAAAAAAAACTATTAGATAGCAACCGTACGAATCTCATCGTATATTCAGAAAAGATGATAAAATATGTAATATTTAAAAATAAATATATACCAAATATATTTAACTTTACTAAAGAAACGTGAAATAACTTTAGATTTCGATAGATTTCCCTTTAGTGATATTACGTAGGCTATTTAAAAAAAAAATCAAGAAAATCCACAGTATTGGTTTCAGAAAGACGTGTTTTTTTTTACAAATCTTTCTGCTGTAATATTACAGGTATCTATTTCTATATACCTTTAATCAAAAGGTATATAGAAGTAGGTACCGTTAATATTAATTTTATTGATTTTAGGAAATTGTGAAGTTTTAGAATTAATATTATTTAAAGTTTAGACTGCATCTTGCTCACTTTCCTTGGCAGACATTTTCAACGGTTTATAGGGCCTATAAGTTTAAATCTTTTACTTATTTATATGTGTTTTATTGCTTCTGTTCGTTAAATTTCAATAGCTTTCGGACTTTCAATGTTTATTTGTCTATTTTCATGTTAGTGTTTGAAAAAATCCAATAAAATGCAAATTTATCTAAGGATATTTTAGTTTCATAAGTTTGATAAAAATTTACCAAATTCCAGAACTTATCCAAAATAACAATAAGAAAAAAGATTTGAGGAACAGTGTGAAGTGGCAGATATTTTATTTCAAGCTTTATGTCATTACACAGCCAAAGAATAACTGTTTAAACGTTTTCTTGTACATAACATCAAGTAAAAACATTTTACGTAAGGAAATTTTTAGTTTGTTTTAAGGCCATTTTCACATGCTAAAAATATGACAAAAATTTTAAAAATTTAAATAGTTTATTTCTTTGTTTGAAGCTTTATCTCAGTAAAAATCCTTTACTACAACTATTGAAAACTATATTTCAAGCTTCATTCTACAATTTTTAAAATAGTGAACTTGTATTACTTTTTTTTCCAAAACTGTTTTACTATTCACAATTAGTTTTAATTTATTTTCGACTTATATTTCGTATTTTGAAAGCAAATAGAAGCATTTCTTAGCTTGCTTTTTTTAAAATTCAAATCTTTTATTGGTAATTTCTTGTTCCAAAAAGAAGAAAAAAATCAATTTCCCCATTGTAAAGTTTCCCTTCATAAAAAAGAAAGAAAAAAAAGCAACATTTTGGAAATCAAAGAGAACCACTCACCCAAAATCAATTTCAGAACTGCTTCCTACGAAATGGAGGTACACAAACAGTACAGCAAAAGCAAGTCCCTTTCCGGCTATCGCCATATTCGGAATGCCGATGACACAGGAACTCACTGCTTGCCGGCACTGGTAAAAAAAAAATAAGTTAAAAGCCGTTGAAAACTCTTCGGTTACACTGTAGTCAGCCGTACAAAGCTTGATGTTTCATCAGTGTATGTTTATATAAGATGGGACAGACCTCGTGATTACTTAGCTCCCAGTGAGCGTTGATACAACGGATCGACTTTATCCCTGAGAGTGAAGTCACGTGTGTTTTCCGGGTGTTCCTACGTTGGATTTGAGCCAAACCCGCCAACATCTTTGGCCTAGTCTCTTCTCCGGGCCTTTGTTTTACGTCAACAGCCGATAGACGAGTCAAATGGCGCACTAAGTCATGCATGGGACGCAATCAAGCGTTGACATACATGCTCGCACCTGAGTACGACAACCCACTAAGTGCAGGACCTGGCCGGCGCTGCTTTCATTATGGCCAGCTCCTCAGTGACCCCGACGTTCGCCAATTTCACTCGCTGATAGCAAGAACTATTATAATCAAAGGACACTCTCAATGTACTTATAAAATATGGTATGCAACATTAAAAAGCTGTTTATCTTTCTATGCTAGTAAGAAACGTTACTGCCCTAAACAGTTGGATTTAGAATTGAAGAGAAAACCCATTACTAACCTGCCGAGCACAATTAAAAACTTAAAACAAAAATCAAAAACATTTACAATCGCCTAAAAGTCATGATAAGTAAAAAAAAATGAGATAAGTAAAAGAACAGATTTAATTTTAAGACTAAATTGCTAGAAAATGCAGTTCCAGAAAAATATCGGATTTTTTTCTACCTTAATTTTAAAATGCATTATTTGAGGGTTTTCAATATTCTAAAACAAATCAAAATTATTGATATTTCTTTTCTGTATCAATACACATAAATACTTTAGAAAGGAATTATGATATGAAAGATTAGTGCTTGCCCACATTCAATTCTACATCTTGATTTTACCTTTTGTCGTAACTTTAATTTAGGAAGTGTAATCCTATGCATATAGTTGGAACGAATTATCAATTAAATAACTTTTCTCTTCGCCAAGTAACATTAACGTCTTCGCATGCAAAGATTATTTCCAAAGAATTCACCTCCACAACTATCGAGTTATGACAATGCCGTTTTCTTCTTTAGATTTATCTTCGATTTTCTTTCTCGAGCAAAACGATTTTCTCCAAGTGAGAGATTTAAATCTGGAACATTTACATAAGATGATCTTTTAATAACTTAATCTTTGTAGGCCGTGTTCCAAACAACTTCATATCATTCATCCTTCCTTTCTTTTTTTTTTATTATTTTTTTCAATTATAATATTCTTCCCCTATTACATAATTTTTTCACATTTCACTGAACAACGTCATTTCAAGACTAGCAACTTTTTTGAACGATATTCTATCGTTGAAAAAAACAAAAACAAATTGTGAAATGAAATTTAATGAATTATGAAAAAACAAAAAAGAAATAAATCTTGGGGATTAAAAAAAATCTTGAAATATTTCCGTCCTGGATATTTTGATTTCGATTTTAAATTATTTTATTTTATTTTCAGAATCCGAAAAAGCAACTCTTGAAATACTCACTCTGTATTTAACGAGTTTTGGTTTATTTTGATGAAACCTTTGTTGGAATCTTAGGTGTACAAGAGTTTGTCTCTTTTCATTATTCAAATGACACACAGTGCATACATTAGTGCAAAGCATGTTTTAAGTCTCTGCGGGCGACCTCTTAAGTTCTCTCGGCTTTATCGGTGCTGTGGAAAAAAAAAAGTAGGGAAAGAAATGTTGGGGGAAAGAAAATGAAGAAAACGGAGAGGATGATGGGAAATGGAAAATTCAATGAAAAAAAAAAAACGACTGAGAAGGGAAAGGAAGGTAAGAAAAAAGAAAAGGAGAAGAAACAGAGAGAGGGGTTGTGCGTTGAAGAAAAACACATTCTTGCCATCACCAGTACTCGGTATTTCGGGATGTCAAACAACGTCCCTGACAACGATGCCCAAAGACAACCGTAAATTAACTATCCACCGCAAATCATGTTGTGCGGCCGACAGCTCTTCGGCCAACCGAATATCAAGGAGGCAAAAGCATCCAGGAGATGACACTCGATTTTTCACTCGACGAATTTATGCGCCTTGTTCCAGGTTGTCACCAGAAACAACGAGGAAATGGACACAGGAAGACTCTTTGTTTTTATGACAGAAATGAAACAGTAGGGAATAGAATGGAGGAGGAGAAAAGATATCCGTCCCAATTCCATTTCGTTGAAGGAATTTACAGTAAAAAACAAACAAACATTAATAATAAAGTTTCTCGGTAAAAATTGAATGGAACGGAACACAAACTGTAAATTCAATATGAAGTTATAAATTCTAATTGAGTGCATTCCTTGATTTCCGACGAAATTAATGATAGTAATTATTGAAGAAAAAAGATGCCAGTTTTTGAAGGTTCGGATCTATTTGCTAAAAAGAGAAAAAGGATCGGCTTTATAGAATAAATAGGTTATTTATTTCGATAAATTGACTAAGGTTTAGTTATTTCAGTAGATTTAAGTTAAGTTTTCAAAATTTTTAGGAAATCGAAAATTTCGAAATTAAAAGTTCAAAAATATTTTGAACAACAGAACTGCATTAAGATAAAGAAAAAATTTAACGTGCTGGAAGTTTTAATCAAAACAACAAAATCAGAAACAAGTCAGATTTTTTTTATTCTTGTGCTGCCCTTGTTTCTGATTTTGTTGTTTTGATTAGAACTGCATTAAATTCCAATAATATTATTCGAGAAAAGATACCGCGATAATAAATAAGGATATTTTTAAAATTAAGTTGAAAACAATAAATTGAAAAGAACAAGCACTATCTTTCATAAACAGATCCATAAAATGAACAAATAAGCTCAAGTTTTTATTTTATTATTTATTTTTTTTTTTTTGATGTTATCCAAAAAAATAAAAAGACATCAACAATAAAGTTAAAACCATGGGAACGGATGGGAAGGCTGTTTCACTAAATTCTTTCATGAGGAACTGCAACTTGGAGTCGAACACGCATCACATTGTTTTGAGGGCAACTACACTATTCAAAATCCAAATCACTTGCAGGAAAGACAGCTCAAAAATGAAGAATCGTGAATTTAAAAAATATCATTTTTTTCCTCTTATTTTTCGATGTTTTACGATGGGTGTGAGAAAAAAAATTAGAATCACTTTGTGTAAATCGCATGTTTTGAAAGAAAATATGCTGTTATTATTTTCCCACTACATTGAGAAGGTGTTTTATCTTCAACGACAATAAAATACTAACTCGGTTTGAAAAGTCATAGTGCAAAAGGGCAGTTGGCAAAATAGTATTAATATCTACATAGATTAGATAATATCTAAAAATATTTTATTTCTTTTTGTTTTTTTCCCCACCCACATTCACAAGACCTTAGCGTGTAACAATAAATTAATAGTAGATGAGTCTTTTTATTTATCTATTTATTTATTTTTTTTGCTGCATCGAAACATCCTTGATGTTAAGATGCCGGAATGTCAAGGAACCCAAAATTTCCTTTACGCGCGCTCCGGTTTTCGTTCAGAATCGTAATGAAATTTGAGAGCAGGATTCGAATTTACAACTAATCTATCTCAATCACATCTATCCTATTCTTTTCTCGTTGTGTCACAAAAATAAAAATGACGCTTAGTTGATTCGAAAGAGAAAATTCGGCACTTTTTTTTTTCTCTTAGATAGAGGTTAGGGCTAACGGCGTGAAATATTCCTTTGGTCGTTTCCAAAATGGCGGTGATGGTTCCGAACTGTGCCACGACAATCCATCATCCAACATTTTTGAGTCTTCCAATCATAGTTCCAGTTGATGGAAAACTACTACTATTTTCGATATTTCGTACTGAATTTCGCCAGATTAGCAAGCTAAAAACAAGTTCAATCCTATCAGTCCTTTTAAGATCGAATTCGAAGAAAATTACACTGCTACTGGCGGTGTAAATAAAATGGAAGTTGAGATCAATGATTTGGTAACATCCTATTTGTAATTTTTCTTTCTTAAATTGTAAAGATTTTTAAAATAAATCGGAAAGTACAAATCCGTTGCAGGGATTCCAAAAGCGATATTTTGTGAATTAATATTGCAGTATTTGCTTTATTTCTTCGGATATTTTCAGGAAGATTAGGTATTAGGTATTAGGTATTAGGTATAGTTCAAAACAAATTCATTCTTTACTGCTTTTTGTTTTATATGGTATAAAAAACGATATAAAATGTTTGTGTTTCTTACGTAAGAGATCAATATTACGACAGTTTTAAAACTACCAAAACAGCTACTGGTTTCAATTATATGTTTTCTTCAAAGAAATTATTCTGAAAAAGAGAGAGTCAAAACTGCATGAAAAAATAATTTCTTGTGAGCTTTAAAATATATTTCTCAGACCTATCTAACAATCAATATTTAATCTGATACTATTTCAAAAACTCCTAAAAAAATTATTTTCTCAGAAAATATCGAAGTTCCTCATTTCGAAATTCAAACATTTTCCATTGATTCTTTGAATATTTTCTTTCCTTTTTTTTTAGCTCAAATATTTTATTATTTTGATACGAATTATTGTAAGTGATAGAGTAATCAAAACGCCTTTGCCCGATTAAACCATGAATTTACGTAGCAGAATAGGAATTAGTAAACATTAATGCCTGTAAATGCCAAAATCGTTAGATTACTGTCATCTACGTAACATTATTTACCAATGAAATAGAAGCATGATTTATTAATCGAATTTATAGTGATAACTTCAGAGTTATTTGAATAAGATGTCTTCAATGAATTATGATTGACAATAACCATTATTTAATACGCTACTGAGTTCAGAAACAAAGCTTCTTTTATTCTCATCTCATTTAATCCAGGTATTCTGCTTATTTTCAGAACAGTGCTAATAATATCTTTTTTTTTTTTTTTCCACATACATAACAATCCTTCTGTCCTTTATTTTAAGTAAAATGACTTAGAAGATAACTTTGAAATGTTATCTAGAAATAGAACTTCACAAAAACATGTTTAACGGATGTTATATAAATTGACCAATTTTTTTTGGTTCTTTTACTGAATTGCAATTCTGATGAATTTCTTGATGTTAGCTTTTACGTGAAGAATAATTTTGAAACTGATTTTTTGTGTTTATAAGCATCATAAGAAGAACACTGAGATATTTCCTAAATTGTTTCAATAGGAAAATAAACATTCCTTACGCTAAGAAACACTAAATTCATGGAAACACAAATCGAAAAATCACTCTATCCTTTACACCCTTTTCCGAAGTGTTTAGCTCCTAGAAAAACATAAAAAGACCACCTGCTTGGTCGATATGTGCTATAAAACTTTATATAGTCCTACAAACGTTTTCCTTGGCGCTGCCAGCATTCACCAGATCTTTACAAATCGAGAGGAAAAAAAAATCCCATTGAAAAGTAACCAGAAAAACTACATTAGCTAATGGATTTGCAATGAACTGTTATCTCTTGGTTTCTTTCTTCAACACCTCTTTTTTTTCCCCTTTATTTTCTCTATTTAAGAAGTTAACGAAAATTCAATAAATGACAAATAAATTTTAGGTCTTCAGTTTATTTTCCCAACTGTAATTTTAAAGAATTTAACCTTTATTTCGTGTTCTACGTAATTTAAACTGAAAATTTGATGAACAAAATATGAGTAATATAAATTGCCTTTAAAGGCTAAAAAAAAAAATAATAATAAGCAAATCACCTATTTTTTTCTATTAAAAACTTTTTTTTTTCTAACTGAATTGTATTTATTTTTCATCTGCTTCCTTTAAGATTTCTACTTATTATCTTATGGATTATAAGCTAAAGATTTACAATAAGTCTATTTTTTTGCTAGTAGGGCTGTTAGGGAGACCTTAGGAATACCAGTTTATCTCTAGGGCTCGGATTCTGGTTCTCTAAGATGTTATCAGACGCAGCCCGGAACAACGGAGAAAGGTGGATAGATAATATCGCGGGCAAATGGTAAATGCAAATTGCTTTTTTCCTGTCGAATCCCTCCCTTTCTAATCACGTGAAAATGGATACGGTCGGCTTATTTTCCACTCTTCAGGAATCAGGTGAAGCAATGCGTTTCTATTCAACCTCTCGTTAAAATCAAACTATTCCACTTGCGATAACTATCAAAATGGTTGCCGATTGGTTTGAAAACTACACAAAACACGAATCGCTTTCAATGGAAACCTATCTCTTAATCTTCCCATTGCAGCTTCGTGTCCATCTTCGCTGCAGCAACTTACACAAGTCGTACATTAAAGAGTTGCACCTACTAAATACTGAGTTATTCCTCCCACGAGGATTTCGTTCAGGTTTCTACCGAAGGAAAAAAAAGGAGGAACCTAGGTTTTGCTCCATCTCCATTTAGGCTGAAAATTAAATTTTTTATTTCACATTGGACGCCATCTTATTACTTAGTTATAAGACTTTAGATGGATCTCTCGAAATCCGCATTCCTAATAAGCACAAGAATCTTAAGAAGATTTATAAACGGAAACTTTCTTGCACATTAAAACCGAACTACTAATTTTTATTTTTAAAGAATCCTAAAAAAATTAATAGATATACCTTTATATTATATTTTATACAATATATTTAATATATTCTATAACATATTCTATTTAATATATTTAACATTTTATTATTATTATTATAAACGGGTTTTATGATTTATAAACGATTAAAGATATTGACAAATTTTTATTTACAAAAATAATACTAAATTTACTTCGCTGGTAGTGTTTAGAGATTTCAATATATTCCAAAACATCACGAATGACTTAATTATTTGTATTAAATTTTAGCTATATAGTCTATAAGCCTTAAGAACTCCTTATAGAATTCAACATAAAATTCCTAATAAGCAGAAGGATCTGAGGGGAAAATAAGCATTCCTAATAAGCAGAGGGAAAGATGAAAACTTTATTATACATAAAGCTTAGTCTTTCAACTTATATGATATTCTGCAAAATTTACAAGAAATTGAAAAGTTTGAGACATTTGGGATTTTTAAAAAAGGTAACAAAGTAAGGCTGTAAGAAAGAATTCGCACCTTTTGTGCCTTACTTTGTTACCTTTTTTAAAAAAAAAAAATATATTTAAGCACGTTAAATTTCTTTTCATTTGGGATTTTTCTTCTGATTGAAATTCTTAATAGCCTTGTAACGTTAGTCTTTTATTACAAAACTAATTAGTGATTAAATTAAAGTGTTTTAAGAAGAAGAATTGTTCAATATTTGTAATACCTTATCAATCGTTTCATTTCCTTTAGTTATGTGATAACATTAAGATGAATTTAAATGTTAATAATGTATTTTAGAATAGTTCCAAATGATAATTACAGCAGAGATTAAAATATATTAACTTACTTCCATATTTGCTTCTTATTTCTTACGAGATAATTCTGTAATGCTAGGAGGAATTGTAGATATTAACAGAGAACAAAAGTAAATCATAAAATTTGAGGATTTTAAGCTGAGAAAAACGCACGCATATTTAGAAATTTAATTGGTTATTTATGAAACGATTAAACCTGATAAACCTTAACGAAAAGTCCGTTCGTTTCTTCGGTCCTGCGATGGAAAACAATCAGCGACGGTGGGATTTCCAGGCCTACTACACACAAAAGCCACGGAAAATGTCGGAGGTGGGATAATGCCTCCAAAGGTTGCACTCGCCTTTAAGTTTATGATTTTACAAAATGTTATTGCTTATCAAGGTAAGATCTGTAACTGCTACACTGTAAATTACATCATTATCCTAATTTAAAATGAAATTCTGTTTTCCATTTATCGAAATATTCAATATTTTTTGGCATTGTTAAGCGCATATCCTCTTTACAACTTAAAGAGGTAAGATACTTCAATATTATTATTCTTGTTCCACATTTAAACAGGAGATAAGGTGAAAGTCTAAATCAAGAGTTATTTGCGAAAGCAGTGCCAAGATTTAAGTAAAAAAAAAAGAGGTATATTTTGATGCCTACGAGACATTCAATGTATCCCTGTTTTTGATAGTAAAGATTTCCTAACTCAAATCTTTTACTAAAATATACGTGAATAAACTTTCACAATCCTCCCGCATTTTAGGTTACAGGAAAAATAAAATGATGTGATGAATTGCAATTCGCTGAGCATAAAACGTGTATCCGAATTCAGAGCCATGTGCTGTAATATAACATTAATTACTGAGTAAAGGATTTAATCGCTATTGGTAGAAATCTAAACACTTCTGGATGTATTCAACCAATGTCAAGGTCAAAGACCCAAATGATTGGCATATAAAATGGAAAAGTAGCTCATCAAGAGTTTTATTATGTGAAGTCTATTGCTCCACTGCCATTCCAGTGCAAGGCCTAGTCCTAGGCAACCGCAATGAACAAAGGTTAACCGCTAATAGAAATAGTATTGCAATCCCTGATTATTCAACATAAATGTAAAATGTCTTTCTTTTAAAATTAGAGGAAAGGATAAATATGTAGTCCACAATACATCCTTAAAACAAGAAATGATTTTTCACAAACACTTTTGGAAAAATTCTCTTCACAAAATTATTCTTTAGAAAGCAACCAAACTGAAAGTCAGTAACAAATATAGACGATAAAAAAAAATCCACACACATTAAAATAAAAATTTTAAAATTTAAATGTTGTTGTACAGTATACAGTACAAATAGAGTTTACTAACAACAATAACTTTATTAGACCAAATAACGATCAAGCATTTTTGAATAAAGACTATAATATTATTTTGAAGCCGAAATAAAAATACAAATAAGCTGAATAAAGAAAGTAAGGAAACTTGTTGTCATATTCGACTTTCATTGTTTAATCTGATGTAACGCTTTCCTAATTTCAGTGTTATTTGTATAAAATGCTATTTTGCTCCTTAAAAAAAATACTGAAGTTTGACAGGACCTATTCAGAAATCGCAACTTCCTTTTTGCAATTAGGTTGTGATAAGAAAAATCATATCGCTTTATCGAATCTCTAAAACCAATTACTTGTAGAAAAATAAATATTATATACTATCTCCCTTCCAAAACCTCTTGAGTCGTTAGAGTAATAGCTTAGCCTGACAACGTAAAATGTAATTTGGGACTATTGCGCTTATTGATAACTTGTGGAAGATGTGCTGCATGGTCTCCTGTGTCTGATCAACAGTGGAAGAAGACTACTATCTTTTAAATAATAAACTTTTATGCTCTACTCCCTTGATGCCTGTATCTCCGTTGGCCCGCGGAAATTCTCAGTCATTTTGCATTCGTTTCCTTTCATTAGAATTACATTTTTTTCCCTCAGTCCAAGCTCTATACAATTACAATCTGCCCTTTTCCTTTTTAAAAATTCTTACATTTAAAAGTTTTCCTCAAGTTCGGCCCTAGTCTGCAATAAAAGCTAATTTGTTACACGAGGTGAGAAGTATTCGGCGTTGGACACAGAATAAAACACAAAAATTGCTGAAAAGATTCATACTCTCCTAAACTTCACAGAAAAAAAGAATTACGATATTTTTTCCCTCTCTTGTTCATATTATTCATTGGCCTTTTCGTTTGCAATCAAAACTAAATAAAAAGAATGGAAAAAAAAAACAACAAACAAACTGAGAATAAATTACAAATATTTAAAAAAATAGCTACAAAAATGCTTCTTGTTTATTTTTAAGATCTTATTTCTTAACTATAAGAGACTGACATTAGTATTTTCAGCATTTCATCTTAAACAGAATCCTAATTAATATTAGTAAATATTTTTACTTTCTTCTGGATAAACAAAAAAAAAAAAAAAAAAGCTGCCAAAATTGTTAAAAAAAAAAAAAAGGTTTCCTTAAGATTCCCCTATTACCATAAAGACATGTATAACCGTTAAGATTTTGTCCCTAGTCGACAGTAATTACTTAACTTGCATAATTAAAACATCGTAATATTACACAATGTTCATCACCGAGTCAGTTTCGAGTAGGGCATTTGTATACAAAATGGCGTCTGGGTTTATAGCGCTAATTAGGATTACATCCATACCCAGAAATTTACATTACAAATTACACATTTTCGTTGACATAAAACTGAGTTTTATAGATCTGCTCTTTCTACCAGGTTTTTGTCTGTAAGACAACCAACGACACAACAAATTGAGCTAAAAAGGCATTGTGACAAGAATTTTTATTGGCTATAAAGTCGATAGTTTTTTGTTTGTTGTTTTTTTCTTTCTTCTGTCTACAAAATAAATTATTACTACAACTCCAAATTGAATATCTCGTATTCTAAGAAAATAAGAGAACTAAATTTCTTTCATATATAAAATAAAAAAGTAAAAAGTTAATACAATGTAATTCTGGCATCTAAAACGATTTCTGCATTTTAAGTTTAAGCTTAGAAATAAATTTTCTGTAAGCAGATAGGCTACATACTGATGTCTTAATTCTGTAATGATGTATTCCTTTTAAAAAGCCGTGAAATTTATTTTTAACATTCATGAGTGGCTGGAATGCTTTTACTTAAAACTAACTATATTCTAAGAATCCAATGTAACTAATCTTAAACAAAAATTGCACCCACTCATAAAATAAAAATAAATGAATAAATATATACATTTATTTCTCATTAGCAAATTTGCAGTACTCTTATATGAATTTCTAAATTTTAGGAAGATTTTTCATTATTAAGTAACTTCAAATAAATTATCCTCTAAATTAAGTTATCAACTTAACAAGAAAATATCTTCATTTACTTTTTTTTTTCTTTTCTTCACCATAATGCACACTAATCTCCTTCTCATACATTTCATTAGGAGTTCTTTATGTTTGAAATATAGTTCATCCAATTAACCTTTAGTTCTTAACTTCATGGATTACGCCTAGGATTAACAGAAAATAAAGATCAATGGGCCTTCATATGAAATCGTAATCCCTAATTTTGCTTGAGTAACTTTTAACTGTCGTTCACTACAAGCTAAAAAGTAATTCACATTTTAATTAAACACATAACATTTTGTTTTATTTTCAACATAAAAAAACACAGTAACTTAGAGAGATACTTGAGAGAAACTTTCTAGCATGAATTAGATCACTAATGATTCTTTATTGCGGTAATGGACTCCAACCAAGATTTACATCTAAACCTATTAGCTCTTCCCACAATTACTAACGACTCTGAATTAATATATAATGCATGGAAAAAGCTCATTTTACCTCCAGTTTTATCTTCATGAAGGAAACATTCTTTAACTGCAGATTTGCAGTTTTTGTGCTTTGCCTGCCTCTGTCGCCAGTCTAGTTATGCTGTTATAACTCATCTGCCAAAATATTATGGCCAAAAAAAAAATTATGTACAGTTTATCTTGAAAAATCTTATCAATATGATACTGTTAATTTTTGACTGTCCATCTATAGTATGGCATTAAACTTCTTTTTTTTTTCTCTCTTGATTCCTAGGTACGCTCTCATAAAGAGGCTTTACTCAATGGAATTAATTCAGTGAGCATGTGAGAGCATATGATCCACCCTTTTACTCTCCAGTTGCGAGACTGATCGCTCGCAGCCTGGCGGGAAACCCACGAACTACGGTTGGTGACAAAAGGATTTAAATCAGCAGCCATGAGTTGGGTGCCAACGTTTTCACTTTAATTTTGTTTCCTTATTTTTTTTCTTCCTTTCTGAATAAAAAAGAAATAAAGATGATAGACGGAACAATAGGCAAAATGAAACTAGAATTTTAATAAACAATTTTGAACATATATTATTTTCTTTTTTATAAACGATCAATCATGATGACCTATGATAAACTAATTTTATAACTTTAATTATTATAAAACATTTTAAAAAATTAAAAATAATAAATATTTTCTGTTGACAGTAATATTACAGAAAACCGCATACACTTATTAGTATTATTCCTCATTCTTAACTTAAAATTGATTCCATATTTGATGACTAAATTTAGGCTTAATTAATACACTTGCACATTAATATCTATTTATCAAAAATAAACTAACACAACTAATAACTATATATACTGGATGTAATAACAAAACCATGGGCTTTTTCATTATTAATGAATATTTTTCAAGTTGTCTGCTTGTCTTTAAAATGGTTCTTTATTAGGTCTAATTATAAAGTTTGACTGGCAATTCATTACTCAAGAATGAGCTTTTTTTCCCTTAGAAAGTAAAAATCTGTATCATTTATTAGCCTTCAAAATAATACTCTTATAAATATTGTAAGTTTCTTCCAAACAACATTTTTTATCTATTTTACTGACAATTGGCAATTGACCGATCGAAATATTGTCAGTAAAAATAAATGAAAAATGTTGTTGGAAGAAACTTATAATTATTAGCCTTGTTTATTATTTTTGAGTATGTATTGAAGTTTTCTAAAAATATTTGAAAACTGTTTTAATTAATTAAATTTTTAGGAGAAAAAAACCTGTTTCTAGTGAATTCTATTCTACCTTAAATAGTTAGGATACTGAATGCATATATACATATATAAACAAATTATGTATGTGTGTGGGTAAATTTTATTTATGGATGGTTCACTGTAAATTACTGAAACTAGATATTCGTTTTTGTTTTGTTTTGTTTTTTTCTAAAGCTTATTTTTAAATCTTCTTTATTCGAAAATTTCTAGTGCTTATCAGTAGAATGAATTTAAGCTTTTAAATCTTTTTAAAGGTGCATTATTTGAAATAAAAGCGCTTTACAAACAAATTCTAAAAGCAAAATTGCAAACCAATCACAAATAAGATTATTTAATGTACTAAACAATAATCTAAAAAATTAAAGAACAAAATCTTATGATAATAAACTATTAAAATTAGTATTGTTTCAAAATTAAATATAAAATTTGAGCTTGTAGCTTATTTTCCCAAAGAAAAAGGAAGTGTCTTTAACACAGCAGAATAGGCCTAATGTACACAAATGGCGTTATTTAGGATGAAATATAGAAGATTAAGAATTATTTTTTCAGCGATCAATTTCAGTTAATGATAAACAATTTTTACAACTACTCAATTTAAATATTACATTTATATTATTTTTAGCAATTTATTTAAATGCTTTATTGCCTCCTTCGCTACATCCATTATTTGTAGTGCCTTTATGGCGTAGTTGAAGTTAATATTTACTGATCTATCTGAATATGTTTGCTCTATGTTATCATAAATAAAATATAGCCTATTATTTCAAAAAGATTATCATCATAATCGAACGATTTCAATTGTAGTAATTTCTGGTACTATATAGACATTCAAAATACTTTATTTTAACACGATCGTAGCCTACTTTCTCGAATTTTCATTAAAATCGCTGTTAATTTTATTTTGATTTCAGATTTAGTTTAAAAATATAATAACCATCATTATTAAGAAATTCCGATACATCAATTAAGTTAACTATTTCTCATCATAATTTTCATTAGATACTTTGACTATTTTCAGAATATTTTCAGTTAGTATTTCCAAAATACTTATTTTAGAGGATTTGTTTCTCGGATTGCCTTTATCCAAATTATGAAATTTAGCTAAAGAAATAGTTTAGTTTAGAGATAAAAGGATGCTAAATATTCAATACAATTTATAAGAAATATTAATTCTACTTCTTTACAGAATAAGTCTTTTAAGTTTGTTTTATTATTTTTTATTGTAGTTCTGCAATTCAAGAACTAAAAAAAATACTACTAGAAAAAATTTCGAGATTTACATTTTCTCATATGATATAGAATCCTATCTGTTGAATAATCGATAATAGTTTATCATTTCTATTGATTTACGTAGATTTACTGAGCTTTACCTTTTATTTTATCTGATGTCAGAATCAATATTTTCTTTTTTCAAAGTAATTTTGTTTTTTTTTCCAGGCCATGGAAAAAAAGTAATGGAATAGAAATGATGAGAACTTGCATTTATTCATTTTAATTTGATTTAAATTACATTAACTTATTACAGTATTTAAATAAATCTAAATAGCTTTTGCATACCATTTTCTACACATTTCATCCATTTTTATTATTATTAAATTACCGGTATTATTAACCATCACTATCAAAACGAAAACAATAATATTTCAAGAAAATAACCGTAAACTGCTATAAAGTGCAATTGGTTTTCAGTTTTATTAGATACTGCAATTTTTACTAAAAAGTTGATTTTGTTTAAATTTACCAGAGGCAGGCAAGATAACTTAAAAATATTAAAAATAAAAATTTTGAGCTGTTATACTGAAGTTTTGAACTGAACCAAAACAAAACATTTAAAATTATTAAAAATTTCTCCTTATTTCAAATGAAGTTTTTCTTAATAAATACAGAAAATGGAAAGCTTTGTAGTTATAATTTGTTTCTACATTCTGTAAAATTTGAAAAGAAGGGCAAATGCGTTTTCTTTGAGAAATCAGAAAACTATTTTTCAAGTTAGTAATAAATCTGTTTTCTTAATAGTGACTTACTTAAAGAAACTAACTAAAGGTATTTTTATAAAATCTTATTTAACTTATAATATCTGTTTTTGCAAAAAATAAAATGTGTTTTAGCGTTAGTATGTAATAAAATTCTCTTACTTCTGAATAATACTATTCGTTTATGTGAGGAATATTTTGTGTGATTAATTGATAGATTTCTGATTTGAAATAGGCCTACTCTATCTCGAATTACTGTGCATGTAATAATTTATCAATACAGTAAACGATATATCAAATAAGTATCTTTAAGGGTAATTCTTCATATGGTTATGGCCATGATTAAAGTAGGCCTAAATTGAGATTTGGATTGCTTTCTCGCAGCTTACAAAATCTGTAGCACTGTATAGTCAATTGATTGTTTTATAGACTTTAATGTACATCTTTATTCTCCAATTCTCTATTCTTAAATTTAAAACTTAGTACACTGGGTTTCTTTGACTTATTCTTTGGCATTTTCTTGAATAGAATTTGGCCTACAGAACTTGCCAGTAAATTTTTATTTGTTGTCTGAAAACGCTTTCAAATCTTATTTTATAAATCTCAAATTATTTAATGAATTTAATAAAATTAAAATTAACTATACAAAGTACAGAATTCATTTTAATCTACTTTTCTAATTTATATATTGTTAAATTGTAGCTAATAAATTGATGTAGATTACATCAGTCAGTAAGTGACGAACTTTCATTGAAATGCGATTGATTTTCACTTAGTTATTATTAAATAACTGTAATTAATGAAATAAGTAAATTATTATTAATTATTACTTAATAATTAATTATTACTTAATAATTCTCTTACTTCTGAAATAATAACTATTCTTTATGTGCATAATAGTTTCTTTCTGTAATTGAAAAACTTCTTACTTGAATAGGCCTACTCTATTAAATTGTACTGTTAAATGTGAAATAAATATTCAATATGTTTCTGTAAATATAATTAGCAGAGGATTATTTCTATCTATTTACAATTGAAAATTCTGAGTTTTATCACTGATCATTAGTACTTAACTGATTTTCTTGATAACAGAAATACAATAGAAAATCTGGACTTTCAAGAGTCACGGTTTCCTAATAAAAACGACAAATTAACAATTTGTTTTCAATCATTATTTACTGATGTAAACGAATTTTGCATTTATATCAGCTATATTAATTCTTAAATATTCCACATTAGTGTTTCTTTGAAATGAATTACTTCTTTGTGTTTTAAATATGAATTGACTAATAGTATTTATTTATTTTAAGGTTATTTTACTTTGTAGCTAATTGAATATTTTGATTTGAAGTAAAAGTTGCTTGTCTGTAAATTTACAGCCAATTAATAGATTTTCTACAAATATATTCATCTTAAATCTTACTCCTACAGTAACGATTTTTTTTTTTTTTATTATTCTTATTTTTGAAATGTGAATTTATGTTTGGACAAATCAAAACATTTATTATATTTTTAAAAACTTATCTATTTAGTGATTTAAATGATTTAAATGTGAAGAACAGTTTACAGTGAATATCTTATATTTTAATACTAAATATGTATTAGATGAACTGCAATTAGCTATTTATCAGTTTTAAGTTGAAAATTTGACCTTAGACCATTATTCATCTTTATATTACAATGCCGTTGGCTTTTAAGTTTACTTTAATACTGTTTGTAATTATTATAATTTCTCTTTTTAAATGCTTGATAAAATATTTCAAATATCTACTTTGCAGAATAATTGTATTTTATTTATTTTTATTACGACTTTTTCTTTTTTTTTTTTTTTGGTAAAAATCTATTTCTTATATTTTATAAGGTTAAACTTTCTATATTAAATTTCAACCTGAATTGTCAGATTGAAAAATTTTGATTTTGAATTTTCTTTGTTTTAAATTGAACTTGTTACGTTACAGTAAAGATTTTTGACCCTTGTGATGTTGTATTTACTTTACTGATGTACGTCATATATTACTATTAAAGTAAAATAAAAAAATAGAACTTTATATTTTGACGCTTTCTCGTATTAATGTTGTTTTTATCGAGAATAATACTGAAAAATTTTAGTTGTCATTAGTGTCTTAATTGTTTAGCCTTCTTTGAAATACTAGCTGCAATTTAAAGAAATTGCATATTTCGTTTACTTGGCGGGACAATAAGAGACTTACTATTCACTATACAGCAGAAATTAAGAATGATCTATTGGATGCTTGTGGGGCAGTAACCCTGTTCTGTTTTGAATTCCCGGGGTGTTCTATCATAAAGGTTCAAGATATGAGGTTGTTGGAGTTTACTGAAGGTGCTAATTGATGCAGGTAATAATTACCTGTAAATAATGGAATATTATAAGTCCAAACAGTCACTCTTGGCCTTACAAGTTAAAGTCTTTCACTTTGGCAAAGAGAGGCGGAGCTTGAAGGGGGGGCGCGGGCACGCCCATTTCAAAATGGCAGCCGGGCTAGGAAGGCTCTGATTGGTAAGAGTGCGTCATATCCTGTTGTGACGTCACTACAACTTTACGGATCGTATATTTTTACTCCTTTAACGCCGTCGCGAGCTAAGAAAGCCAATGGTCTGTATCTGCCATGGTTTCCAGGACTGACAAACGAGCGCCCGACTAGCCATTGATGTTGCTAATCACACGCGATTCGAAAGTGGGTGGAGGGCAGCCAGGAGGTGTCTCGTTGGTCGGCCGCAATAGCACAGGCCCCCTTCATTGTACGGAGGCAGTGACAGAGCACGAGTTACACGCACCAGGAGAAAGCACGCGTTCCACCTGGAAAGGATCCCCTTTTCAGGTGGTTTTTTTTTTTCCCTTCCGTTCTGTTTCTCAACTGCTGGTTTCATGGCTTCATTCCCAGTTTAAACACTAGATGGAAGCACATCACATAATTTTGATATGAATCCAAGCAAAGCAAAATACTCATTATCAATTCTAGTTTTATGCCACCAAAATGAAGCAACAACAACTAAAAATCAATATTAATCTCTGAACTAAATTTTCTAAGCGACTCAAGTAAAGTCTACTTTTGTTTTCCTACAACTTTACATCTTCTTTATTTTTTACTTTTACGTGATAATAAAATGAACCACTAATTTTTAAAAAAATTATCTTATTTTTTTAAACACATTATAACTAAAATTAAAATGTCAAAACTCTAGTTCCTATATTTTTTATTTATTATTATTACCAATAGATGAAAGCTTCGCCATAAACCTTAGCTTTTGTTTGTAACTTTGTTTTTAATCAAGAGAAATCAGTCCTCCAGATAAAATTAAATATGCAAGCAGACCAAGAAAGGCCTAAATCAGTGGGCAGTTCCTTTTCCGGAAATGAGAAAGGACAAGTTAGTGTGACGCTACGATTAGCAGGCACACGTGTGGAACATCATTCACACTGTTAGAGCAGATTAAAAAAAAAAATGTGCTTGACAACAGTTTTATGGGAATTTTCGCACATAGGGATCCAAAACAAAATCGAATTATTGCTTTTACAACCATGACTTTTTTAATTTTCTTTAATTCGTTCCATTATCAAAACTGAAATCAAATAACTGAATAGAATTTAATGTATCTATCACTGTGTTTCCCTTTTAGTTGAACATTTTCATTTTTCTTTGTAAATTGAAACCTTTCCTTTTCCATTCTGAATAGTAAGTTATGTGTTATCATATCAGACAACCAACATACATCAGACCCCGTTCAATTAAATTAAAATTTAGAATTCTTTGAAATAACAACTGTAATAATAATAAGAAAATGGTCTTTTTATATCTCTGCAGCTAACATCAAACCTATTATTTTTCTTTTGAAGAAATAAAAAAAGAAACTTGTTATTTTAAATATAATGAACAAGTCCTCTCTTAAACTTTTCTTAAATGACTGAAAGAAATTTTTGATCACTACCAGAGAATTCAATCTTTCCTTATAAATCAATGTCTACAAATGTTGTTATGAAGTTAGATTTGTGATTTTAAAAGTTAGATTTATGATTTTATTTGAGCCTTAAAACATCTCAATTCTATAAAAAAAATCAACCAATATTAATTATTGTGTGTAATTGTGAAAGGACTGATTATCTAGTGTTCACCATTGTCATACTTTAGAGATTAATTATTTACCCTGGGAATTGAGACATTATTTATTATTGCAAAAGACTTATTTATTTTTGCTTTTACTTTTATTAATTTATTGTTCTAAAAATCATTATTTTTATCCGTTTATATTGAACTAAGAAACTGTCATATTTAATTAGAAACATGCAGTTAAATTAATAATTACAAAATTCTCCTCAAAATCTAAAGAAATATGCAAAAATCAAATTAAATGAAAATAAGCTTGATGTTCAATAAAATTACAGATACTCACACGTGCAGAACTATTCATTATCGTTTTCTGTTAACAAATCTATTTCTTTAAACATACAATATAATATAAGAAGATTATAAACAAAAATTAAAATTTATTCGTAAGATTTCTGGTCAATTCGTTTATAATTTGCAAAGTAAATGTTGGGAACATTTAACAAACTCTACATTGCTTTATATTGTTTTGTTTTTAGCAGTTTGGCAAAGCAAACTCTGGAAAAAAAAAAGCTTGTTTAAAATCTGATTATTGATAATTTTCTTGACATCTACAAACACTGAAAAAGTCATCTCACTTTCCCTTATTTATGTAAAATTGTTACCTGTGCAATGAGCGGTGAGTCAAGGACAACCGAGGCCGCGCCTCCAATATCCCCGCTTCGGGAGCACATAAACCCGGGCGCCGGGCAGCCAACGCGGAGCTCGCAAGCTCGGTTCTCTCTCTCCATTCGAACTTGCAGCTGGCTCCGGCCTCGGCGGTATATATCCGCCGTGGTTACTGTCTCTGTCAATGACCGACTACGTATTCCTCAAATTTTATGGACATTAAATATCAAACGAGGGGTAATTACGGTAGAAGTCCCTTTATGGACTATAACTAGCATTCTTTCTGTTTTATATGCCATAAACCGTACGCAAGCTTGCAGCACGTTGTCAATGTGGCTTCCATGCACGTGTATCAAGACGTGGTGCAATTCTTGGGAGAAAAACGAGGAATTCCGTCAGTTTAATGCAAATTATTGTAAAAATTGTGTTTTAGAAACATAAGAGCTATATTCCACTTTGTAGCAGACTTACAACCACATGTTTAGTGTTTATAGCTCAAATAGGAACTCGTAAAAGATAACTAACTGATACTACTGAGCCGATAAGTTAGCTTGATTCACAGGAAAACATGTATATCCCTAAATACACGTGGACTTAGTTATGTGGCTCCCTCCATTAGTCACTAGCTTACTACGTCGATGCCCTATTGTAAAAACCCAACGGGCAAATTAATATGGCCCATATAAGCCGCCACCACATTTTATGTTATTAGCTAATATGGGAGAGCATCTAATAATTTATTGCTCTGAATGGTGATAATGCTAGATTTACTGCGCGCTATCGCGAAGGCTTAAACTGAAACAATAAAAGCCGTTAAGGCAAATTGAACAAACAATAAAAATAATAATAATAATAAAAAAAATCTTTTTTTTTTTCCCAATAATTCCTACACAGAAAAAAAAGAGCAGCCATACACAAACGCACACGCACATACATACACACAAAGATATAAACTAACAACAACAACAAACACCACTGACGGCTTTCAAATGAAGCTTCTCTAACTAAGAAGGCGGCGATCAAATTAAAATAAATAAATAACAATAATGTCGAGCATCTTACATGTGGATAAACAGCAAAAGCATGCATGCTCTCACATGCCGCGCTTCAAAATCCCGCGCAATTTGGCATTCACTCCCCCTCATAGGTGACTATCAATTAGGCACGGGACGACAACACATTACACGGGACCGGGTCGTTATAATGTTTTACAATGCCTTACCTGTAATTGACATCCAAGGGTAACGAGGAATTTCTGGAGCCGGGTTGCTGACAGGTTGGGAGCATGAGTTTAAATTGGAGGCGTCCGTGCCCGCGTGGTGGTAGAATTGCGACGGAGACACCATGCTGGTGGCCGAAGTACAATTCTGAAGATTCAGGGAGTAATTAGCCGCGGCGGCCGCTGCTGCTGCTGCTGCATCGGAACTGTTTTCGTTCGAGTAACGACAAGATTTGGCAAGTTCTGGGTTAGAGCAGTAGGGAACACAAGTCGCCGAAGACACGCTGGTTTGGTGTGGAACAGTTACGTAGGGGTACATCCTGGGCTGATGGGGGCTGTAATTCACCACGCTGGGTCCTGACTCCGACTGATACTTAGGTAACATACTGTCTATAAAATTTGAACTCATTTTACACCATATTTCTTCCCGACACTAAAACAGAATCTTTTATACCTCGTAGCAAATGGATCCTTACGGTAATGGTCACAAAATATCGGCTGTCTTGACATGTAAACAATATCAACCAATCACATATCAGATGTCACCATCAGCCAATCGCATGGAGATACGCTTTGAATAAATTATAATGCTTATGAGGTAGGTTTTTTGGAAATATGGCTCAGGTTATTTGCTTTGTCTAGTATCATAGGTCCCATATACAAGTGTTTAGTGCATAATAACTAGTTTTGAATTTAGCGACATGACATCCTGTCACCATAGCGAGGCAGGGAAAACATGTCCGGTCCGAGCGTCAGTCCACGCGGCCACACCACCGTTTCGGCTCGGGCGAACACTTCGTAAGGTTTGCCACACTTTCTTCTCTCTCCTCTATTAGTCTATTCCAACTTTGTTATTTATCTCGTAAGTCACATGCTGCTTTCATGCCGGTCCGTCGGTCCGCTCGGTTCTGTTGGGGAAGGATCTGCGCACTTGCTGGAGATAAATTAAGTCACTGGTTCGCTGTTTAGAAGCGTAGTGATGCACTCCAGGTCGGGATTGCAATTGCGTATGTACGTCTCATCGATCCGGGGGTGTTTTCCTTGATAGTTACTGACAGACACGCGCGTGTCTGCCGCAAGCTCTTAGCCCAACTGGTATCACTCACTCACCCTTGCGCATGGTGGAGCTGTGCAGGGAGCGCTGTGGGGTGGGGTGAGGTAAGGCAGCACAGGAAAACTCCTACGGAAGGGCGCCGAGCAAAAGAAGAAACTGGCCCGACCGTGCAAAATTCCGCCGAGTGACGATGATGATGATGTCCTCGTGAGCCCACTGGAATTAAGGTGATCGTTCATGCCCGCTTTTGCAGAGTGCGGGGAGGGGGTAGGGGGGAGAGAAGCAAAGACACGAGACTCCGAGGAGAATATGAAATGTTTCAGGGTCACGTGATCATGTCTCCGCTCAGCTCGGGATGTGAAAAGCGATCGAGCAGTGGTGTGTGACGCGGAGCTACGAGAAAGACGTTTTGGCCACTCCACCTCACTCGCCTAGAAAACGTCTTCCAAGTTTTATTTCGGTAGAACACTCGACGTACACGTACACACTCGGAATCGCCTTGCCGTTTCTTAACGACACTTTAATAGTCCTAAGGATTGAATTATGCTCGCTGATAGCAATGGCCCCCAACAAGAGTGGGGCGTCCCGAACGGCGCAGTAAAGTGTTTTAACCCACCTGCACATAAATTTATTTTTCTTGTGTTCGGTAGTCAATTTTGTCCGCCTCTTTTCGCCCTTAAATGACAAGAAGACGGCACACTAGTTACGTGATATACCTGGCTACGTTTATTAGCGAACCTAATCGCTTAATCGTCGAAGAATCACATTCTTCGATGTACTAACGGTTTTTTTATATGCTCACGTAAATGAGATAAGGATTTTATTGCTTAGCTCTGTATTCAGATAAGCTTACCACCAACCCTCTCTCTCTTTTTTTTTTCTTTTTTTATTCGCCCAGTTGACACTTCGCACCCAGTGGACACCTAATGTTCCATTATGTAATTAGCGAGAAATAGGTTGTCGCGGAAAACAAAAAAATAGCGGTAAAAAAAAAAAATTAAAAAAAGTTTTTCAAATTGATTTTTTGTTCGTCGAGGTGTTATTTTGAAAGAAAAAAAAGGTTTAGAATTATCACTTTTTTGTTGTTATTGTAGTATTTTGACTTCTTTTTTTAACATAATTGGAATATATATTTATGAGGGAGGGAAAAATTAAAAAAAGTGAATAATAAGATAAAATGAAACAGGTTGTATTAAAAAAATAATCACTCACCGTCCATTTGGGCCATTAAGTTAGTTAAGCCTAACACAATGGATAACAGCAGTAACACCGCTTAACAACGTGTTAATCCCCGCTTTCGTTAAGCCTTCATCTTATCGCTTGGATGTGCAAAATTGACTAGAATAACAATAATGGTCAAGCTCGTATTCAGAGTCCGGTTAAAGGAATTATGATCGGTAGTGGGGATAGAAGACGATCGCCAAATAGCGCGAGCTTTTACATAACAAAATAAGACCGACTGAACTGTATTTTCCCGAATGAGTGCAATCGATGTCAGACAGAAGCGAGTACCCGGGCGTCACATGCATAACTTTAGTACGAGCTTCCATCGGCCATAAACTATCGCTTGCATAACTCAATCAATGGACAAGGATATTAATTTGTTTTTACGCGTTGATGGGTCGGTCCGAATGGGAATGCGGGGTTCGATGGGGCCCTGGGAATGGTCCCCGCAGTCATTAGAGATAATGTGTTTCAGCGGAAGCTCCGACTCAGGTGGGTGAGCTTCGGATTGGAAGGAGTGAATCGGTTATGTCACTCGCAGTCAATATTTGGCGGCGGACACGGTCCCTGCCACGCGATGCGAATGGGTCTGGATGGGACTCAGTCAACCCCCTAAACAGCTTCCTCGTTGCAAGAAAAAATTGCGGAACCTTAGAGCGATGACATGTGGTCTCGTGGCGCCTGGAGTTGTAAGTACTAGTAGGCCGTTAGCAGTCTCGTAGCGTGTAAGGGTTAAGTACAGCGTTTCTGCACAAATACCGAGCTTATCTAAACACGTGCCTCCCCATCATTGAAAGGGAAGCCATAAGCTAAATACATGAGCATTTTTACAATATAAACTACGCTAAAATATAGCTTAATGAGACTCTACTGAGAGCCGTAACCTTGAGTCTAATGTTAGGACTCGCGCGCCGACATTATGGCAGCCATGTTAGGTTTAATTCATTTGCCACTAGCAGCCATCCATTGCGAGGAGTGACTGCTTCTCCTTTCATTCCAAACAATGCAGACGCATCATCCACTCACATACCATTTACCTGTCCGTAAATTATTGGGAAATACAGTAACAAGATTAATTCACTTACCGGCAATCAGATTGTCTGACATTATGTAGTCCACTTGCAAACCCGTTCACTTGTACGAAAACAATTAATGCAACTTGATTTTTTTTTTCTCTCTCTTTCAACCTTCTATGTTGAACTTGATGTACATGTGTAATTTTCTCAGCATACAATGGTTGCTGTTGGTGGGTAGATAAGGCAGGCAATCGAAAAGGGAAAGCGTTTATCGACTAACAACAAGACTTTATTTATTTTATCATTTTTGATTTTTTTCAAAAAAAATTTTAAATTAGAAAATAAAAATAAATATTCTTAAAATTAAGAAAAATGTTAATTTTTTTTAATAGACCTGTTTTCTTCTTTTAGTTTTGCTTAGATCAGGAAAAGTTGCTAAAATTAATTTGCAAAATTACTTAGCATTTAATTGACATTAAATTTAATTGTTTAGTATTTCAATTTATGGATATAAAGTAATAATTTTTAAAGCAGAAAAATGTAGCGCAGTTCTTAATCAGGTTAAAACAAGACAAAAAAAATTGTTTATGAATAAAAGCAGGGAAATAATTAATAGCTGTGTTCTATACAAAACATCGGTAATTATATGTTTTCAACAACGATAGCAATTTAATTTTAATTCGAAAACAATTGACAAATGAAATACTGTTGCATTATAGTAGATTATGTTAAAAATTACCGATTTAAAAATTAGAAAAAAAATAAGAAAATTCTATTAATTTATGAATACATAAATTTAAAGTGCAGTAATTGAATATATAAAATTTAAAAATTTTCAATTTTTTTTTTCAATTTCTGCTAATCTATCTAGCTGTTAAATTAAAAAATTATCATGATATTCATTAAATTTCTAAACTTTCTTAATGTTTCAATATGACATCGTAATATGTTTTCAGGAAAAAGTCAGTTTGAAAATTATTACAAAAATAAATGAAAGAATATTCATTTTATTTTCTTTATTGTATGTATGTATAATGATTGTAGTTTATTTATGTATGTATGTATGAATGTAGGCCTAAGTGTGTATAAAAGGGAAAAAAAAATAAATGATTTTTGTTTTTGTTTTTGGAAATTTTATGTTATGTAAAACTTTGACACACACACAAAACATAGACACAAATCTCCATTTTCGAAAAATAGTTAAAACAAAAGTCGTAGACTAAATCAATATTTACATGATAAAATGTCAGTCTCCTTTTAGAATATTCTATAATGACATTAAATATTGACGTTATGTTTGAAAAGATTATTTTATTTCACTCGATTTTTTTTTATTATTTTTACTTTTGATTGAAAGTAGTAATGAAATATGTTATTTAAAAGTTTATTATTTTTCAAATAAAAGAGGCTTAAGATTCCAAAAAATTTCAAATTTTGAAAAAGTAGGAGCAGTCCTGCAATGTTGTACAATGTAGCAGAGAAGTTTAACCCTTTGTAATTGGGGTTCAGCAACTTTTCAGCAAATATTTCTATTTTCCAAAGTTTTTTTCCCATGATTTCATTTTTCACATTTGTCGTATCGGAGAAAAAAAAAATCAAAAATTTATTATTTTCCCCGATTTATTTCCCCATTTGCCCATTATTATTAATCTAAAATATAAGTCATGATTGAGAGGGGGGGGGTGCTCGTAGGAACCTGTAAAACATTTTTAATCATTTAACAGGTGATGTTTGCTCAGGATTTATAAATGTATAGATTTTAATTCACCATTTTGTTTATTATGGATTTCTCATAAGAAATAGATTAACAGAACCCAAAATATTTGTATAAAAAATGATTTTTTTTTTCTAGATCCAATATGGATTGGCGTCGTTATGGCACTATAATCTGGTCCGAACTCGTATAACTTTAGTTGATATTTAATTCTGATAATAAATGATCGTCTTATTATTAATTTTTCCCCCAATAATTTAACACGCTTGATTCGATAATACTTTATTATGTTTTATGATGAAATTAAAAATTATGGGAAAAAATACTATTGAAGAAGGCTATAGATGCAATTGGAATCTGTACGCCTACTATATTTTATTTTTTTAACCTATAAATTTAAAAATATATTATTTTCAAAAATTTATTCTGTAAAATTAACTTAGTTTGAAGGCAATGCCTTCTTGTATTATGTAATATTCATTTGCTTTATTTAACAAATTTTTATCGTTTTTACTTTTACCGGTTTTACTTATTTTAAAAACTTTTATCGTTTTTATCACACACTTTTTCAAATTAAACCCCACGATTTTCAAATTCATCTAATTTAAGTAATTCCTTTTTCTAATAAATAAATAAATAAAAATAACTATCTTACCAATTATCCATTTATGTTATATTTCAAATAATGTAATTATGTCCTTTTTTAGAAAATTTGCATGTAAACTTTTTAGGCTAAAGAGATTTTTGATACAACCTGTATACGTGTAATTAATGTTATCTTCCTATCAGATTTCATTTATTTTTTTTTCTGTAGTTTTAAATAACCTTTTTATTTTCTGAAACACGAAGCGCAAAACAAATTTGGGCAGTCTGTACGACAGTCTTGCCAGAGTCACGTGATGGCCAAGACAGTGTCATTAGATGGTGGGTGTCCAGTGAATATTTATCACCGCGTTACGGACGCAATGATAGCGACTCATCAACGATACTCGGGCTCCCGAAGAACTGCGACACGATTTACGGCCCAAAACTGCTATGACAGCATCTTTCTTATTGATTATCCTAATTGAAATGTTGTAATGGCGACCAACCAAATGGCAAATCGAGAGCAATAAAAAAGTTTTCCTTTTGAACGACCCATCTTATTACCCATTCTATTAACATTTGGGAGTCTCAAAAAAAAAAATAGAAGCAGAAGAATCAACGGATGAGATATTCAGAAGACTAACTGAAGTCACAAAACATTTTCATCAAAGCCTGCTGACCTTAAATATATCTAGACTATCAAATAAGGAAATATTGTAGAAACAATCTTAAAATCATTCATCTTTTCCTTCCTCATTTTGTTTTCAAGGATTTTTAATGTGAGATTGTTAACATTGTAAGCGATCGGAAATTTCAAAAATGCACAAAAAAAAAAAAATGCTTTTTTAACAAAATCAACAAAATACAACAAGAGCAGTGAGAAATTAACAAATACTGTCGTGTTTACTTCTAAAGACAATTTTTAATTAGGATTGATTTCGGATGAGGAAATGATACTGCTGTTTTGGATCTAAGATCTAATTTTTGTTATCAACTTACGTTCATTTTTTCTCTTTTAATGAATCTATAAAGATATCTTGAACCATTTGAGTAACGTGAAAAGAGATTCTGTAATTACCTAGAAAATTTTGTAGCATTTTTTTTTATATCTTATTTTTGAGGATAAGCTCACCTTGATAATCAAAAGTGCATTTTAAAAATTACTTCTAATAAAATTATCAGGCTAATATTTGAAAATGTCCGAAGAATAATAAAATTTAAAAGTGGTCACTCAGCAGCCTTTTTCTTCTAAACTTAATTGTCATTCCAGTCATGAACTTTTTCAAACAAGGTTTTTAATTTATATTTGAGTTTGATATGTTTAAAGTTTTTTTTTCTTTAATAAAAAAAGAAAGCTGGTCAAATGCAGTTCGTAAATGAATATATTTAGTGAATTCGAAATAATTATTTAATTTTGACGTTATTTTATATTTGTTAACAACACGTATTCTTTTACAGAAATGACAGGGGCCCAAAAGTCAAATGTAAATCATAAATTCAAAGCATTGAATTGCTGGACTGAAATGTTCAAAACTGATACCAACATCAACGTTTTCTAGCTAATTTACATTTAATAAGAAAGACCTGAAAGAATTTTCCTTTGGGTATCAGCTTTTTTCTGTTGTGAGTTTTAAATTAAAATGTCGATGATTTCTTTAAAAATAAGACACGAGTTCTTAGCATAAGTCGAATCCTGAGCTATCATTGGCCAAGACAAATGAACCTTAGGATAAAAAAATGTCACAATTTAAATATGGTGTCTGTTGCCTGAGGTTAAATCCCAGATTTCTCTGGTGGTAAAATCAGAAACGACAAAAACTACAATTAAAATTCTATCCACGAAAATGACCAATTTGGTGAGGAGAGCTTCTTGCTTTGAGAATCAACCTGAACTTCAGTATTTGAATCTAAGAGCTGTGTAAGAGAATTTTTACAAGTTTTTATTTCTTTTATCTCTTTCTCCTATGTCCAGCCGATCAATTGGAAAAGGAAAAAAAGGAAATTGCCTAGATTATAACTTCCAAAGTTCTGTGTGGAAAGTTTTTCCTTTTGTTGATATTTTCAAAAAAATAAAAAAAAATGTATATAAGTAATGATTTTGCATATAATTCAAGAAATTTACATTACTAATAATTTATGAGAAGATTTAAAAATGTAAAACATGTCACCTTGTAACCTTGTACGGCAAAGTTTATTTTTATATTTAACTTAAATTTAATTCATGAACATTGTAGAGTTTCTTAAAATGGCTTTTCAAAAGAAAATTAGGAGTAATCTATATTTACTTGTGTCTTTACTTAAAATTTCTAAATGTTATAATATATGAGATTGTATTAGTTTCGCTAACATAGTAATTCATTACATTAATCATTGATTGAAGAAAAAAAAGCATATCTTACGAAGCTAAAATGAAGTGTATTAAATTATTCTATAATTAATTACTTACTGTTAAGTGTGAAAAAAATTAAGATTAAGCCATTAAAATAATTATCATTCATAAAAAGTTATCATCTTTGTTAAACTTTTATTTATTTATTTATGAACATGATTTAATTGTTAAAAAAAATTGCAAACAATATCTTCTATTTGAATCATCTTTATTTAGACCTTAAGATAATTAAAAAAAAAATAATTTATTATTAATACTACAATTAATATTAATAAGAATGTAATGTAACTTAATTTCCAGACATAAATAATATTATTAGGTTAGATAAATTAATTTACTTTATTATAAACAAAAGATTTAACTTATTAATTTTATATTAATTTAAATTTATTATTATTATTATTATTCAGTATTCCGTTAAAAAACAAGCAGGCAAAAAACAATATCATTTTTAATTAAATACAATAATTTTATATAATAATATATGATATTATATTATAAGAAATCAATTTGCAAATATTTTATAAATAGAAAAACTTTGTAAAAGTATTTTTAAGATTACTACAGCAAGATCTTTCCGAATTTTTATTATTTTTTTTTTTTTTTTTTTATACATTCATAGCATGTGGAATTTAATGAGATTTTTTTTTACGAAGAAGAAAAAAGTTTCTCCACATCTAAATTTTATTAATTCATATTTTTAACTGTATACAGTTTTAGTCTGTCTAAACATATTTTTTTCAAGTTATCCTATCAACAATCATTAAGTACTCCAAAAAAAAAAAAAAACTATATAAAGAAAAAAAGATACAAGCCTACACATAAATTGTTTTTTTCTAGTCTTCTAAAATAGCCTTGATTGATATTACTATCTTTATTTTCTTTATTGATGGGATCTCCCTCGCGATCCAAAATTTCAGTTTTGGACCCCTATGCAATTTCTTGCTATACGGTGTTACATCCCTGGAATATTCCTAACGGGTTTCTGTGCAGTATTATTTTAAAAAAAAAAGTATTATCCATACGTTTATTTTAATACGATAATCAAAAATATTATTCGTAAAATATGCTATTTTATTTATGATACGTTTACATTATTTTTTTTTTTTTTTTTTTTTTGTAAATCAGTTTTATAAAATATTACTATTGAATATTTTTTTTTAAAAAGGTTGTTATATGTTCGTGTTATGTAGGAAGAAAAAAGACATGTAACTTAAAAAAAGAAAGAAATTAAGACAATCATTTCCTATGACAAACTATTGAGATAATTGGCATTTAGTGAATATGTTCATAACCTGCTAAGAATAACTCGATATAGTTTTTTTTTAAAATAAAATAATAATAATGTTAAAAACAATCCAAAATCTTCAGTGATTGAGATTATAACTTCTTATCTTAGTTGAAAGCTTTTATATCAAACCTTACAAATCAAATTAAAAGTAAAGAGCTTAATTCTAACATATTTATTAAAAAAAATCAGTTGAAAATATAAATCAATAAGCCCAGACTTAAGATTTAAAGTATTAAAAAAAAATGCTGAGCGAAAAAACATGTATTTTTACATGAAAGTAATAATAAAAATAAATTGAGATATATATATTTTGAAATATGAATTTTCATTGTACTAAAAGAAATTAAAAATAAATAAAAAATAAATAATATGAAGCTATAAATAACGCACTTCTACGATGGAAACATTTACGAGAAATTGAAATGTCACTGGAAGTGTAATTCAAAAGGTGATTTCCACATTTATGGTCTCATCTATCAAAACGTCAAGATAATTCAATGTGTCGGATATTTCATGAATGCATTACAGGCTCCTAACACAGCTTCAACCGAATAACAAAACGTATTAGTAATAAATAGAACAGGATTTCTAACGAATTTGTGGGAGGTTCGAGTGGGACGTTGTGGGAAATTCTGTATGGAAGTAGTCGTAAACATCGCTGTAACTCCCAAACACTAACTATCACTCAAGTTCAGATACTGTTGCAGGGTGTTTTTTTAAAACATTAAATATTACAAATTGGAATAAAATAAAAATTAATGTAACAACAATTATAAAACAAACTAAAATTATTACATAATTATATAGATATTGTCAAAAATAAAATATTTTGGAAACTTAAATTGTTAAATAATTTGATACTGATCTAATTTATTTCGTAATAAACCTAACTATTAGATCGAAATAAAATTTCATTAAATCACGATAAATTTCATTTTGATAGTTCTAAAGAATATAACAGCTGTCATTAATTTCATACATTTAAGTAATTTCATGATTTTTTTCCAAAGGTAACATATAGTTTTCACCTTCTTTGTCAATTTCATTATTTTTCATTATTATTATTATTATTTGTAACTCTCATTACAATCTTTCCTGAATGTAATCCTTCTATGGATGCCTTCATTCTTGACTAGGGTTTCTATGGAAAAAAATTTTTTTTTTTATTCTAATGACAAATAAATAGTCTCGCACTATAGAAAAATACTTAATCTATGTTCATCTTGTGGCATACATCATTCGAAACATGCACTGATCTCTTTTTTATTTATATCTTTCATTAACTATTTTCTTAAACATTACAAATACTGTTAATGCAACAATATAAATTCGATTAGATCAAAACCACGTTTCTCTACTTAGTCTATTTGTTATTTTTTAGTCTTATTTTTTATTGAAATGTAATACAATAACTTCATTGAAAAAGTTCCTAGTAACTTATAACTTGTTTCTTTAAAAATTGCTCTTACGATAACAGCAAGTCTTTTGTGTAGATATTAAACTCAGGCCTAACGAAAAAACAATATTTTCATATTTAATCTATTTAAATTGGATATTTTTTTAAAAAAAAGTTACAACGAACTTTTTGTATTTTCTTCTTTTCTTTAACACTTACAATTTAATATCCAAAAAAGCGATCCATTAAAATATTTTAACTGAATGGTACCATCTATGAAAATTATATCTATCTATGTTTTATGAAAAATATTAGTCTAATTTCGTTAACAGCAATTTTTCATAATATTTTATTGTGAGCTTTAGAAGAACTTTATAGGGTTAAATCTACGGATATTAAGCGATGTATAAATCTAAAGAAAAATGTTGAAAAGTTAAATTAAGTTCTTGATGATTTAAGTTCATTAGGTTCGAAATAGTCTCCCCTGTCGAAAAATTCTGTACCGGTAGTTGCTTAAATATTTCAGGACCTTCATATTTTATCGGATCCCAATAATATTAACGATCTTAAATATTTAGTGAAGCAATCTCCACTTCTGTATTATTCTGCAACAACCTTCTTCGAAAATTTAAAATATTCATAAAATTAATTTCATCCAGGCTATTCGATTGCGCATCAAAGATATAAATAGAACTTCGTATCCTGAAATTTTGCTGTAATGAAACTCCTGATCTTGGAGTAAAATTCCTCGCACATTTTGAGGAACTTTTCAGGAATATTTAAAATTTATATCGACTTTTTATTTTGGAATTGTGAGAAATATAAATTTATCCTAAGTAGAAAAATACGGAAAAAATATATCTGGAAATATGGAATCTGTAAAAATATATTTATATAAAAAATTAATCTATTTCTGAAAATAAATTATTATAAAAAATAATTTACATTTTTTTTATTAACCTATAAATTATTTATACAAGAAACACCGAAAGCCATGAAAAGAACAAAAACGTTAATAGGCTTTATTATTATGTTTTTGATAGGTGTAATTTTACTTAGTTATGGATTCATCTTTTTAACTTGCACAATATATTCTGTATCGCTTTTATTACTCCAAATTAACAAAGGGCAACACAGTGAACACCTGTAAATGGTTGCTAATAGAATGGGGGATTTTTTATTTTTTTATTTTAAATAAAAAATAAAACTCCTGTGAAAAAGAAAGGCCTATTTATTCCTGTGCAGTTCATGGATGTTGGCTTTTAAGCTTCACATTTTAAAAAGTTTCCCAAAAGTTTTCTATTTTCTCTATATCTATTATAAAGAGAAAAATAGATGCATCTTTTCTGGCATCTTGTTTTTTTTTTATTGTTACGGTTTTTATTGTTTTGGAGCGTATAAAAGAAATACTGTTGCCAAGATAATAAAAATATTTTTTTAATTTTTTTTAAATATATATTTGATTTATGAAAATGAATTTAATATACATATATATTCTAAGATAGATAGCCAGTCTAACAAAGTCATTTCAAAAATATTTTTTGAAAACACGAACAATTTTCGACAGTTTAGATTTTTTACATGAAAGAAAAATCGGCATTTCCATATTAATTGAGAAAAAAAAAGTTTGAGTTCCGTAACTTTCTTATGACATTGTCTTCTTTATAATATGATTTCAAGATGATCCAGTTGAGTCTTTTAGTTTTTCAGTTCCTTTGAAAATTTAAGCTCCAAGTGCCAAAAAATACTAATAAACCGTAAAATGTAACAAAAACTTTAAAATGTTTTTCCCTTTAATAAAATGAGTTAACGTAGGAATTATGTTAATTCCATTATGATATTTAGTTCAGAAAAAAGTCTTTTTAAATGAGATGTTTAATTATTTTAGAAAACTTATGGGGAGATATGTTTTTTTTTGTTTTATTTTCTAAATTTTAATTGATCGATTGAATTATGCTGTTAAGTACAACTTCCAATGTAATTATATGCAGACAATGAGGAAAACTCGTAAAAAAAATCGCAGAAATCAGTATATTTTTGTGTGAAAGACGTTCAAAATGATTTCTATAAAATATGTTTTAACTTCAAGCAAGAGTTATAGGAGAAGAAGAAGAAAAAATCGTACAAATAAAAAGCTTTTACATACACATAAACCCGTTTGAAATAATTTTATACTTGGCTATGTTTGCAGGACGTGAGCAATAGATGACAAGATTAGTGGGACTGGTCATTGTCAACGGCCACATGTTGATAAAAGGAGATTTAAATGCCGTTATGAAATCATGCTCCCTAATGGAGCAAAAAGATGTTTCATTTTTCTTAATGATGACATTGATGATATTGCTTGTGCTAACAAACTCAGATCGTTGGCTACTGGTATTCCACCATCTCTTAATATTTGATCTTTCTAAGAACAGTTTTCTAAAATATTTCAAACACATAGATTTGAAATAAAAAATAACTACCACATTAAAATACAATTAAGATTTCAAACTTACTAACAACTTTTTACTAAAAACAGTTTTTGGAAAGTTAAAAAAAAATTACTAAATATGTGCATATTCTTAATAAAAAATAGAAACCTTTCAAAAACAATTTACTTTCTTAATTTCTTTCAATAATACTATATAAAACTATGTTTTCAGAATCTTGCATATTTAGTTTAATATTAAACAATATATTTAAAATAGATTCAAGAAAAAAACAAAGGTAAATAAATTATTGTCAGATTCCTGATTCCTGATATTTTCAAAGAACTTCTTGTACTTTTTAATTTCTGGAGGTACAAGCAATTCAAGTTATCAAAAATAATATTTAGTCTAAGTAACAGTAAATGACTCTTCTAGTTAATAAGCAAATTGTATAAAAGCATTTCTTTCCTTTTAATATTTCCAGTGAATAAGGACAAATTGGAAAGAAACAAAAAGTATTTTTTTAAGGAGAGTATTTCTCTGCAAATCGGAATCTTATGTCGTGCATTTACTCATCAATCATAATTCCCTGTAATCACAAGAAATGCCTGAGATGTCCTCCCCAAATATATATATGCTGACGTAACCCATACATATATACACTAATTATTGATACGATTTTGTATCAAAGAAAGGCATAACAGAGACTTAAATATTAAAAGATTAGAATCTCAGAGTTGGTAAGCTTGATTTAAATCTTGAAATATTGTAAATTTGAACATATAGGATTAAAAAATAAGATAATAAACGGGATACGAATAAAAGAAATTGGCTATTCAGTTTGATTAGATATGTCCAATATCTTGAATGATTACAACAGCTGGAATAGAAAGATAGTTATGTAGTATTCTATTATAAACACAATTTCAAATAATAATAAAAAATAATAGAAAGCACCGTTAAAGTAATTTGCTATCAAGTTTTATAATTCTATATGGCTTCGTCGTCGCCTACATTTGCTTTACACTTCATTAATTTGATAATGCTTCTTATAATCATTATACACTCGTAAAATAAAATAAAAAAATACTTCAAAACAAAACAAAAAGACTGAAAAGACGGTTCGATTTAGGTTATCCTTTAACCTGTAGCGTTGTAAGGTATTCCATACAGAATAACAAGATAAGGTTATTACATCAGATTGTAACATTCATTAAATTTTGAATAACAAATTGAAAAGAACCATCGCAGCATTGTAAGCTTTCTTTATTACTTAAAGTAATTACTTGACATTGTTACTCGCCAATTCAGAAGGTTTGGCCAACTTTGAGAGGGTATAGAGAAGTCGATGTGTAATAATGCTTCTCTAGGAACTTCTGTCAGCCGATGTGATTCTGTAGTGTTGTAAAGTTATTTGGAATATAGTTGGGAAGAGGGAGCTTCTTCACGGAACGGTCGTTACCTCCTGTTACTGCGTTTAAATGAACAAATGTATAAAGCCTTTTTAGAAAAGATTGTGCCTGTCTTAGAAAGAATTTTACCATCCAAATTTGGATGTACTTGGTTAAGACAGAAGTAATACTGCATTGATATGTAAAAAAACAACGGATATTGCGTTTCAGAGATAGCGGACAGTAGCAATGATTAGCATCGAGTTCCTACATTTGACATTAGATGTCAAATGCCTATTTTTTTATATTGACATTGAAGAAATAGCCATTCGATGTCAAATGTTACATTGACATAGAAGAAAATCTCATCTCCCTTTCATTCTACTGACTCTGAATGTTCTAAAGAGCTCTTACTTAAGGTACTTGCTGTTTCACAAACAGTCATGATGGTGCCTGAGAAAGTGACAGAATTTGAGCAGTAGGTCAGAATTTTCTTCTCCAGCCCAATATTACTCTGAAGTTAGAGATTGCCACTTGTAGCATTTGCTATAGTTTTGGTTAATTATAAAGGAAACGTAAACAAATTACTGGAAATTATCAAAGTAATAATTAAATGTAGTAAATAAAATAATAGAAGCTTATTGTTTAGGCTTTTCACTGTGGCTCAATTTGCACCGAAATCATTAGGAAATTTATATTGATTAGTGTAATTTATCGTTAAATGTTTCAGCTTTCTAAGCATGTTAGCACGGATTAGGGTGATTTAGAAAGCCATTTAATCGTGATTTTTCAGTTCTTTATTCTTTTATCTGCACCAGAAAAAAAGGTGCGCAACCCGATCGGGTTCGGGTTACTTACGGTGTTACTTCGTCTCCCCTCTCCCCAAATAAGGAGAGAGGGTCTGTTTAACAAAAGATGGGTTTATTTGAGCTTATTTAATTTTCTCCGAATTAAAAAAGAAAGAAATGAAAGTGAAAAAAAAAAATATATTTTTTATTTAATATATTTTATTATCTTTTTATTTATTATTAATACATTCTTTCTTTTTAAGAAATTTGTGTATGGTTTCAGAATTCTATTAAAAAAAGTATAGCTGGAGATAACAACAGGTCTTGCACATGTATATGACTGCTATCATTTAGGCTTAAACTATTTTTTTTAAACAATGTAGATCTAAATGGTTGTTAAATTTCAGCTGTAGCCAAGAAAATAATGAAATTCTTGCATCATCAATTTATTTTTTCGGTATAGAAATGGTGACTTCATAAGCCTTTATTGCTGCAAAAGAAAGATAGCGAATCGTCTCAGATTATTTATGACTATATTATTGTTTACAGAACTAGGGAATTGTAAATAAAATTAAAATCATAAACTGAATTTGTCGTGACAAGCGATAAACACAAGTTCTCCCCTAACAAGAATCTGTTATCTAGTTCCTTTACAAAGAAACCCTACTATTCCTGCTTCATAAAACCCACACTTTCAACGAAGTTTAAGCAGTTACACCAGTAACTAATGCTTTTAACCTTAGGGAACAAAAACTCCCCTTGTGCATGTAGCTATTAAGAAGTAATCAACTATAAAAATGACAGAGCTGCAGATACAAATTTGTTGACAGTAGCTCTTGGTACTGTTTTATTTGATTTTTAAAATTTTATTGCTTTTTAATAATTAATTTACTTTTTTTTTTTATGATCATCCCAATTCATTCCACAGTTGTTAAGATAGGTTTTATCGTTCTAAGTAGGTCATAAAAATTAAAACACATATAAAGTAACAGCAGTAAAGTCGTAATAAACTTAATTCAGTGTGTAATTTAGTTCTACTTCTTGCTTAGCTTCTTCTTTAGAGAAGTAACTAAATTTAACTTCTTATGAATTAATTTCATTCCAAAACAGATTAATACATAACGAAAATTTTCGTATAATTTAAAGGAAAAACAGGAAAAATGAAGTCTTTCAAGCGTGAAGTCCTGTAAATGGATATATTTAGAGCGGAAGCTGAAATAAATAGTTTTTCGAAGATTGGGAAGGAGCTAGGAAACCTTTAATAAGCAAATCTCGAACAGCTAGTTTGTTTTTGTTTTAGCGTCAGACAAAACTAATTCATTAAAGCGATAATTTCAATCAATTCAAGTTTGGGTAATGTTAAAATTACAATATTAACACTATAAATATTTGGTCGTAAATAAATGTGAAATATATTTAAGCTGGTTTATGTAAAGCAGTCTATGTAAGTTATTACACTTCTAATTACTTTTGAGTGTATTTAAAATTTTTCTTGCAAAAAGCAAAGAAAAACAACTAGAATTTCTCTAAGAACAGGTTAATAATATTTTAGGAAAGAAGCTTATCTCCATTCATCTACAGAGCTAAGTCTTTATTTTCCAATCATTAACTATTTTTTTTTTCCTGTCCATTCACTCTACAAGATCACCAACCTCATCTTCATTTCTTTCAGGGTAAGCCTTTTCCATTAATTACTTTCCTTTGTTTCTTCCCATTCTCCTTTTATTCAAGATAATTATATCACAGTGTTGTCTTTAGGTAGCAAATGATGTCTATTAAAATCCTTCCGATTGTTTTACAAGTTAATACCTTCTTTTGTAATTCAATGTCAGAAAGGAAAAGTTATTTTTAAAAATATTCTTATGAATAATTTTGTAATATATGAATGTGTTTACTTTATTGTATTGTTTCCAAATTGAAACAGAAGACTTATTTTATTTAACCCGTTCCACTTAAACTTGAAAAATATTAAAAGTAGAAATCTGTTGAAATTTGAAAGCTTATCGAAGCAAGCCCAATTTACAAGCGCTTTTAAGAAAGAATGTGTTAGATATTGCACATCTTTTTGTTTCTCTTGATTTAGCTCATAAAAGAAAAAAGATAAAGACATATAATTTTATAATTTTAATTGTGGCTAGTTTTCCACTATCATAATATATTACTTAAGTCTACACTGATCTTTGTTTCTTTTGTCTAATGTTGATGTTACTATAGTATTTTAGTCGACCATTGATGAAACACTTGATGATCACTGAAGAAGGGAGGTTCATTATAAATTTTTATTGTTGCGATGACTTAATAGAAAGAAATCACGCATATCATTCCTAGTCACATAACAATGGTTCTCAGAAATCTCAGACGGACAATTCCATTATGCTGTTAATTAGTAGCTTAACGTATACTTAAGCATTTTCTTGAACGTAACAACTTCATTTAAGTTGTTATGGTTATCTTAAGTTGTTTTTAAGATATCTATGTTAAGTTGTTAATTTGCTTTATGCTTTCGCAATGCAACCTGAGTAGAATATAGAATACACTGAAGCTCGGTTATAACGCGGTCTTTCGGATCCAAGAATTCGAAGATCGCGATATAACCGAACTTTTATTACTTCGCGACGTCAAATGTCGTATATCGCACCCTATTAAATCCCACACGATTCCAAATCGATTTAAAATGGTCATTTCGCGATTACCTACATCATTCAGAGCTACGTTAGAGAATTTTATATTTAAATACAGAAATCATTACCTTTTCAACACTTTGATGGGTTATATTAGCCAAAATCGATTTGGCGCCGCTATCTTGGCATCTTGTAGCTTCACGTGGAAACGACGAGTCAAGTGGATCGAAACTAGGTATTCATACGCCTATTAGATTACGTGGGCCTCTTTACTGGTTGTCATTGCAGAAAAATAGATCTCGATATTTATTTTGGTTAAACGAAAAAGTCCACGATTCTGGTATTTTTTTAAAGTATGTTGTATTTGACGCATTTTCGTAACATTAGGGTGACAATTACTGTAAATAATAAGGAAACAAGCATATTAATTTACACCTTTGATTTGATTTTAGGCGAAAAAACGGTAATTTTTTGCAATTTTAGAATTATACACCTTTTCAAAAATAGACGGGGTCCAAGACCAAATCGCGTTATATCCGAATTCGCGATATAAACAACCGCGTTATAACCGAGCTTCAGTGTATATAGAATATAAGGATGCAAGTGATCATAGATTTTCAAAATCAAGTAAATGAAAAATAGGTGAAACACACCAACGGAGAAATCGTGAACAAATCTGAAATCTGTTCTTCTTCTGAAGAGAGAAAATCGCCAGCCGGACAATAAATATGCCTTCGCACATTGAGCCAACATCAACGGGAATTCTGTACAGCTGTTTCATCCTTATTAGGGATCATCAGCAGAATATACCGTTGGTGTTTGGCTCAGATGCGCGAAAGCTTTACCTAAAAGCATTCTCGATTCCGGGAATGGGCCACCGAGATAAGAAACAATAAAATAAAAAATGATCCTGAAAGATCCAATGTTTTAACCCCTTGTCCTTTCACTGAAAGGCACTAAGGTTAAAACATTGGATCTTCTATCTCGGCGGCCCATTCCCGGGATCGAGAATGCTTTTAGGTAAAGCTTTCGCGCATCTGAGCCAAACACCAAGGGTATATTCTGCTGATGATTCTTAATAAGGATGAAACAGCTGTACAGAATTCCCGTTGATGTTGGCTCAATGTGCGAAGGCATATTTATTGTCCGGTTGGCGATTTTCTCTCTCCATTTATGAATAATTACGGACGTTAAACTTGCTTTCAACTGTTCTTCTTCTATTGCAGAGGTGTTCTGATTAATTCCTGCTTATCATTTTTACCAATAAAAAGCTAATAGATCGCAATCCGTATAATTTAATATATGTGTTTCTGTATTCTTCACATGTAAGCCTTATAACATGTGACCACGTATTAAATTAAATTGTTATCCACACACAGATGTTCATCCGCTTAATTGAAAATGAACGAAACCAAGTTTTCAAGATACCGTATTTTACAAGATATTACAAAAACATCAATTGTAAACAATATAAAAAAATTATGAAAAAGCGCTTATAGATTACAAATATTTATTTGAATAAATAAATAAATAATGAAATTGACGTTAAACATATGATTAACCACTGAATATGTTCATATTCTTTAAAAAAAGGAAAATTTGGAAAGATGATCGATGTCATTACAAAAGCAGTTTGTACTTTTTTCCTACTAAAGAAAGTGAAGAATTAATTTCTACCTCCACATTTCGAAACAATAACATAACAAGTAAGCCACTTCTGAAAAACCAAAAAACACAAAACAAATAAAAATTGGAAACCAACATCTATATTCAGATGATTCTGTGATGTAATCATCCTGGATTGAAAACAGGGTAGTTCAAGAAATTATTCACTCATCTTTTAATTATCAGTTGACAATGCTGTAGCTGCCTTCCAAGAACCATATTCTTACTAAGTTGCTATAGAATTATAAACTGGCAAAATAATTATAAGCCTTGACGAAATTTAGTAGGCCTAAGTATATCGTGAATTAAAATTAACTGAATTACGAGTAGTAAAATTTTTACGTGTGCAAATAATTTCAAATAAAAATTAAAATCTGACATACATACTAAAAAGATTAAAAAAGAAACTGTAACTGCGAACTCATTTCGAACACCGTTTGAAGAAGAATGCGTTTGAAGAAGAGCACCGTAAGGTGTTCGAAACTGGTCCGCAACTACAGTTTCTTTTTTACTCTTTTAGTCTGTATATCAGATTTTTAATTTTTATTTAAAATCAATTACTTTTACAATGAAAGTCAATGTATAACTAATCAGTTTCGTCAAAAGAGATTTGTAAAGAAAGAAAGAAAAAAAAAGATTTTGGATAGAAACCAAATTGTTGGCAAGAATTTTTCAGTGGTACAGTTTAGATTCTAGAAAACATTCTTGCTGGCCCTAATTTTAAAAATATTAGAGGGAAAAAAATAAAAGAGCACTAGTTATTCCTCTTCTTTATCATGCTAACTATAAATCTATATTAAAAAAATTGGATAAATCAAAATCAATCGGATATTTATGTCGAAATTGAAGTTCCTTGTTTCCTTCAAAGCTATATCTAATTGAAAGGGAAACACAACAGCAAACACTGGAAGAATGAACTATTAAATTTTATATTGCCATCTATATGTTAAAAATAGTAAAGGCAATATGAGATCTATAGTCATGAAATTATTTGACAATTCTTTCCAAGTAGGTGTGCAGTTTAAATTTGCTGATTTTCTGAAGAAAAACAGGCGAAATTAGAAATCATGAAGTTCAAAGATAGGTTTTGAAAGTATATGATTGAGATCAGTCAATTCAATTACGATATCAATAATGTTCCCCCAACATTGAAATAATGATCACATTTAGTACAGTGAAAAATAAGACAATGGAAACTGAATTCATTTTTGTAACGTGCAGTTAGCATGATTTTGATGGTCACTATTCACGTTTTGATCAAGTCTTCATTGTGAAGTGATTAGGGCTGTTAAATATTAAATTTAGTTGTTACCGAAAATTAAGGAGTAATGTTGAATGAAGTGTTGAATGTCGTGTACAGTGAATAAAAGTCCTCTACCTCTCTTGTTTTTGTATTGTTTTTTAATTGTTAAAAAGAGCTTAACTCGAATTGCTGTTTCACAGGACCTACTAACTTTTGCTGCTGCTGATTTGAAGTATGTTAAGGTTACCTTGCTAAAACTTGGGCTGTGGTTAACAATATTTAATCACCAAGGGAATTAATCATGAGATCTGAAATTTTTATTAAGGGATATTTGAAAAAACCGATGAGAAAAAGCTGTCTTTTAAATTCTTTCATTGTCTTTCTACTTTTATTTGTAAAGATCGAGTAAGTTATTTGATAATCTAACAGTTTTTTGATAGTCTAATAATACTGTTAATATAATATTTTTAATATAACACTATTTTAAACTGTATGAGCTGTCAAGAAACTTACAATTATCAGAATACAAGTGACCTTCTCAATTTTGAACTCAAAATAAAACATTATTAAAACAATATATGCTGATAATAGCTTATTTAGGATAATAAGAAAAGCTAAAGTGAAGGAAATGACGATGTTTCTATCATATTTCAGTATATAAAAATTGTAAATAGTAACAAGATTTGTAGTTTTAAACGCCTAAAAATTTTCAAACATATTTTACAGAAATAAATTTTTGTCTCAGAAAGTTCACTTGGACCTTTATTGCTTTCTATCGATAAAAACTTAAACGCATTTCATCTATATTTCCGAAAGTATTAAAACTGGAAAATCATTAACCGTTTCTTTTGAAAAATCTTTTTATTTTATTGCAGGATTTTTAGGAACCTTTAATCTCAAAATCAGTTATCCGTTTTCAATGAGTAATAACTATTAAAAAATTAAAAAATATTAAAAAAAAAAAAAAAATTATTCCGATCAGTTGATTGTGCTTTTTTCAATAACATTAATGTATCGTTAGGTTTTCTTTTGATACATTAAATTAACAATAATGTACCAACTTTGGTAAAGAAATAAACACAAATAATAAAATAAAAATAAAAATTTAGTAATACAAAATAAGATGTATTGACCAGTTTCTTGAAGCATTTTTTTTATTTATAGTCAAACATTGTTAAAAGATTTAAGCGAATAAAATTGAAATAAATTTAAATTTTGTTTCATTTAAGCGAATAAGTTTACTAAAAAATCTATTAATATTTTCGTTTAAAATTAAAACGTTAATTATTATGTTACAAAAAGAAGTGTATTACTAAATTAAAACTACAGTTGAATCTCTGTCAGCATCTAATATTTGAAGCATGGTATAAGGATATTGCTAATAACGGAAATATAACTTTAATATTTGAAGGTATCATGAACTTATTTGAAAACATTTTTACGGTACTGAGATGCATCTATATATTTCGGAAAAAATAACTATAAATTAACTTTATAAAAGTTGTTTGTGCTTTTATGTGCTGTAATCATATGAGAGCTAATAAATGCTGTCCACTTTGTAAAAAACTTCAGGAAATAATTGAATTTCTTTTCATCAGAAATTATTGGAAAAAAAAGCGAAGGATGACAACTTAACTTTTCTATGCGAATTTTCTAAAACATTTAATAAAACGTTTCTTCAAAACTTTTGTTAAGAAGCGCAATTATATTCTTGGAGTGAAAGGTGCAAATTAATCTGCTTGAGGAAAGGTGGTTGTTAATCTGTTATTTACTCAGTGAGCATCGATTGTTTTCATCGTTTTCACAACAAATTCAGTTAATGTTAATTTTGTACAGAATACTGTACATTCTCCAAATAATGAAAATTTAACAATCCTGCCTGTTTTCCTCTTGTTTACCAAACAAAAAAAGTAAATGCATTTGTCCTGTAAACATTTTAAAATGTAATAATAAACGGGATATAAAATATAATAATAATAAAAAAAAACCCTGCTTGAATTGTAAATTACAGCTTTGGCTTGAAACGATTTTCGCAAATGAAATAGATTATACAGGACTTCAATTACCGAGAACTGCCTCTAGCTAAAGAGAAAATCGAAACATTCAGAAAGTAAAAAGAAGACAGATACTTCGAAGTCATTCACAGATATTTTACATAACAGCTAGACTACTAATAACAATGTTCTTCTTTGGCATCTTTTTTTTCCCTAAATGCAAGAAATCAAACAGAATAATACCAGCATTTGAAATCTGTAATATTACATTTCACACACTTCAATGTATTATTAATTTATACATTTTTTTTTTGCTTGAAGATCGTGTCATCTTATAAGGGATCGGTTTGAAAAAAAAAAATCAGTTAATATGTCATGTTCTTTCTGAAGGAGCAAAAGCAGAGTTATAAACTCTTAAAATCTTTAAAATTTACCATTCTTTTCAGTTTATTCGCACCTGAAAGTATGAAAACGTAACGTACGACTGAAACTTTCAAATAAAGTAACTAGCTTTATACAGAGAAAGTCTGGAAGTGGAGAAACTCATTTTCAAGAAGTATGGGTGAAAGTTGCTCTACCGCAGTTAGAATCTTCACAATGTACTTCATATTTGAACACAGACGTTTTTTAAGGACATTGCAATAATCCTTCCGCAGTTAAGTTTTGGTAATATTGTGGTTCTAATGGATATTTGGCATCGAGGTTTAATATATCCAAATTACCTGGTTTATTAATTAAAATTAACTTTTGCTCAAAAAAAAAAAAAAAAAAAAACGGTGATCACTTGATATGAGCAAATAATTTCAGGGTATGGTTGTCAGCTATTATTGCAGCAACCATTATTTTTAAAAACAATTTTTTAAATTTTTAATTTTTTTTTCTTTTTTTATAAATTTTAATTACGAATACTTTTCATCTTTCATAGGCAAATATTTATAGAATATTCGCAGTTCACTGGACTTTATTATCTAACGTGATCCTAACTTCTTCCATTATAAAACTACAATTAACTGTAATTAATATTACTGTTATTATTATTATTATTATTAATCATTTATATTAGTCTGTATTAAAAGAAAAAAGTTGATGATGATAAAAGTTTAAACATAATTGAACACAATGATTCACAATTTTCATATTTAATAAAGTTAATATAAATGTCGAGAATGAGGATTGTTTAAAATGTGAGGTTAATCAAGGACAAGAAGACGAAAGAGTCTGAGCAAATAATTTAAAGGAAAGATACAAATATATGAAAACAACTTGTTACACGTAAATATTAAAGAAAATATTAAGAAAAAGCTGTTCGAATCTTTGAGAAAGAATCGTTAGATAAAATGATTCTCCTCTTTTTCTTTAGCCAACATTATCATTAACCATGCTTCAATTAAACAGCTAACTTTATTTCATATTATTTTGAATAAAAATAATTTCAACTAATCAGTTGTGTTGGACATCATTACGCAATAAAGATAAAATAGCTCATGAATGCACAGATAATTGTTTATTAAGCTTTTTTTTTTCTTTTTGCAAAATAAAAATCCCCACATAATAATAGCTTACAGTAATATTTTAGTAATAATTTTTTTCCTGTACTTTTACAACTTGGCTTAACAATTAAAACAAGAAATTTTCGATTTATTTTAAACAAAGACGAAGAAAAGAAAATGGAAAGGTTTTTTAAAAAAATAAACTTCCTTCTTTTTCCATACCGTCTCTCTATGAATCAGCCATCCTCTCCAGATGATTGCAATGAGTGACGAAAATAAATTGAGTTTATTTAACAATTTATCTTCCACAAGGAATAAGCTATTAAATAATTATCCATTAGCAGTAATAAAATAAATAAAGAAATAAAAGAAATAAACTTGTTACAAAATTAGGTTCTTTTTATAGAATATGAGATTACGAGTAATAATTAAAATTGATTTAATATTATGTTTATTACGTATTTGTAAATACTTCACAAGTTTTACTACTACTACTTATGTAGATATAAAATTCTTATATTTCTGTTTTTTTAAGAGCTCTTAACTTGAAAAAGCTAAATTTAATAAAAATAAGAAGAATATAATTTAATTTACGTTTGTTTGTAAATACAAGTGCATTAGTACATTTACAACCTCTCTTGACACCGATTTGTAAAATGTTGGTAACGATTTCCCTGATTTATAGTGGTTGGCAATGGCCATCAATGCCATTCTTTCTCCACCCTTCGTTAATCTCTCATGTAATAAGCTGACATTTTCAATGCCGCTGTTTAAATAAGTCTCGTTGGATGAGATAGGTAATTTATGTAGCTATTGATACGATTAGCATGAGATTTTTAAGGTGTTAATTCGCCTTAATTGAAACACAATTTAAAGTTTGGCCCTTTTATAGCGCCATTCGGGGCTAATCATGTGTAGTACCTCTGAGATTTTCGTGATTCCAAAGTTATATGGAGATCTAAGGAAGATGCGAAGGGCTAAGGAGTTACTACAAGCTAGGTGATTTATTGCCGCCGATAAGGTTGGCTATGAGCAACACCTCAGGAGCTTTGCGAGGGACTGGTCGCTACACTTTAATTACGATGTCAAACCAAAGTAGAGAGATAAAAACGATAAAGACTAATACCAAAGAAACAGAGAATGCGAAAAGTCCAGACGAAGAAACCCAAATCTCAATAAACAGAACAGAAAGAAAAAGATTAGAATCTTCGAATTTTTCCAAGGAAAAATTGGGTTTGTTCAAAGAGAAAGCCTTGAGTTCCGTTCCGTTCAAGCGCTCCAATTCATGCTACGGTTACCACACGTGTTGGAAGAGAAGAACTTTAGGTACGGGAGAGAAAGCATCTGACGAATTCCAGAGTAAGAGAAAGAATGTTGATGATCGTGACTGAGGAAGAAGAAAAAAAAAATGAAAGAAAATCCGTAGTCTTTGAGAGAGAGGCCATCAGAAGAGGCATTCTCTTGTGTGACCGCGAGGATTACTTCCAATAATGGGGGTCACTTTCGCTCCCTGCTATCTACTGCTCCTAAACATGTTAAGCAACGCTAATTGCTGAGCCAAGAGAGCTGAAGCGAATCCCTGCAACCGCTCCAGAACAATCCGTGGGGTCAAAACCTTAAAACGGAGGGAAGAGAAGAGAGGGAAAGTAATGGTTTCCCTCAGGAGGTGTCTGAAGCACCTGAGCAAAAACCGGTGTCACTGCGTTCGTCAATGTCATCTCCCGTACACCCGTTGGGGAACGCACTGTGGGGGTTAAAAGAGAGACAGTGGAGTGTCCATTCAATGACACACTTTCACTAGTTTATGCATTGCAAGTTGAAAATCCTGACAAAAGTCGTGTTTGGAAACAAATGCTTCAGGCCAGAAGTTTCTGTCTTTCTTCCAAGATGAGACCCTTTCCGAAAATTCTAGAGCGAAACAGTGCCGCCAAAAGAAGATGGATGCAATCAGGGAATCTCCCCCATGAGAAAAGAACTCTGCCGGGGGTCTGGACTCCTGATGGCCACGTACTCTGTTGTTTTGTGATGACATCTGAATAAAAGATAATCTAATTTTCATAGACAATCAAAAAAAATAGAAGAAGAAAAGAACTCCAAGCCAACTAATTCCTTTACAAAGGCAGAAGGAAAAAAAATGTTGGTCGGTGCACACTAGGGACCACCTGTTCTAAAATTAGCTTTGTTTTGGGTTAATAACTTGCAATTTACAACCAGTAAAGAAAAGTTTGTTTCAGTTGACCTTAATAAATACTTTCTTCTTTTTGACATTCTTCCCATATAGCACTTAGGCGAAATATTTGAAATTTTCTTCTTTTTTATGGTGTCACAGATCTCACTAGTAATTAAGGTAAAAAGAGAATTGGCACTTCCGAAAATTAAAATACATAAATAATATCAGAATTACCAAAATGAATCTCTTCGCCAAACCCTCACTTACACTTTCGAAGAAGTAAAATTCATAAGGAAAAGAAAACAATAAATGAAAACAACCGTACAAGATAAAATTTGAAAATAACAATCTTAAATTCATAAGTGATATCTTAATGTTTCACTTTCATTATGTTTATTGCCTAGGACTACCCAGTTGATGAATTTCTATGAGCCACTGTCTTTCATGACATTGATACTTTTAGATAATGTTTTATCTGAATCGAAAGTATTACAATTGTTTGCTTTTTTTTCCTAAGAAATCCCTCATTCCATTGAGCTATTTTATCAATAGTCTTCTATAAAAGCAAAAAGTGCTCAAAAAATATTCTAAAATAACGGAGAACCTGGAGCGTTACTTCAAATAATTGACCATTAAAATTTAAAAATTTTCATCTGAGATCAAAACTTTAGGTCTTGTCAGTTTATAAAATAAACATATTGTTTGATTTAACTTAGTTCTTCCATGAAAGCAACAACAAGAAAAAGCAACTTTAAAATATTGTTTTCTGACTTTAATTTTAAACTAAAAAGAAAACCAAAAACTACCGTACTTCCCAACTTCAGTTATTACGTTTGCATTATCTTTCAATGAAGGTTCTTAAAATTCTTCTAAGAAAAGTCATAATTAGGAAATGAGAGAGAGAAAAAAAAATGGTAATTATTAGTAATTCCTTGGATGTTTACAGGCGTTCCCTAAACTAGAGTAACCAGTTCAGACAGTGGATGCCATTGGCTGGTTTAAAAGTCAGACAGTCTGCGAACGCGGAGACAAATCAATTTGCCCACAAGGGTAAATCACAGGGTTAGCTGCCTTCCTCTATTGCTAAAACTTTTCAGCTCCTCCACGATTTAGCGGTAAACAACCTCATTTTCGTAGCCAATTTTCGCAGTACTGTTCACGAAAATAAGTTACTTATAAACACTAGTCGTAAATTGTAATGAGGAACATCTTTATATTCTTTGACAGATGATTTTAAAATTAAGTAGAAAGGAAGTTGTTTTATTTTATTTTAAACAATATTAATTATCCCCCAAAAATAAATAAAAGGTTACTACATAAGGAAATTTGTAGCTTATAAATAATGTTTCTTCAAAGTTACTAAGAAAAAAAAAAATCAAAAGCAATCAATTTCCTTTTATTATCTGCAAATTCAACAAAATTTAACCTTCATGCATGAAAACTTGTAGAAGCCACAAATTCAAACAAAAAAAAATAAATAAACAGATAAACTATCTTAGGAATTCTTATCATCTATACCAGTTTTTAACTATTTTGACTGCGAAACAGTTATTTCTAGATCTTTATCAACCTTGAATTGACAATACTGTGCGATTTGAGTCTTATTGACAAGATCTCACAATTTATAAATTTCGTTTTGTTAAAAACGAATGCCCCTTCATTTTTTTTTATCGAAAGCTAAGTAACTTTAACACTTTATCCGGGTAAAGTGGTCGGTCTTGTGCCGGTCTAGACCGAACCTGAAGCATTGGCCTGATTTCATTTCAAAGGTCACAGTGTGGTATGGAGATTTATCGCGGACCGCAACTAAACAAAACAAAAGTGACGAAGTCATGTAATAATTTATATAATAGAAAACTAATAATATTTATTAAAAAATAACAAATTTAGTAAAAAAATAAAATTTATCAGATGACTTTTTGAAAATAATTTATGACAGAATTTTTTTTCTCATAACTGCATTTTTTTTATTTCTGTTAATTTCACTATATTTTTCTGACAAAACCATGGAAAAAAGTATAAATTTAAAAGAAAGTTAAATGGTGGTCAAGGGAACTATAAAGCTTGTGTCGGACTACATAAAGTTCTTTGACGTGCAGGAAATTTGAGGCCACTGCTATAAAGTAAGCTTGTTAATAAATGGGTGTCTAAAAGAACTGTTTTTAATAATTATTGTATAAGAAAAGAAAAATAAACAAGTGAATTTGATTTTGTGCAAAGGCATAAATTTAAGGGCGACCCATAATATTATAAAAAAATTTAAAAATAATAATAAAAAAGGAAGTATATTAAAAAGAAAGTTAGGAAAATAAGAAAAACAACAAAAAAGAAAGAACCTACGCGGACATTGACAAAAAAAGATTAAGAGAGAAAAAAAAAAAAGGCGATATATGGATTCGAACAGACAACCTACAGTAGATGAGTCGGAGACCTATACTAACAATTGAACTGAGATTGTTGCATTTCTTACATTTAAGCTAAAACAGGAAATCTAATAAAAACAATGCCAAATACCTCGAACATGGGGGCGCTGACCCTGAAAATATCCTATTTCTACGTTGTTTGGGCCTCTGAACGCGATGGTGAAGTCCGTTTGTCGATCCGACCTTCCGTTCGGGAGTTGTTAGGGGTGGACAGACACGGGCGGACGGACAGAACAAACGCAATAGCTATCGATTTCGGTCGCTATCACAATAACGCCGAAATGGGTCGCTAAAAACTAGGGATTCTAAATATTTTATACAGTTCATATTTAAATATTTGAAGATTTTCTTCTTTAAATCAATCCAAAGGGTACGTACTGCGTACGTTTGATATTAAAATGGTAATCATTGGAAAAAAAAATACAGATTATTCCAATAAATGAATTTCAATACATATGTGCTAATTTCCGTGAGGAGAATAAACTATTGATATAAAGCAAGTCTGCTGTAATGATTCATACTTCCAATATATAATAAATCCAAAGACATCCTTTTCAGAAAAAAAAAATAAGTTTGCTATTATTAAGGCCTTCGTTTTAAGAATTAAGATTAATCTGAAGTTTATTCAATAAGCTTTGATACAAGTTCAAACAATGTTGTGAAAGTAGTTTTCAGTTTCAGAGAAGTGCCATCTATCTTTGCAAACCAATGTTTTGTTACAAAGCTACATTGTTAGATTGATGGAACTAAAAATTAAATAGTAAAAGCTATCCTTCCATCTTCATCTTCACTACAGGAACTCAATAATAATTTATCTTATGAAGTAAATAAATAATACTGAAGTGAATCAATAAAAAAAAGAAAAAAAGTAAACGTAAAATCAACGGATGGTAAGTCGATAGCTTTTCCTAATATATTATTCCACCAATTAACATTTATTCCTTCCATCTTCATCTTCATCTTCTTTAGAATTGCGATATTTAGCAGAGTGGAATTACTTTGCTTCTTCAAGCCTTTTTTACATTTGAAAATATCCAAAACGGTTGTAACACTATTCATTACAATTATGCGTTACAAACAAATCGTTACACCCTTAACAATGAGGTTATTATAAACCAACAAAAGTAAATCCATGAAATAAAACTTGGTTTGAAATAGTTTTATTTCATGGATTTACTTTTGTTGGTTTATAATAATCTCATTGTTAATGGCGTAATGATTTGTTTGTAACGCATAATTGTAACGAGTGTAATGGTATTAATGGTGTAATGATTTCTTTGTAACAGCGTAATTGTAAAGAGAAGTGTTATAACCGTTTTGGAGATTTTCAAATGTAAAAGAGGCCTGAAGAAGCAGACATTTGACTCAGTTTTGACAGCTTAAACATTCCTTTAAGGTTTTTAGCTTCCTAAGATAAATGGTTGAAAGTATGAGTCGAATTTTCATTAAACTCTTTGGAGCTAATTTTACTAATTTGTACCAACAATTAAAGTTTCATTTTCAAATATCTAGAAAAACAGTAACTCGATACTTTTACTTAAAATTCAATATCATAGTAGAATGTTCGTTAAGGCCTAAGTTATCTGAAATATAGAATCAGATTCTGCACTAAATAGCTTTCTAACCTCTTTTGTTCTGTATTTTTTTTACCTGATTTCAACTGATTTTCTCAAAAAGTTGATAGTAGAGCTGTTTCAGGATTATTATCCCTTATTAGCTTAGCTTCCATAATTCGATCAGTAGTCTATTCGACCACCTTCATTACGCTGAAATATCAACCTTAAGAACAGATCTCACGAACAAAATTAAATTCAGTAAAAGAAAATATTTGAGTTATTAACCAAATCTGAAAAAGTAGATGCACAGTCTACATTGTTTTTTTTTTTTCTTTTATAGACTTGTATATGAAACAATAAGGTTTAAGATTTTCAGGAGCATTAGTTTCAGAGAGGAAAATAAAAATCAAAAGTTTTGATCAAAACTTTTACAAACCATCAATGCATTTTTTATTTATTTAAATCTCATTCTAATAAACCTACAGCAATGATTTTTTTTATTCAAATCATATCTTTAGTTATGCTAAATGAAAATTCTTAGGAAAATACTGTATATTTAAAAAAAAAAATCCTGAAAATGAAGAAAAAAGCTATTTGAAACGTTTTCCAACTTTATCTTTAAAAGTCTTTATGTTTAAAAGTCTTGTTCATGTTCTTTTCGTAAAAACACCTTCAAATTTGTAAATAAAATTGCAAATAATCATAATGGAGAATTCAAAGTAAAAAATATACGTCTAGATCCAATACCTATATTTCTTTGTCTCTGAAAATTACAATGTGCATTAAATCTCAATTTTCAAGCAGCCATTTCATAATATAGATTATATATATATATATATTATAATGACGTCTTTTATTTATTTTTATTTTTTTATGATAAAAAAATTTGTAGTTAATTGATTATATTAAATATTATCTTGGATAACTGATCCACTTAAAAACAGTATAAAATTGAAATTACATTCGTGGAAGATATTTTCTTGATAATCATGTGAAATGATTAACAAATTTTAATAGTTAGTTTAATTACTTATCTCTCCTATCTGTTACTTTGAAAGGCTTTCAATTCCATATTGCCCATATTTTCCTTCTTTTTACTTTTAAATCACTTTTCATTAATTGATGGGCTCAAACGAACGTTAACATATCAGCTGCAGAAAGCTTGATCAATAATTCGAATGCGTTTGTTTTATTCTCTATGTTCCTGTCAATATACTTATATCTATCAATTGAATGTATAATTAATTAAATTTATTGTGTGACATTGTAAGCTTACCGTGGGTTCTTTAGATCCAATTCTTTTCTTTGAAACTTCAGTTTTTCAGCATTTTACTTCAATATATAATGGAAGCGAATTTTATTACCAATTTCGAAGAACAAAATTTGCAATTTTTACAGCTTGTATATAGATCTGTTAACAAAGGCAATATTTTAAGTGGCCAATTACTTACTATTACTCTATCATCACAATAATAATAAGAAAATTAAAGTGATCGAAGCTTTCACATCTTACTAAATGTCCGTTACAAAATTAAGTTTTTTTTTTTTTTATACATTTTCAATTTCAGAGAAAAAAAATGCATTTGAATCACATTTATATTTTTTTTATTAGAATATATAATTATGATTATTTTCAGTTTTGCATTTGAATTGCTTTTTTTACCTAAAGCTTAAAAATTGTAAGTGTTGTAAGCAAATATATTAAATTATAAAGTTTTGAATATTTTTTCAAATTTCTTTTGATATTCAGAAATTTTTAAAAAATTTCTGATAATTTCCTTATTCATATTTTATTTCAACAGAAAAAAAGACATGAAATTGGAAAGTAATTTTATATGAATAAGCCAAAAAAAAAAAAAAAAGCTGGGGGTGGTTAGAATACATTGCCTGGTATTGAGCTCAGATATTTTTTTCTTCCTCGGAAGCCAGTGCTTTGAAAATTGTACGAGGTAATTGGCATATACTCCTGAACTAAGCCTCCACTGAAAGTATTGCAATGATGATTGAAATAATTGCGTTTTTCTCTTAAAATTTGTAGGAAATTGTCCGCTAATTGATATCAATTTCAACGGATGGACCAGATAGATTCCGTAAGTCAAAGGGGTAAATTTAATATTTTTTTTCTAACTCTGATATGGGAAACATAAAACTTAATTATGATGTCTAAGGAAAAGTAAGATGTCATAATTTAACTTTAACATTTAATTGAACTAATAAATTCAGAAGCTATAATAACAAAACGGCGACTATTAAAGTAAAGAACACGGAATTAAGCACCATGAAAAAAAGAAAACAATAAAAATAAGATTGAAAATTATCATCCCCATGGATTTTATAGAAAAATGAAAGAAATTGTGATTGAATGCACTCGTACTTTGTGGAGAGATCTCATAATTGTTGTTTTGGTTGCCTGAAGATCCTTTTTGCCTTTCATGAAGTTCCAGGGTCATTTTTAGCGTTGATTTTCTTTTCTCAGTTAAATTTTTGTAGTATATTGTTTATTCAGCAAGAATTTGACGTGTTTAGGAAGAAATATGAATATTCATTTTTCTCATCGAAGCAATTCAGTAGCTGATAAGTCACTTAACTTATTTCCGACATCGCACCTTCTGAGTCTGTCATCGGTGCCTTCATTTGTTTACTCATTTCTTTATTTCCGACAATGTTCTTTACTTCAACACCAAGGGAATTCTTGCATTCCAGGTGACGTTTCAGTACTGCTTTAGAACCTGCATATTACTGTTCATCTTTTAATGCAAGGTCCCCGGTTCTGTAATTGTCTATAACTCAGGCCTGTTACGTATCCTGCAGTATAGTTTTCAAAAAAAAAAAAGCAAAAAAAATAAAATAATTGGTAACAAAAACATTTATAAAGTTAGTTATTTGTTGTAATTTTTGTAGTCCACATTCGTTATAAACAAAACAGGTGGAAGAGCAATTAATTTAAATATATAACTTAAATATAATACATTATAATTAAATTACAAATCTAGTGAAACAGACATATGCTAGACATATGCTAGTGAAAAAGCTCTGTGCTGGGAACAAAATATGAATTGTATCAATTCATGAAAATAATGCCAACTATCTAGAAATGGTATTGTGGTCACGACCTTCTACATTGAATGTACAAAGAAAGCTATTTTTTTGTTTACTACATTAGAGCCGCCATATAATTGAAGCAGTGAAGTACAGCTGGCCCTATATACTTCTACATAAAATATCTACGATGGAAACACTATCTAACTTATACTTAGTGCAGAATGTAACACATTATAATGAAAGGCAATGACTTGAAAGATAAATATTTTTAGAAGAGTAAAAGATTTTTCTTAGTTCCAAATCAGTAAAATTAAGTTTGGTTTTATTTTTCGTATTATTCTTATTTCTTAGTTAATTATTAATTTCCTTGCTCCTCCAAGTTACCATTCGGCTAAATTTAAGTCATGGAAATAGATAAGATTTTATTTAGAAAGGAAGGGGTTAAGTTAGGACTCCCACCAATAAACAAAAACAAATTTTGGGAGAGGCAAGTTCCCTCAATTGGCAATCTAACGAAATAAAAATCAAAAGAAAGCAAGGTTTAATCTCTGCATTTCGTTATTTCGATGGGTGGATAACTTCAGATTATACTTAAAACTTGATCTTATTAAGTCTGCTCTCCAAACCCACAGATTTGTAGCTTAGTTATTAAATTCCGGAAATTATTTTGTTATAAAAACGTTTTGATGATGTCTTTATGAAGAAATCCATTTATGATTCATATTCAAAATTTATCTAAAAAAAATTGTTATAGATAAATTTACGAATATGGTTTTTTAATGTGTTATTTTATGATTTTGTAGCATATAACAATAGAAGAAATTGAGAATATCAGATATGGATTAGTAGATTTTAGTTTCCATAGTATTAAACTTTGCGTTGGTGCAACATAAGATACTAATAAAATGAAAAAGATATTATGTTAATTATGATATTAACACAGTTATGATAATTTTTGAAGAAACAAGGCAAAAGCGTTACAGCTAATTCAACTACTAATAAATATTTGAAATCGTTCTGCTGATTAAATCTGATATAATGGTATATAAAAAATTCGAGGTACTTTTAATGATCGCTATTTCGCTTAGTGAAGGTCAGTTCCTAGGTTACCTAATATCGATCGGCACCGTTGAACTGGGATGGAACTCTACCACCACTCCCCCACCGTCACCTACAACCAACTTTCTTTTTCATTCTAAGGCGAAGGGAAATGGAGAACTTGGCGATAACAAAAAAAAAAAAAAAAAAAAGAAGAAGAAGAAGAGGGAAAGAAAGGAAATCTTAAAAGTACGGAAACTTTTCTAAAAAAGTAAGAAAATAAAAAATAATAATAAAAAGCAACATTTCTTTTTTTATATGTCATGATAAAAGCAAAAAAAAAAAATACTTTTTCTTCAACTCTCGTTTTTCAGTATTTGAAATATGAAATTATTCTCAATACAATTAGGAAAAGAATGCTGATATTGAATTAGTTAAAGATATATGTTGTTTTCAGTTATATTATATTTGCTTAAAATATTACATATCTTAAAAGACTGAGCTAGAATCTAAGGAGATTTCATTATCTGCGCAAATAATTCTGAGCAGAAAGATTATTTTTTTTTCCTAATGATCACTTTCATTTCAGTGTCACTTTTTGAAGAAAAAAACAAAAAAAAAAACGTTTTTTTTAAGTGTTGGAGATAAATAATAATGATAATAATAAATAGTAATAATGTCCTTTAAAGTTCAGTAAATATATATATATAAATATATACAGTCAAACCCCCGCTATAGTGAACACGGCTTATAATGAACTCCCGGATATAATGAACGAAATGTTTGGTCCCTTGCCGTGCAATGCACGTATAATGGAACGGATATAGTGAACTCCCGGTTATAGTGAACCGAAATTTCGGTCCTTTGAAGTTCACTATAGCGGGGTTTGACTGTACAGTAAAACCTCTTTAAATCGTCACCCGGATAAGTCGTCACTCCGTTTAAGTCGTCGTTTTCCTTTGGTCCCGACAAGGTCTCATAGACAATAATGTAAAATAACCCTCTTTAACTCGTCACCAAATTTAATTCTACTCCGGATAACTCGTCACCCTCAAAAATGGCGAAAAGCATCTTTCTTCGCCATTTTGCATGCCATCGTGTTGTCTTTTCAGCTCCGCCCCTTCACTTTAAGAAAGCCAAGCCTTTACGGGGAATTTTCGACCACGCCTGTCACTTCATTGCTTTTCTACCCCTTCGGAGGATTTGAGTTCTTGGAATCTCGCTGCTAATCATTCAAAGCACACTTCTCGCTGCGACTCTGTCGAGTGTAGACGTTTTTCTTGACCGCTCCTGAGTGTGACTTCAGTTCATAGCGAGTAAGCCCCGCTATACTTTTTCTCTTGCAATTTCGTGGTTTGATTACGTTTTTAACATGCCAGGGAAACGAAAACTTACCTCGTTATCTTTTAAAGAAAAAAAAGACTTAATTGCACTTTTTGAAAAATCAAATGTTTCGAAAACAGCTTTTGCCAAAGAACACCATATTCCCAGGACTACATTAAACGATATTCTATCATCGAAACAAGTAATTGAAGAAGCTGACTGCAAAGACAAAAGAAAGAGAATGAGGAAATCGAAGTTTGACGAGATCGAGGAGGTTTTAGTTCGATGGCTAAAACATGCCAGATCGCAAAATGTGCCGATTTCTGCCGAGATTCTCAAAGAAAAAGCCATGGAAATTTCTAAGGAGTTGAACATTGAAGATTTCGGGGCAGCAATCGTTGGCTGGAATGTTTCAAAGACAGACATTGCCTTTCTATTAAAATGATTAAAATATAGTTTTTTTTTTATTTTTCACTCATTCATTTGCATGTATTGATTTCTGAAAATCTTGTTTTTCTCACCGGATCCTATAGCAATTCATGAAATTACTGTATTTCAGTGTTTTTTTTTTGTTTTTTTTTAATCAAAAATTCCCACATCGCCTAAGTCGTTACTCCGCTTAAGTCGTCAAAAATGTTTGGTCCCTTGAGTGACGACTTAACGAGGTTTTACTGTATATATATGTATATACAGTGGAACCCCGCCATTCGTCCGCCTCTCTATTCTTACAACTCGTTATTCGTACAACTTTTTCAAGTAAAATTGAACTCGCCATTCGTACGCTTGCTCGCGATTCGGACAGCGTAACCTCGGTACTGGCAGCGCCACGCGGTCGCTTCAGTTCAGTATCGTGCTAGCTTCCGTAGGCTACGCATCATCCACGCAAGCTTCGTGAAACTTTGTGATATTTTATTGTTATTTTTTGTTATTTTTATTAAAAATAGTGCAGCCATGGGTCTAAAAAAAGATTACTGATCCAACTAAGCTTAAAAGGAAAGCAGTGAGAACGACAATTGAATCGAAAAAAAGAAATCGTTGCGAAGTTTGAAAGTGGAACTCGTGTCTCTGACCTGGCAACTCAGTATGGCATGGCGAAATCAACCATATCATCTATACTGAAAAAGAAAGAAATAATAATAGAGGCCTATATATTTATTGTTTTCATAGTTTTTATGTATTTTAGGCTTAAAATATTATTACAAAGGTTTATATAAGCAATCATCTGTGGGTCTGAAACGGATTAATCCAATTTACATTATATCTTACGTGAAAAAATGATTCGCCATTCGTACAAATCGCCATTCGAACTGCCTCCTGGAACGGATTGTGTACGAATAACGAGGTTCCACTGTATAAATAATGAAGGTAGGCCAAATTTTGGTAAAATAGATTCTTATTCAGCAATTTTATTTCGAATAACTTATTTTATATGAGTCTCCAATATTATTATCATTATTGTTGGATATTATTATCATGGTTGGATCTTGAACTTACATCATTGGCATTGACCATAAAGCAATTTTGTTTCATAGAACGCTAATATTCCCATTATTAGAATAATGATTAAAAAAATTGTTAACTGCCAAAATTCGTTTTCTAGACGTCATTGTGCAGAAAGTCAATGATTTCATAAATTTGAATATACTACACATTGTTTAGAAAGAGGGCGCATCTTGGAACTACGAGAAGCCGGCTGGTGACACAGACGAATCGTTCGCCGTCTGCATGGTGGTGATGCTTCTGTAGGAAGACGCTAGAATTGATGGTTGCGTGAGGTCACAAAGGCTCTGGTCGGCCCAACAGTACCATTACTGGAATCAGTCGGTTTGAGACAAGCCCTAACTGTTCCTACATCTTCATTCTCCAATATCCAGACAGGTGTGGCAACATGTCTACAGCAACTAGGAATCTTCCCTTGAGTGCTATCGATACAAAGAATATCCTTATGCTCATGTATACTTGGTAACAAAAAAAAATCGAAGAACCATAAAGGAAGCTTCCAATTTGAATGAAACTCCAAATGCAACTATCTTCCCATTAGATAGGAAATGATTGAAGTTTAGTTACTACGAAATGTTACCATCACCCCTATGGCTGAATGGTTGTGTCCATCTTGAATCCATATAAGGACCCTGAGGATCATACTAGTCACAGTCTGCTTCATGGAACTGTGACATTCATACCAGTTTATCATAAATGATACCTCGATGACGCTTCTGAAAATCCTACGAGCAATTACAGGACTTCGAGAGAGGCCGCATTGTGGATCTGCGAGAAGCCGGCTGGTTATGCAGACGAAACGCTCTCCATCTTGATCGTAGTGATGCTTCTATGGAAAGGTGCTGGAATTGATGGTTGCATGAGGCCACCAAGGCTCAGGTCGCCCAACATTCTGTTTGCTAGAAACAATCGGTTTGAGAAAGCCCTAACTGTTCCACAACTTTTTTCTCCATTATCCAGACAGATGTGGCATCCTGTACACAGCAACCGGATATCTACTTGCATCATGAGATAAATTTGACCTGCTAGACGAATTGCAAATGCTGGGCTTCATTCCGGTCGCCCCATACGAGACCTGCCTTTAACAAAGCGGCACCAGAGGTTCCATCTAGAGTGCTGCTGTGTCCGAGAGACATGATCTGTGCTCGAATGATCTCATTTTGTGTTTAGTAATGAGACCTGCTTCTGCCTTGCAACAGACGATCATGATCATATATGGAGGATTAGACAGCGCTCAAATCCTGGCAATGTTGTCGAGAGGCACACAGCCACTGCAACTAGAGTCATTTCTTATGACAGCAGATCCTTCTCACATTGATTCGAGGAACTTTAAATGCAAAGCGATGCGTGCTAGAGATCTCGCAATCTGTTGTTTTGCCATTCGTGTCACTCCTTCCAGGAGCAATATTTCAACAGATTAATGCGTTCCACAAACTGTATTTAAACAGTATGTATACAAACTGTACGTATACGTTCCCAGCAGTATTTCCAAGTAATTCAAACCTTTCCTTGGCCAGCCAGGTCCCAGACTCTTTGGTCCCATACTCATTTTTGGATAAGCTACAACATCAAATGCATCCAACATTGAACATCAAGAATTTGGAGCAGCAGTTCAACAAGCTTGGCGTGATCTGTCACACGACGACATTAGGACATCATATGCGTAGCAGCCAGAGGCGGCTCAACAGATTACTAGTTATGTAACAAAGGTGTTCAATAGCAGTTTGTTTTTTCACTGTTAAATTTGAATCAATTCCATTTCTCTTAATCCAAATGGCAACAAATCGGACACTTCCTTCATGGTGCTTTGATTTTTTATCACAAAGTGCAATTGAAAAAATGAAGTATTACTTTAAACAAAGGAATCCACTGTAATTTACAATGTCAATATTGCAGAACAGTCGTAAAATCGAATTAAATATGTCTTTAAAAGTACAAAAACAGATATTGTTAATGCTATTGTTAAAATATTGATAAGCTTTCATAAAATAGCCACGCCTAAGTTTTTTTTCCCAATTTGAATGAGATTGGTAGATTCCAGGAACATCCAGGAACATTCCAGGAACATATTCAAAAAACTAGAGTTTGTCTCCATAGGATTTCTTATAGCCATATGATAAAATATTGTTAACCATTTAATTATTGAGGAAATTTAAAAAATAAATGCTTAATTTTAAAAACTGATTTAGAAAATAACGTTCGTTTCGACTTTTTTGTCTGCCTATTCCACCACTCCCTTATGAAACATAAAGAAACTAAAGACGCTATAATTTCCTATATAGTTTTTGTTTTAACAAAAATAAAAAAGTGGCATCATTACATAATGTTTAATTGTACTGGAGTTTCATCGTAATATTCTTTTTTTATTGAAACTGCAATATTTTTTAATTTCTTTGCAGGAGAGAATAGTAAGAGTGGGTGGACATTATTACGTTTTGATTATACCAACTAAGGTATGAAAACTGGTTTGTAAGAACTCGTTGTGTCATATTTGCTCGCATCGAGTCACACTTGACTACTTTCCTTACGTGACTGCATATAGAAGATATTAAAATTTATGACGGTGTCTGGGCAATCCCTAGACTAATATTCAACCAGAAGACTGCAACGTATAATCCAAACTGAAATGAAGGTCAGTTCCTACCTGGTCAGAACAATTGATATTAGTTTCTAAGTGAAATTGAAATAAAACTGCAGTATGTAGTGGTACAGTAAATCTCTATTAGAGTTATTAATATATATTACTGATTTAAGCGTGCAATTTATATGAAAATTAAATAAAATAATAGCACCTACTACTTTTCTTTTATCTAAAATAATATATCTTTGTTTTTAATTTATTTAATAGTGAAGAATTAATTGAGATAAACGTCTACAAATAAACATTAATAATGTTCATTTACGTTCAGTCTTGAGATTATTTTAATGCATCATCCCGGTTATAATTAATTGAGATGTGTAAAAAGTTTTTGAGAACATCGTTGCAGATTCATTTGTCTTAAATTTGCCATGAAGATTTTAGAATGTTTAGGGGGAGAATGGGATGATAAAAGGAAGGACGAGCTGTGACTATAAAATATGATTAGAAAAATGAAAAGGAACAAAAGATGAGTTCAGCTCTAATTAAATTATTACGAAAAAGCTAGAAAACGGCAGGAGGTAATTTTTCTCTCTTTGTTGAAAAACAGAAAAACAAAACAAAAACCAAACATGAATTAATCGTCAATTGCTAGTTAATTTAAGTTTTGAGTATTTTTTTTTTTGAAATATTGTTTTGAACTTGCCATGGTTCAAAATTAGATGATTTTGTTTAGCTATGGATGATTTCTCTACAGCATTTCATTATTATTTATATTTATTAAAAATATATATTATACGCTTTTTGGAAAGTTTCTTAGTTCTTGCTAAATAAGTATCTATTTTTCTTTTTTCTTTTTTGAGTGTGAAGTTTTTAATTTACGAGGAATTATTTGCAAATTATTTGGCAACAAATAATAAAAAAAATAACAAAATAAATTTTTATCCTTTATTTACAGAGATAAAGATATAACCATAATATCTCAGAACATTTATTTAACTTTAAAGAGTTAGACATAACTATCACATTGATATATAATTGGCAAGGGCCCGGTAGTCGAGTGAGTAAGGGCCCTTCGCTCCGGGTTGAAGGTAAAGGGTTCGATCCCCGGCTTCGGCGGAGGGCGGGACTTCTTTCATGCTCCGTTCTCCTCAAAACTGATATCAGTATCTATTTTTATATCACTATCTTATCCCTATTCGAAATTCTAAAGAGTATTGTAGACTCTTGCCGAAAAAAAGCCTAGATTCCTCCTTAATTAACTTTATAAAAATTTTCGGGTAATAATTCATCAAAATCATATACATTCTGACGAAATTATTACTAATACCTGCTGGCTGCGATGTTCAAGATGATCAATGTTGAATGGATTTATTTCGGCAGGAAACGCATTAAAATGCTTTTAACTTTACTCGATAGTAGCACTGTTGTAAATTAATTGCTGACGAATTAGGTAGAATTTCCAGTAGCAAATTTAAGAATAAGAGTAAATTTTGAAAAGTAACTTTCTTTCAGGAAAAACAAAGTAGGTCCTTCTTTTAATCTTTTTTTGTTAATGCTTCCCAAAGTTCCATTTTGAAAGGAAAGAAAGTATTACTATTTCTATTGTTTTTTTTTGTTTTATTTTATCAAACAAGTAAATGAACAAATTTAATTTACGAAATTAAATTTAATAGAGTTGATGAGGAAATTCCCTAATCATCCAACGAACTTACCCCAATCAATTGAACAGCCTCTTAAGTATCTGCTGATCACTTACAAATAATGTAATGAAACAAACAACTAACAAAAAACATGTGCTCCTATTTGGTGTATACCTTAGAGTGCTTAGACCAAAGAAAAATTCTGCTCATTGCCAAGCTAATTAAATAGGGCCAGTCACAGAGCAAAAACGATCAGTTAAAAAAAAAAACAAATTATTAACAAAATGAAGAAACTAAACATACTTTAATGTTGCATTTGAAATAGTTTAGTAAGTCTATTTTAATGTATTTAATCACAAAGTAAAAAATATGTTTTAGATAAATTATGTAATCGATGTTTTCTGTGCAGTTTTCCAATGCTTCATTTTTTTTCTTTGGTATCTTCCCTTCATTTTCTAAGATTTTGAGTCAAATTGTAATTTGATTACATAATTGGTTTTGAAAGTCGGCTGTTAAAGGTCATCTGTCCGTGAGTCTGTGATCACGTTAACTCAAGACTATACATCTTATTAAGCTGAAAGTTTAGAGATACACGTACCTTGTTAAAAGGAAGATCCATATTGATTTCTAACGAAATAGGACCAGTAGATGAAAAGATGATGGCCATAAAATATCAACATCACTCAATGAATAATTAAATTAAAGTCGAACCACTTATTCTCTATTTTATAGCGAATTTTATAGAGAATGCTTATTTTGTTCCTGTACCTGTTTATCAAAAGCTCAATCGAAAAATACATGAACTTAAATTTAAAACATTTCTCTACATATTGTTTGCTTTATAATTGTAATAATTTTACATTATGCTTACATTATTATTGTTTTTTAATAAAGTAATATAAAGCAAAATGTAAAATTATCATGTTATTACCAAGAAAACAGTATGTAGAGAAATTTTTGATTTCAGCTTTATTTTCATTAAGCTTGATAAAGAGGAAGATGAATAAAAAGAGCGAAAAAAATTTGATATAAAATGAAGAGTAAGTGTTTCTATTTGAATTTAATATTCAGATTAGTAGAAAACAATACCTATACAATCTATATGAATGAATACTTCTATTTTTGAATGAACAACTTTTATAAATTCTTTTAATGTAAGCATGGCAACTATATCTTTTCTTGACTTTACTGTGTTACCTAATTATATAAACTTTTGTAAACCCATAACTGAATTATATTAATACATATAATAAATAAATAAATTTATCTAATTATAAATGTTCGTTTGCTTACTCAATTCTTTGAATCATCGGGCACGTTAAATTTCTTTTCATTATAAATGTAAATGATAAACATAAATATTACTGAAAAGAAAAATCTAGTGAAATCTAGAGTATTTATATTTATCATTTACATTTAAATACAGATAATATAGATAAATTTAGTTAAACATTTATGTCTTTTTTTCCCCATAACCATACACACAATTATGTAAAAAAATTCATTTCGATGTTTCTTCTTCTACTTATTATATTATTATTATTATTCTACTGTCACAGTTTTCCAGGATTTTGCTGTGGCATTCGAGTGCTATCCAATAATTTAGAAACTACAGGTAGTTAGATATCATCGTAGGATATGACTTACTTCCAACAATGTGACCTCTAGTGCAGTTGTTATCTATCTAAGTTTACATATCCAGATGTTTCCTAAGGGATTTGCATTATTGGGATTGTGGTGCTCCTGTCCTTCAAAACGCTAAATATCAACTCCTTTATTATTTGCTTTGAATCCTGAACGGTACTTCCTGAATGGTACATGGTACTTACTTTTCTCCCATTTCAGCAAATCCTCAATCCTTCAAAAAAATGAAAAGACCTACTAAGCAAGTGATTCGATCGACTTTCTTTAATTTCTCACTATTATACTGGTATTTAATAGAATAAACTATGTAATGTTTACACTAAAGAAACCACGAAAACCAATGAATCTGGCATTCATTAAGTATTCATTGCGAGACCACATTTGTTACAATGAAAATAATTTTCAATTGTATTTTTCGTAGTTACATTTTCACAGGAGAAGAAGTTATAGAAATTTAACATAAGAAAAACTTTTATAAAGGAAACTTTGATAATATATCAAGCTTTGGATGCTAATGGAGAATACATCAAGCTTTGGATGCTAATGGAGAATACAAAAAGCATTGAGATGAAAATATGTGGTAAATTCGTTGTAGCCATAATTGTAAATAGAAGAGATCATGGAAATAGGACGTGCCTAAACTGTATTTTGTACCTCTTACTATCCCCCCTCATAAACAATCTTAAATTAATAAATTAAAAACTTTTAAGAATCGAGAGTTATTTTTTTTTCTTACTTGTTAGTTACTGTGAGTGTTTCTTTTGATCATAAAATTACTTGAGCTTTTATGGTAGTATTTCTACCACCTTGGCTGGCACCCTCGCCCTTCAAGCATTCCTCGTTAGTACTCAATTTTTGATATCAATCAAGTTAAGTTAATTTAAATCATGAAGATATATTAGTAATAGTTAAGGATTTTAAAAAAACGTATAAACATCAACTCTTTTCATTCAAATTTGAATTAATAATCAATCTTTAATATTAAGTGCAAATCAAAATTTAATTAATATTTATAGATAAGTGAACCGACAAAAACATTGGTTTTGAAAACTTAACTGAAACATTAAAAAAAATAATTTAATTCTTAATTTAAAAAATTGAATCTTATTTTCTGTTCTTGATTTTAGATTACATAAACTAACAAAGACAAGACAGAAAAGGCCGGACACACAAATACTAATGCATTTAAATTAATGATGATCAAAATTACAGACGTTTCGATTTGCTACATTATACAAATCTTTCTCAATGTGACCGTTAACATTCGCAAGAAAAACACAAA
>JAFIDM010012231.1:164872800-164915396 GCA_023159025.1 Thereuonema tuberculata
AATATTCTCTTTTATTGCAAAAATATTATCGAAATTAGAGGAAACAAGTGCCAAGAAATAAATGTTTTGCTTTCAAGTTTTACATGTTAATTTTATTATCGTAATAAGGAGGTAAATTTTTCATTTTTATTTAATAAACAATGTTTCAAATGTTTCTAATGTTTTCAAATGTTTTCAAATGTGTCAAATGTTAATACTTCATTTATAAAAATATTTAAAAAAATTTTGATTTGTATTATGATCGAGTAAAAAAAGGAGGAGAAAGAGTGAACTGAAAACTAATGCTGCAATTAAAAGATTATATTTTCTCAGTTTTATTTGTTTTTTTCAACAATTACTATTCAAATAAGAAATTCCTTTACAATGATCAATTCCGTTTACTTATTTTCTTTTTTATTTTTCGTGAAGAATTTTAGTCGATTTCCAGAAGATAATAAATATTTCAACATTATTGTATACTGTTTGAAATCGTAGTGTATAAATCCTCTGAAGATATCAGTAATTTCAAAGTGCAGTCCCATAAATACAATCTAGAATTCTGATCGACAACCGAAGTACTTGGGAGTGCCACAGATAACTACACTGATGTAATAGGTGTGCAAGACTTACCTCTGAAGTCTTTCACCTGTAAATCACATCTGTTATCTGATATACTTCCAATATATAAAACTAGAATTTTAAGTTTTTAAAACAAAGTAGCTGAATCAATAAACAAAATGACTGGATTAAATAGATTTCTTTTAAATTTTCTAATTTTATTTGAACACAAAGCATCTTTCTTTTTAGTATTTGTTAATGTGTAATTATAAGGTTAGTATTTGGCTATTACAAAAACTTAATTATTAATTATTATTTTATTACAGTTGATAGATTCATAATCACTGGATGTTCGCCAGGTTTCGGCCTTGCACCAAAATGACCTATCGAAAGTTCATTCTGTTATTGATAAATATAGAAATATGTGAGTAATCAAACAGGTGTGAGGATAACTGCCTCTGTAATTTATTCTCAGGTGCTGTTGTAGGCTTTTAATATTTCTGGTTTCCTTTTAGAAAACACAGTTACATCAGGCTTAATTCTAGTTTTTGGCTATTTCATAATAAAATGTTACCTTAGACTGTTACTATCATTAACTTAACCAAAACCAAAACAAAAAACAATAACATTAAAATGTAACTAACAATTATAAAACATAACAAAATTGCATCCTAAGCTATCAAAACATGACTGAATGTTATGTAATTCTATACTGCTATTTAAATTATTCGTAAATTTAATTCAAATTCTATTGTTAGAGCTAAACTTATTTTAACTTTTAATCATTCCATGTTTTGAATGAACTTTAACGGACATTTCATCTGGGATATTTTCATGTAAAAGACATTAAAAGAATTAAAGAGATTTTAAATTTGAAATACAACAATATTTGTAAGTGAAAACTGTAAATTGTTTCTAGAGAATTCATTCATTGAGAAATTACATGAAATCCCCATGATTCCAATTCGAACTACCAATGAGTACCAAACACATCATACAATTTTAATGTTTTATATGTGTTTGCATGTATGTGAGTGTGCAGGCTTTTAGATAAAAAATATTAGTAAAAAGTTTATAAAATAAAATAAATTATTTAATTATTATTTTTTTTCTTTATTTGTTCTGTAGATGTTGATGGATGCAGTCTGTCTTGTACAGTGGGCAGAATGGACTTTTCTAACCCAGGTATCTGTTTTTGTTGCAGCTGCTTAAAATATTGTAAACAACAAAGCAATAATTTGATGTTAAATAACAATAAACTCAACTACTGATTTATACTTTATATGTCTTCATGATTTGTTAATTTTTGATAACAATGTCACCAACCAAGTAAGCAATTAATCAAGAAAATATTCTAAAATATTGCTCTTAATATTGACTATTAATTCGCCATCTTAACAATATTAACACACACACACACATATTATATATTTTGTTTTTGGAAGCGTCGAATAAAACATATTTTATCTAGCATTTTTAAGCTACAATACTTTTTTAATCTTTTTTTATTTTCTTTTAAATTAACTTTCTAAACAAAATGCTTAAATAATACTTTTTTAAGAATAATTCTTTTGAGAAAAGAGACAATAAATGGATTTCAACATTCTGAATGAAACTTCGGATATAACTCGAAGATAGCTGGACCAAAGCCAAAATTGTCTGTCAAGGTTTCATGACAAAAAAAATAAATATGAAAAGATATAAAATGTTTTCCACTTTTGTCATAAGTGGAAATGAAAGTGAAAAACATTCTTTTTTCCAACTTTCAAGATTTGACATAGGACCTAAACATTTCCATTATTGTAAAAAGAAATCAAAACAAAAACAGGATATATATATTAATTAGCCTTAATTATTGAGCAAAATAAACATGTAATCTGATGGAGTTCCAAAGATGAATAAAAAATAGAGGAGCTTCATATTTTTTTGTTTTTGTTTTTTGATAATCTTGAACTAATTATTGGAAAAGTTTACAAAGAACTAGCTTCCTTTAATAGGCCATTAGAGCAAAAAAAAAAAGTAAAAGCAACGTTTTTCCCGTTTCTTTTTCGAGTAAACATTTCAGCAAAGCTTTACTGGAAATTATTAAACAGATTAAGATTTCCTCCTATGAAAATTTATGAATTTGCATTTATTTAAAAAAACAAAACAAAACATTACAATACTTTAATATGCTTATTTTTAAAGTTGGATCTAAGACTCAATTGAAATTTCAAAATGGTGATTGATTAGCAGTGGTATTTTCAGTGGCTGTTGATGAAATGACTTTTTGTGGCTACAAATTAAATTTAAGTTGCTCCTCTCATTCTCTAACATTTAAAATGCTGACGACACTGTCTTGAATGGAAGTCGATTGACATTTAAACCCTTTACGGAGATGGTTAATAGGCTGTTCTGTAATTATGGAGAAGTTGCTGTAGTTCAATTAAAAAATAAAAACAAATATCTAGCAAAGAATATCAATAATTTAAGTTTAATGCTTATAATAAAAGAAAACACAATTCAAGTAAACAAGATATAATTATGCTAAATATTAGAAATTACTAAGAATTTAAGACGACACTTGATTTGAAACATTTTATAATGATCGTAATCAAGTAAAATATCTTGATAGTTTTCATAGTTATCAATATTTCTGATTTCTGATATTTTATTTAACATTTTTTGAAAATTGTTTCTGGAATTATTGTTTTTAAATTTTGCTTCTTGTACTTTTATTTTACCAAAAAGAAAATATTTCCTTATAAGGTAACTGTTTTCCCCTCAACACTGTTTTCACAACAAAATCCCCAAAGAAATTTTTGATTAATGGTCATTCATTCCAAAAACAGGAGGAAAAAAAGCAGAAACAACCTATTTTTTTATTTGGATTTTATGTCTGAAAGCAACATGAATGGCATACTAATTGGTAGAAGGACTGCAGGAGAACAACTTTAGAACCTTCAGACATTAACCTAGACCGCACAGATGATAGGTCATTGATTTAGTTACTCATTTATCTTCAAACTATCACCAATCCAAAAGAAAAAAAACAACAAAACAGTCTATTTTTGCTGTTTAAAACATATAACTTTGCTGAAAATGTCTTTATTTAAATAACTTCTTTTTTATAAATTATGAATTACGAATTCGATATGTACATTACGTGACTACAGTGGGCTAATTAAAGAGTTTTCATGATATTTTGGATACTATTCATAGAAAAAATTATAAATAAATATAATTATATAAAAATATAGAAAAAATAGAAATAAATTAATGATAACAGTAATAATAAAAATATAAAAGCTTCTTTTTTTCTTACATAATTTTTAAATGTCTCATTACAGACTATGAAATCTGTTCCTGCTTCAGTTCCTTGCCGGCGTCAAGTGAGTAAAATACTTAAAAACTACTAAAAGATTTTTTCTTCCTCTATTTGGAACGATACAAAAAAAAAAAAAAAACTAAAAATAAAATAAACCGAAAGAGATAAGCTAGGAAGATAAGGGAATGTTTCTTTCAAGTAATAAAAATAAATACAAGTCAAAAGTGTTCAAAATTGATGACAAATGCTGCAGAAAATCTACATTTTGGCTAATAAATGCATTTAAAAAAAATGGCTTGTAGAGATTTCGAGTTCAGAAAAATTAAGGTTTTTAGATAGAAATAAAAGAACTCTCTTTTATATTCGTTCAAAATAATTCGAATTTGAACTACTTATGATCTGCAGATTCAATACATTTGCATGAAAAATTATCATCGAAATGGTAAAAAATAAAAATTAAAAAGAAATGAATACTAAAAAAAAATCTGTAGATATGAGTTTCTTTTCCTACCGATCTTTATCTAGTATCCAGATGATGGATTCGATTAATTTTGTTTATACTGTGTTAAACTAATGAATGGGCAACATGATTTCCAGTAATGGGAGATGATGGATTGATTCAAGAGAAATGGAAGATATCGGAAAAAACTCGATCGCATTGTTTAATGTGTTGAAAGTTATATAAATATTTACGTATTTTTATAGTAGAGCGCCAGACACTAAGGTATTTAATTTCCTAATTCTTTCTGCTTCAATCTTTAAGAATACTAACTTCAACCCGATATTATTTGAAAGTTTGCCTAACGTTCTTTAACAAACTATGAGATTCCTGCAAACATAATTACAAATTTCTAAACCAATTTAGATTTTTAGAAATTTCCCAATTTCTACACCGACATTATCTTTTCATCTTGAAGAAAACTTGAGATGTTAAATTTATTTTGATTCTAAAAGCTCCGACACTCCTAATAGTTGAAAAATAAAATAAAATGAGTAAATGAATTTACTTTAAGATGTGTCTATAAGATGTATCTAAAAGAAGCCCTTGAAAGTAAAGGACGATATCTCGAGTATCATTGATGAAGTAGGAGTTGTTTATTTCTTCTATTTAGTTGTATATATAAGGAAAGAATTTATTTTAACTGTAAGGTAATTTAATAACAAAAGGGAAAAAAATCTTTTGCTAAAATTATAAAATCATTTATAATTCTACTTGCGTTGTCTTCGAGGATAAATGCTAAATCTCAAGAATAATGTGAAGCGATGAAGCAAGTTGATTAATATGGTGATTGATGAAATCTCAGTAATTCAAAACATACAAAGCTGTCTCGTAAGAAAGCATGTAATATCAGTTTTCTATCACCTCACAAAATATTTGAGATGATGAAAGATGATCTTAGAAACTTGCAGCTTGTGGTGAGTCAGGAGAGAGATACGTAGCTTAGCATTACAATCTTCCACAATATTCCGAGAATACTGAATAGATATGATATCGAGAGAATGAAACATTAAGCTTGCGTTAATAGACATCCTCAATCAAGCTGTTACTGGATGTTTGTTATTAGTTCTATAAAAGAAGTTTCCCATACTATATCTGCAGAAGATTTGCATTTCGAAGCCGAAGACTTCATTTCATTGATGTCATCATACAAAGATACGATCAAATAGATAAGATCATAACCAGCCACTGAAATCATGGCAATACCAATATCAGACCGTTGGTCCTTAAATTTTTGCGAGAAATTACCAAGACAGGTTGATTTGTATGTGGAAATACGTGGTCAAAATATTGATTTGTATGTGGAAATACGTGGCCAACATATTGACTCGTACTCAACTTCAGGTACCTTTCATAGTTTCTTTCAATTCCATTTTTTCGAAGACTTTCCGAATTATTTTGATTTATCATAAAATCTGTTTTTAATTGCAATGGAAAGTAATTTAAACTAGTGAATAACGGTATTTAGTCTCTACCACATGCAAATCGATAATTTATTAAAAATAATCACTAATAATTCAAAGATTTACAAAAGAAATTTCATCTAAATTTTTAATTTTAGATTTTAAGGGTTTTTAATTTTTAAAACATTTATTTTAAAATTATAGGGACTTGGGATAACTTTTAAAAGCAATTAAATTAAAGGATAATAAAAAATACAGTTAAATAATTGAATTATTATTTTCTGCACGGCGATAAAAAAGTTAATCATAGTCCTTTTCATTTTTATTCTGTCTCACAAGTGTGTCATTTTAATGTAAAGAAATGACAAATCATTTAAGGGAAGATTTAATACAACCTTTTGAAAGACTGAGGTCATTAAATTTTATTTCTTTAAAGATGAACATTACAGTATAATGACTGTTATTAAGTATTTCAACTCCAAGAATTAACAAACATTGTGGAATTCAGATCCATTTCTAGAAAAGACATTTTTACATACTTTACCACTGACATAATTGGATATGTTGTGCGGGGAGCTTCCACTGAATTTCGTTTGAGTGAAAATTCTGCTACGCTGTCTAGAACTACATTGAAAGTTATTATTGATTTTAACTAAAATTAGTAGGTTTGGTTAAGTAATATTAGCTAAACTACCTATAACAGATAGTTACGTTTAGTTAGGTTTCATGAAACGTAATCTTAATGAGAACTAATTTATGAGCTTATCTTAACTTTTCTGTTCAGAGTCTTACATACAAGTCAACTTACAGATAAGTTATAAATAGAATTCTCAGATTTTCAAAAGGCTGTCTAAGTTGTGTTTAATATTTGTGACTTCAGTTGTGGAATTCTTTTACTGATTGAATGTGTTTACAAAAGTAAATAAGGATGGAAGATCTTTAATAAATTTTTATATATGAATTCATGTTCAGCATATCAAAAAATAAATCGTATAGCCACATTCTTATCTTCAAATCTTAGATTTTAGATATAGCTTAACTATATCTAAAAGAGTATTAAGCATACGAACAGTAGCGATTATATCAAAATAATAAAATCGTTAAATTACACTATTGTTTATCTTAAATTAATTATTAAGTTACTATGTTAGCAATGTTCTCAAGGTGATTGAAATACTGTAGCACATAGAAGATATGAGTCTATGTAATCATTTAAACAAATTTAAACAAATGTAATGCCATGGTCCAGCTCATTATTGGCTGTTGTCTATACTGCTATTGTTCAAAAATCATGCACTATTTTGCAGTGCAGATCCTAGTAAGGTCCGAACAACGAGCCGAGCTGATTTAATTGTAAATCACCTCGCTGACTTATCTACATGGGACGTCCCACGTATGAAGATAGCTTTCATGAATTCAGATCTTAGTATTTCGTCAATTTTAAATTGAGCTAGTGTTGCTCTCCTTTCTCAGCTGTACTATTACTGCTTGATACAAGTTCTTTTGCAACTCTTGTCCATACTTATACTGACATTCTTTCTACGGTTTGAATGTTTTGGAACTTCCTTTATAGCCTGTATTACACGTTTCGCTTGACAACTCAAGTGAATGAATAAATAGAGTTTACTTAACACCACCTAACGGAAGATAAGAAGTGACGCGGTTAAAAGTAGAACTTCCTGCCGAACGCGGATTTCATTTTTTTACGCGGTTAATGTTTGATTTGATGGTCGTTAAAAAAAAAAAAAAAAAAAAAAAAAAAAAACAGAAACAAAAACAAAAACAAAGAAGAAAAAAAAAGGTGGATAATTTTACAATTACACGCTGATAAAGAGATAAAAATGATTTGTTCCTTTTTTGTTCAACTTTGCGACTTTGTTCAAATAATTTTATCTCCATTAAGCGTCAATGCTAAGAATTTTATTAAGAATATTATTATTCTATTATTAGTTCCAAGATATCTTTCAAGAACAAGAAAGAAAAAGATAAGAAAAAAATATATGGTTAATTATAGTTTGGTGATCAATATTCACGTAATTACTTCATATTTACGTTTATTTTCCGAAGATATCAAAAACGACAGCGAAAGAATTAAAGCATTTAACATTCTAGCTGACCGTTTAAACTAAAAAATTGTTTTGACGGAAATTCTTTTGAGGAGAAAATTATATCTTGCTTCTGTCTTTCCTTCCCTCCAAAAAATTCTAAAATTTAATTTCCAGGTAAGTGTTTCGTACAAAATATCAAGTACTATCGGGGACTATTTCGTAATCATACAATAAAACGTCAACAAACATGAAATGCATTGTAAATATTCCATATATCTGAATTTTCCCAGACAAAACTGCAACATAGTTAAATTTCTAAAAGCATGTTCTGCATTGAGTCAAGAAAGCTGCATGAAATTCATTGTTCCATATCTCCAAGAGTAAAAAACTTATCAAAACATTCAAAATTGCTAGTAGAGCATTCAGTTACTTGGCAATTTTTTTTATTTTTAATTTTATTATTATTACATTTCGCAAAATATTTCAATTTTTGCTTTTGGATATAATTAATTCAAACATAAGTTAGTTTGGATTAGTATTTTAAATTATATCATTCATTTACAAGTTAGTTACTTTTAAAAAGAATGATAATGCCACTAACAAACTTCTTTTCATTATTATATTATTAATTTATTCCCAGAAATGTTATTAAAAATTTACCATTCTTGGTAGAAAGTTTAATATTTGTTGTTCATGCGTTAGGATTTTATGAGAAAACCAGTATGTTTTGGAATACAAATATATTTTCGAAGTGACTTGAATAAATAAATAAATAAATAAATAAATAATAAGAAATTCATATCAAAGAACGAAGAACTATGCTACGAGTATGTCTGTAAACCGCATCGATTTATGATCCTCATATTATCCCTAATAATAATAATAATAATAATAATAATAATAATGATATTAAATGAAAATAGAGGGTCAAAATGAAAAATATCTGAACATCTGAATTATTTATAAATTTTCTTTCAAGTTGGGAAAAAAAATAAAAGGAAAAAAAAGACACACACACACACACACCCTCTTTCTAAATGTTTTTTTTTTTTTTCTAAATTTCCTGCAATGCTTATTCAAAAACATTCTTAATTCAAATTTTGGATATCTTATTATTATTGCACTGTAATAACTTTTCTATTAAAGAAAGCTATTTGACCAGAAGAAGTTTGCAAAATCACTCACTTAAGTCTTACAATCAATTGCTTTTGTTTACTGGTAACTACTCCTTGCTGGCGATCGCCAAAGAGCGGGAAACAGGTGTTCTTGGATGTCACTTAGTAAACACTTGATCTCACCCATGGACGTTTATTAATATTTACATGCGCTTTTTTATTCTTTCAATGCGCTAAAAAAATTCATTAAGGCCGATGGAATGCCAGCCCATGAATTTTCTCACCTATTTTTTTTTTAAAGTTTTTTATTGTTTGCTTAAGCTTTGTAGCTCCATTTATATTTTTTTTTTGTTCTTGAAATTCATTTTGTAGTTTCAAGTCAATTTTCATTTATATTTTCAGCTTTTTGTTTTGTCTTAAAATCATTATTTCTGTATTGATAACTTAATTTGTAATTAAAAAAGATAATTAAAATCCATAATTTAGTTCGTGAATAAGTCATATTTTTGTGGACCTTGTGATTCTCTAAAGGAAGATAATAAACTCCCAAAATTAATTGTTAACTCCTTAAATAATTTTTGAGTTTTTTTTATGAAGAAAAAAAATAGCTACTTTATTTTGTCGTAACATCTTAATGTTGCAACACTCTCTACTCTATTCTTCTTTCTCAATATCAGGCAATTTCGGTTCTTTTTTCTTTTTTTTTTATAGCTGAAAAATGATGATAAAATTAATTGATGAAACCGATTTAACCTCAGTATTACTCTTGGAAGTATCCTAAGTTCAATACAAATCCTAATTTACCTTAACGAAATGATTATTGAAGCATTTCTTACAACCGCACCTTTCTTTACTTTGCTCAAATGCTTTATCTGCAACGTTTGGTAGATTCTTTATTTCTTTAATTTATTTCATTTAATTCAATTTATTGGCCATTAATTTCACAAGCTAAAGAGATAAATGACTCCAATTAAAACCTTTACACCTTCATTAACATTGAACTGAACTTCACGGCCAAGCGTCATCTTTATAGTCAATATTGTTTTTATTGTTACTATTATTTGTATATTTAAATTTCTAGATATGAAATTAAATTATAGAAAAATTGGCACATTAAAACTCCTAATTTTAAAAATATATATACATAATATTAAAATCTCAAAAAAATTAGTCAAAATTAGAATACCCTTGTTGATAAAAAATTATATAGTTCAAATACATTTATTCTCTATGGCAGGGCTTCCCAAACTTTTATGGGGCGCGACCCACTCGGTTGTAAGGCATATTTTAAAAATGGTTGAATAAAAAACTTCGCTTTACTACTACAGTATTAACTTTTTTTATTGAATGCAGTTAATATATAAATTTATTAATCAGATATATAACGACGTGTATGTGAAGAATATTTTAATATTTAAATACAGTAGAACTCCGATTATCCGCGAGTGCCGCGAAAAAATTTTTTAATTGCGAACCTCAAAAAAAAAAAAAAACCCAATTTTAATCCAAGCCAACAATAGGGAAAATACAATAGGCCCTACAATGCGAAGGTCGAAAATTACTAACAGTTTTATTGTGCATCGTGATCCTATAAGCCTTCTCAGAATTTGTGGATGCAAACGTAGAGCAAAAGTTTCTGCTTACTGTACATATTTTAAAAGTTTTACATATGATGTTTTTTGTACAATAAAACGTAGTTTTTAATGGTGAAATATTTTTTTCCGTGTTACACCTCATTTTTAGTCTTTTTTCGGGTTATCCGCGATTTTCGTTATCCGCGAAGCCCTTGCCATCCAATTCCGCGGATAATCGGGGCTCTACTGTATTTTCATATTTTTATATTTAACGCGACCTACCCAAAATCAGCTAACGAACCAACAATGGGTCGCGACCCGCAATTTGGGAATCGTTGCTCTATAGGATTAAATATATTTTATATAGACTTTTAAATAATTATTATTTCTAAAAAACCTTGAAGGAATTATATGGGTAAAATGCCATTATATCAAATTATTCAATTACTGTTGAAAGTCAATTTGTCATCACTAAGAGTTGTTCACATTAAAAACTTATTTAAAAAATTACAATCTGTCTACAAGAAACCTGACAATAATCAAACAAACCGTGTACCTAATGTGTATCTAACTAATTTGGCAACACTCTGATAATGGCTCTGATAATTGCTTTTTATGAGCTTTTAATTTTCTAAATGCTACCTTAAGGATATGTATAAAGTAGGCAAAAAATATTGGCCTTAGTGTTGCGAATCAAATAACATTAAATTTAGCAGAAAGTTAATTAAATGAACAATAACGGTATCTTCAGATCTAAAGCATTTAAAATTTGAAATTAGTAATTGTTATTTAAACCAGAATTAATTACATTTTTTAAAACCAATTTTTACATGAGGCAATCTCAATTCTCATGCTTAACAGTCACTTAGAATTTATTGATCAGAATTTCTCTTTGTTATTTTACGTCTATTTTCAAATCCAAGTGTTGCTTTGCTTAGCTACATTTTCCTTGAGCCAATTATCAACCGTATGCTGCCCGGCACCGCTTTATGATTCCCACATAAATTCTTTTCTCCAAAGACTTGATTTCATCAATCCTGATTCTTAAGTGTTTCTTAATTAATTATCGGGTTTATCGAGTTCGATAAGTAGCGAATTACATTGATGAGCTATTTACTTTTCATCAAGAAAGACCGAGAAGGATTTTGACCCACTGTCTTTACAAGCAACTGTCACGAAATACACAACAACGTGAAAGTAGTTTTGCATTCAGTCAAGGTCATCTCAATGCTGCGGGTTATATCCATTCTTCAAGGCTAACATCTTGTCTTGTCTATGATCCAGGAAACCTTAACTATTCGCACCATATTCTTTAAGCTGATGGACTTCTATAGCATCCCGCCAAAAGTAAACAATACTGAAGATAACACAAAGAATTACTGTGAATAGTTAATGGCCTAAGAAATGACCTCTAAACGTGTCTGGGACAAACGCTTGACGAAGAAAGTACAATCCAAATCTTTATAATTTATTAGACATCTATACATCTCCAGTAAATTCATGAAGAAACAGTCTACATTAAACTCAATACTAATTTAATCACCTTTAATTTAATTTTATTGAAAATAATGATCAAGAATTCGTAAATAGATCTCTTTATTTGTGTTTAAATTACAAAAAAAAAAATAACTGAAATGGGGAAAAAAAATCTATAAGGAATTTAATGAAGTAAAATTATTAATATTAAAAAACAAAAAAAACAAATTAATACTACGATGTTCATCAGCACTTTGACAGTTAATAATGGATTTAAATAATGAAGCATTAATACGAGTTGTATTCAAGCTAAAAAACATGAGTTAGATGTTTGCAATATATCTTTACTTTGAAAAATACGTATTCATGATATCATTTCATGCAAAACATTTTATTATAAAAAATATTGCTACATAAAAAAAATAAAAAAAATTGCTATAAGTTAATAATGTGAAAGTAATCTCTTCAAGCCACCGAAGTATTCGTTTTGCGGGTGGATGTTGTATTTATATCTTCTATATATTTGCATCTACTTACAGCTGTCTGTATACTATTTTTTTAAGTTTAGTTTTAGTTTTTATTCTTCGTGATAAAACGCTTCATCTATTAGATAATATATATTTCAATCAACTTTATTAAGTTAATCCTATCAAAGTAAGTTGATTTTGCGAAAAAAATAAAAAAAATAAAAAGGAAATTACGAGGAAAGAAATGAAATCATAGCCATAATTATGGCCAAAAGCTGCTGATTCATCACTGATTTTAGAAATGACTCAATTTGAGAGATAATCAAAGATGTGCATAATTACATACAATTGGGAGCGGACTTAAAAATCACCACTATTATTTCCCTACCAAATTATACATTATTCGGTTTCGATAACTTTAGAGCTACAGTGTAAAGATAATAGGTCTGGTTCAATTTCATTTTTTACAGGAGAATTATCCTCGCCCGTGAACAATTTTAATCGGCTTCTTTCTAATATCCCAGGTAATAAGTACAACATCGCTGACTATACAGTTTCAGTCAACAAGTTCATTACTATTCCCCCCCCCCCCCCTTTTAAGTATCAAAATGGCTAGTGTAAATGGTTAAAGAATATCGGTGTTAGGATGCAGTCATCATGTGTGTGCTTCTCATTTTCTTGTTTCTTCGGCACCCGCTTTATTAAAAGAATCTAAAATTAAAACTAAAAGACTAAAACTAAAAAAAACTAAATTAAAATAAACTGGAAGATAATAAACTGTTATCAGGAAGAAATCTAAGTTACTAAAATTATCTTCCATCCTGAAGTTCATCAGGGAAAAAAATGAATGCTCTGATTTCAATAGCAACATTTTGCAGTGGAAGAAAAATAAATTTAAAGGGTGCTAACGAAAGGAGTTGCTAAACAAACAGTAAAATTAATCTTTTTCTTTGGATTTGTGGCTTTATTTTGATCGATTTCTAATCGAATTAGGCTAGATTTATTTGTTGCTTTCCCTTAAGAAAGTCGTTTTTTTACTTTCATTTATGTATGACAACAATCACATTTTCTTATTTGAATTTTAACCTTCTTTAAATAGGTTAATGCTTTCATTTTGACACTAGAAAAGTAATTAGGACAAGTATGTACTCTCACTAAAACCAATACACTCTAATTGAATTGCTGTTCCTTCATCGTTTAGAATCTTAGGTAATAGAAGCTTATTCTTATCTTGTGTTAGTCTTTTGCGCTATTATCTGCTCAGTCCATTGTTCATTACTGCATTCCTCATCTTATCAGTAGCCTTCCGCCATTCAGCAGAATGACAACGATCTTCTAAAGCAGTTTTAGACAATGGAAAAACCCTTTACTTCTGTAATGGCTAAAAATGTCTTTTGTATCGATTTAAAGCCACCAGATCCCATTTGCTTCTTAAGCATTATTCTTAGTCAGTTTATATCATTATAATCAGTGTCCTTTATCAATATTAAAAAACTATATTTTATTTAAGGAAACAAGAAGAAATGTTTTTCGAATAAGGGTATTCCTTCTTCGTAATCAATGGAAATAAACATCAACTAAAAGTTATGAGAAATCTAATTAATCGAAGCCGAGATACTATGTTATTATCTAAATTAACACACTTTATATTGTTTCCGTAGAAAAAAGAGAGAATAATAGGCATATTCTTAATTGTATAATTTTATTGTTTTGCTAATAAAATTTTAAGTAAAACTTTAGTATTATTGCTTTGTCGTTTTAACTGAATTTCAATGTTTCGAAAGAACGTAAATTCTTTTTTGTATCTTTTCTCACAAAAGAACTGATTACTATTAGTTGTAATTTACTTCCTCACTAATTGGATAGTTCAATCAATTAGCACCTTTCATTATGAGCCATCAACTTCTTAAATTTTTAAAAGCCATTTAGACAGTTTAGTTTTTAAAATCGAAATAAATAAATAAACTAAACATGTTTGCTGTCTCAGACCATGGATAAGTTTTGCAACTATAATTTTGACCAACAAGAAAATCCAGATTGGTCAGTTTAGATCCGAAGTAATATTATGAACGATTGCCATTGGCGCCATTTGGAGTTGATAAATGTTCAGTGATTTATAAGTATCGTAGTAACCTTCGTTCGGTCTACAAGCTTAAATAAATTAGCAACCTATTATCCTTATAGATATCATTAACCAAATAATTAAGATACCATTTGTTTAAATTATTGTCAAATGAAAACGAAGAATTAACAAGGCTTCATCAATCATTGGAACTTTAGTTACAGCACTAACATACGTTTTTTACTTTGCCTGGCAACGAATAATAAAAATATAAATTAAATAACTACATCTGAACATACTTAAGAAAACGATCATTTATATTGTATTTGCCCTAACTCTGAAATTATATTATTTGTTTTAATGACCATCATCGCAAGGTAAACCAATGTTTGTAAGCATATATATATACAGTGCAACTTGGATAATTCGAAGCTGAAGGGACCACTACAAAACTTCGAATTATCCAAGACTTCGAATTAAACAAGTTACATCTTTTAACTTTAATTTCAGGTCCACTGAATGCTTGAAAAGATTATTCTGTCAGTAAGTAAATATTTATTCAGAAAGATCATTATGAAAGACTTAAAGACATTATGAAAGACTTTAGTGTGTGTAAACAAAATAAGATTTATATTACATAAACTACAGTACATATTACATTCAATACAGAAAATTATAGTTTTTCAAAAAATTGTGCAATGTCTGATTGTTTTGTAGAATTCAGTCGCTTAAGGTTAACAAAAATCATCAAGCATGTTTAGTGAACGGAAAACAGCTTCACTTACGTTGGTTTGTCTTTCAATGTACCGACGAAATTCGGCGTTATCCCGTACTCGTTGGCGATTTGGCATTTCTTCTTCACACCCTTTTCCACTTCGCGAATGACGGCGACCTTTTCAGCGAACGTTAAATTCTTCTACACGCGTGGTTTACTGAAAGACATGGTGACACTGACAGCAGGAAGCTCGAATGGCGTCTGAAGCTTCACGTGTCGAATGGCGTCACGTGTCGAACGGTGGCGGGAAGGGGTTTCATTTGTCACGTGAGTCAGTATGCCTATTATGAGACCCCTGCCTAATATGAGACCCCTGCCTATAGAATGTACTAAGTGCTGCCGCCTGGCGACTGGAGCGTGAAACAGTAGTCTAATGCATCATCCGTCAGCGGTGAGTCAGTCGAGTGTTTCCTAGAGCAAACAAAGGTTCAGTAATTTTTCCCTTGAATTTGTGCTCGTAGACTTTTTTGCACGTGTATTTTCATTGGCTGTTTTCACCTTTAAGATAAGACTCGTTTTGAAACTCTTAGTATCGGATAGATAGCTTTAAATGTGTAGTATAAACATGCCGGTTTGTTTTTAAGCTAACGTTAAGCCTAACCTAAAAAAATCGTTGGCGTGTATGACAACGCGGTCGTGCCTAATATGAGACTCCAAAGGATGCCTAATATGAGATAGGGTCTCATAATAGGCATTCTTTTTTTTTTTCATCATGCAAAGCTTGTTTACATTTTTTTTTAAATTTTTAGATGCCCTCCGAAACAAAACGCAAAAAATGGGATCCTGTAATGATGGTACGAGCTGTCAAAGCCGTAAGAAGTCGTGATATGGGCTACAAAAAAAGCTGCAAAATATTTTGAAGTTCCAAAAGGAACTCTGGAGCATTATGTTAAGGATTCAGAAAAAAACAGCTGAATCACTGGTAGACATTAGTTTGGGAAGATGGCCTACTTTACCACAACACATTGAAGATTCGTTAGTAAAATACTGCATTGAGATGGATTCAAGGTTTTATGGCTTAAGAAGGAGGGATATTAAAAAAATGGCATTTCAGATTGCTATGAAAAATGGTTTAAAGCATCCATTTTCATCAGAAAAACAATGTGCTGTTGAAAAGTGGTTAAAGGGATTTTTATAATGACCCCCACAACTGTCTCTTAAAAAACCTCAAGCAACATCGTTCGCAAGAATTAAGAGATTTAGCCCAAACAATGTGCAATTTTGGAATCTAAAAACGAAAAGTAAACAAAACCTGAAGTAAACTTCAACTAATTCGTTTAAAATGTCATTTTTCTTTTTTAACTATTAGCGATGAAGCTAACTATTACCTAATTATTGTTTAAAGTTTTGTTTTTGACGAACTTTTCAGTAATTACAATTCATTTTTTTTAGTTATAGAAAAGGGTCTCATATTAGAACTACTTTTTTCAAACCCCCAAAATGTAACATTTGTGTTTAAAATTTTATACAAGACAAAATGTAAAGTTGTTTTAATTTTCTGTCATTGTTATTTGTAGTAAAATGTATGCCTTAAAAGAATATCAATTCTTTTTTTTACTGTAATTCCTCACTGTAATTCCTCACTCATTTTCCTAGTTATAGATGAAAATCAAAAAGGGTCTCATATTCGGCATACTGACTCTCTCTCTCTCTCTCTCTCTCTATATATATATATATGACAAAATGCTCCATCCTGTATGCATTCATTTGTGCGGGGCTCTTTTTTCGATATCAGAATCTTGATTAGAATGTCTTCTTATTTCCTGTAGGCTCTGTGTAATTGTTTAATGTTTCTTTTGTTTTTAAGTACCTGAAAAATGGTATATTAATGCTTAATTTGGAAGATCACGATTAGATCCCAATTATTATATGTAGATGTTTTCCATTTTATAAATATTCGCTAAATGCTAAAATGTTAATGACAATCTTAATTATTTAGCTCATATTTATTTTTCTTAATAATGAAATGTAAGAAGGTATTTGTTTATTTTTTTTATTTCAGAATATCATAAAAAGAATAATTCATTTACTTTACAAAATATTTCTTAAAAATAATTCAGAAAGCCTTGTAATTTTCATATGTAAACAATTATATTGTTTGAAAATTACAAGGCGTTCTGAATTATTTTTAAGAAATATTTAAGTGTTCTCACACGATTAAAACGAAAATTATAATGGATTTCAGTTATAATTGCATTTTAGATTCTTTCTCAAGGATTAATTATCAATGTTCCATAATGTATAGTCATTCTGTTTGTATGAAGAACGTGGCTATCAAAGGATATCTAAAGTTTAGCCGAACATCCGTAATATCTAATACTACATATAAAAAAAGAAAAAAGATGAAGATAAAAAAAAAAAACTTAAGAGTTTTAAAAATTGGTAATCTTAGAAATCTAAAATTTTTGGTAATTTAATTATGATTCAATTGTTACTTTCATTTTAATTAGTATTATTCAATTAATAATTCAAATAAAAATAAAAATCGTAATTGATTTGAACTCTTAATAAGGAGCCGGAACATAATACTTCAAGCAATCATAGAAATTGAACAATTTGAATAGGCCTAAATAAAAAGTTCAAAATTTAATGATAGATTCAATGGAGTACTTATTGATTTTGATAAATATTTCGATTCATAGTAACTAAGTCCCATTTAAAAAAAAATCACAAGAATATCTTACTGTTGTCAAGCTAAATCAAAATTAACTGTTCTATGAAACTGTAAGTTCAACTCCTTTTTACTTTCGTGGGTTGGTTCTAGTCAGGTACTCTTCGCGTTCATCTTTTTTACTCTGGTGTTTGTTCACGTTATAGATCGCCAAACCGTGAAACAATTTACGATTGTAGGTGCAGATGTGCTAGCAAAGAAAGCAAAACTAACATTGTCTCCCTCTTGCAGATGTTGAAGAAAGAGGAATAAAAAGTATAAGGCAGCAATACGAAAGCTGCATCACCGCACGACACACTGGGAGTCATGGATGCATGGAGAACATGAGGCTTAGACAAGCGAAATAACAATTTCCATGATGCTCTCAGCAGCTGCAGATCGTTGACAAAGAGGCAGTTTTCCAGTTAGAACTATTTCTGGAAAATGGCCAACGTTGTATCTTCAAAAATGAATAGTTCTATATCAGCAGAATATAGTACCCAAGCAACAGATGAGTAAATACTACAGTTTACCGTAGTAAACATACTTTTGTTACTGCCAATCGCAGTTTTTAAATAAAAAGGTGTAGGAATAAAAAGGTGTTCCTTCATAGTAAATAATTATAATGGACTATCGCCAAAACAATAGATTCCTAGAATGATTTTACTTCCTTCACTCACTTTCTCCACTCAAATGCATAGGAACATTTGCTAAATGGTAAAATGAAGACTATTTTTCCATTAATAGTCAACCTTTGAAGATTGAATGCAAATAAAAGAATCTTTAATGATAATGTTTAATGATTATCGATTCTTAGGATGCAGAACTAATGCTTACAAGACATAAACTTAGCTCAATAATGTTTATAAGACATAAACTTAGCTCAATAATGCTCTGCATTTCCATCAAATCAGAACCAAAGATGCAATCTTTAAATATTCTTTAGATTTATGAACACGTAAAGAATTTGAAATTTAGATTAACTTCTCCATATTTATCTTCATTTTGATGTTCCAAATTTTAATCCACTGTTTAAATATATGCGTTTTACATCATATTTACTTTATTGGCCAGTATTCACCTGCTACGTAATTCCTATTTGATATTTTGTTGAATACAAATTTATTCGTGTTAAAATTGTTTATAAATTATTTCGAAATGTTTAATTTTTTTAAAGCGTGTTAGGTCAGTTAGATATTAATAAGATATTAGAAAAAATAAATCTCAACATCGGATTGTCCCAAGATATAGATGCCGTATTAATGGAAGATTCCGTTTTATATAACTGTTTCTTGAAGATAAACTACATCTTTGGCCTAAACAACGTTTCAAAAATGGTAGAGTTGCAGAGTTTTAACATAGTCTGCTGGAATTACTTTAATTATGTTGTACTGGGAATATTTCTTTTGTTCTATATATTGTGAAGAGTCTATCCCACATGGATTATGCATCGAACGCCTACATGACTGAATGTCCTGCCACTGCCCTCTTAGATTTTGTCTTCATTATTCGTCGGAGGCATTTTTTGATTGATATGGTACATTTCATGTTCCATCAATATTTCTATAAAGTTGGCCATTTTCCAGGTATAGCTGAACTTTTCTGTCTCTTGTGAACTACAACTGCGAAGAACAATGTATAATAATATTTAAACGTGGGTAGACTTAAAATTGATGGAGAAATTAGTAAACTAATTAATTTGAAAATTAAATAAATAAAAAAATAAAGGAAAAGAAAAACAGCACCTGAACAAAAGAAGAAGAAGAAATTGCCTTTCTGATTTTCTTTTCCTTTATTTATTTACTATTTTTACAGCACGTTAAATTTATTTTCCATAACTGAAAATTAAATTGATAAAAAACGATCTCATTTTAACTGAGTGCCTTTAATGTAGTAAAATAAGGTTCTTTTGAGACTAGTGCTCTGATGGAGCATAAGATCATCGCTTGTCAGTGACGCTTGTTTTAACAATACTTTTATTTAAAAAAGAAGAGTTTGTATAATATACTGAACATTGTTCACAAAGGTATGGTAATAAGCAACAGCTGGTAGTAAGTTAACTTTGAATTGCTTTCAAATTTACTTCCGGAAATTTGGCTATTTTTTTTTTTTTTTTGTATATGTGTGTGTGAACACAAAAGTTAAGTTCCTAACTTAAGATAATTTTTCGAATTTCTTAAATCAAAGGCAGAAAAAAAATGGTTAATTACTTTTCTGAAACAAATTTGATAAATTCATATTTAAAATAGATAAATAAAGTATAATTTGTGCTACTTTAATTCTAAGAATTTGCTTCATCAAAACACAAAATTTTTATTTTACGTAGAATAATCAATTGATTTTTATTGAAACTTACTTTTCTATGAATAAGTCAAATTTGTTTGCATTTATACTGAAGAAATATTGTTTGATATTACAAATGGAAATACGCAAGCTTTTCAAGAGCTATGAATTCTACAAAGTTATATTGATAAAATAAATGCTTAGCGAAACAATTCAAATATTGTTTAGAGCCTTAGCAGAGTTCGAAAGATGATAAGACATTATGGTTACGATTGGCTTGTAATTTATAATGTGACTGCAATGCTGGAAATGACTGAGCTTTGTCTGTTTATACTCCGCTAAAACTCATTTTTTGGGTAAGAGTTTGTAGAGGCTGTGTCTGTTTAGACTCGTATCAGGTTAAAACTTAAAATCTGATTACGGTTATTTTGACGTTAAACCCCCTCCCCATCCTCAAAATTGATTTAGAGCAGCATATTTACACTACGCGATGAATAGCTGAGCAAATACTTAGTATAGTAACAGTTCATTTTAAGTAAATTTTGAAGGCAATTTAAGAATTTAATCATTCCCAAGAAAACTTTATACAGTATTTCTTAATCAACATATTTAGAATTCTTTATTACGACTATTACTATCTTTTTTCCGCATAGATAGTTTGGTATTCGAATTCAGGAGCATAGGATACTTTCAGTTGTTTTGCTTACTGAAGTTAAGTTGATGTTTGGCATATTGCCCTAAATGTCACCAGTTCTGGACTGCGAACCTTCATAACACAATGGTACCAAATAGATTTCTCCTGCTGCCTTTGGGATTTAACGTGTTCTTAGAAATTTTTCCAAAACCAATGAAAGGGCAGGAAAAAGACTTAACTGAAACACCTTTTCTTGTCACATGAATTAAGACTTCAAACAAACATGAAACTTTGTTGAAATGTAAATTAAACAAGAATGAAAATGAAAATATAAAACGAAAATAATCTACTACTGCAAAACAACTTTCAAAAATAAAGCTATTAATAGTTACAGATCATTATTTGGCACTATCATTACGAAGAGTTACAAAATTTTCATAGGAATAAATTCTCAAATAAATCTAAGATAACCATAATTCACTTGAATAGTTTATTTGTCTATTCTCGCATATTTTTGGAAATTAAAGCTTCTCTAGAATTTCCTAAACAAAAAACTTCAGATCTGCGAAGCTTCTAAGGTTTGAAGCAACTGCTCAAAAACAAAGAAAGTTTCAGTGATTTTAGTTTATAAGCAGAAAATAATAATAAAAGAAGAAAATAATAGTATATTATTAAACATATCTTGGGAAAGGAAGCCGTCTGGTTATCTTATATCTTACATAAGCTGAAACCGATCTATATGCTATAAAGATGCTATCAGAAAGATCAAAATCGCTCCAATTTTACCAAAACGAAATTATATATCGCAATAGTTGGTAACATTAATCAATCTGCTAATATACAAATGTAATGGACTTCTCATGAAACCGCTTTCTTTAAACTAAGGTTTATTCCTTAGCAATAGGAGTTTTGGTGATAATATTCGATATGGTATACACTGTTTACAAGATAAAAGCCCGTATTTATTTTCTCCTCTTTAGGGAAACAAAGCTGAAAGACAATATCACGTGTCAAGTTCATCACAATTACAAAAAGAAATTTATAATTGATCTCTAAGAGTTTTTCGGATATTCCCAAAGTAAAACAATTGTTTAAAAAGATAGTAAAAAAAGAAAGTATCTTGAAACTTTCAGATTTCTCTAACAATTAATTATTAATCTCATTTCAGAAATTTGGAAGAAGTTATTTGGGCATTTTTTAATATTTCTAATCGTCTTTTATTAATTTGATAATTTACTCAAATCTGAACTCTGAATTACAACATGTGTCTGGTTGTAATTGTAATGATAATTTTCATTTCCTTGTCAAAGTTAATTGGATTAATTTATAAAGCGATCATTGCTTTTATCAATGTTATTTGTATCGGCAACAAAATAAAGAAAAAAAACAACAAATATCAAGTTATTTCAAGATTTTCCCTACCAATATTTTCTCCTATGTTTGTGGAATGATTCTTACCGTGCTTTATGTCATGTCATTTAATGGTAGTTTTTATAATATCTAAAATAAATCAATAGAAAACTTATATAGATTAATATCCATCTATTATTAAAATTAATTCAGATTTAAGGGCTTTTTTTTAGTTTTGTTTTTATTTTGAGGGGAAGCGGCCTTACTCCCTTATCTTTAGGTCCGATTTGTAGCAAAATTTACAATAAAACCTATGAGTAAGATTTCATTTCCTAAAATAAATAAGTTCTGATGAAAGAGTGAGTGGCATAAAAGAAAAAAAGACAAGCAATACCACAAAGGCATTAGAACTTCTAGAATCAGATCAGTTGTTTTATTCATGTGACTTCAACATAGACTTATTGTAGACTTTAGGTACCTAATAATTTTTTTGTTTTGTTTCAGTTCGGTTTTTTTTTCCTAAGTTCAGTTCAAAAGGTTCTTATTTTGAATTTGTGATTTTGTTTTTTAATTTCTTTTGAGTTAAAAGGAATCATTTAAACTTCCGTTTTTAACTTATTCGTCCTCTCATAGCCTTTGAACTTGGATGGAAGCTCAAATATCTGTCTCAGGGAGATGTTAAAGGGCTCTGGTTCTTTTAAGCACTTTTTGAGTTATATTGAAACAGGTGGATATGCGTATTCTGTCTGAAAAATGCTTTCTTCAGCTTTTCACGTTAACTATTTTTTTTTTTTTTGTTATTTGCAAGTTAGATCGGATTTAGCCCTTTAGAAGTTAAAAGTAAAATGAAGACTTAAAAGTACTATTAACAAAGAGCTGCGATTCTTTCACGACAAATAATTTGTTTGGAGTGGACAAATCTATTTAATTGTTGGTGATCATTGCTCCAAAAATATACAGCTTCAGATCACGTCATTTAAAACACAAGAACGGTATTTCACAATGCTTCAAATAAATCTTCTTTATTCTACTACTTACATAATACCTTCTCTGTTCTAACTCAAGTCAAAGAAATTAGGTAAATGAGCTATTTAGATTCTGATCTCATCTCTTAAACAAATCGGAAAGTTAAAGATGACAATACAATAAAGAAACTGGTACTTTCATCGAGTAGCTACACCTCTAGCGTTTAACCAACTTAGTGATGTTATTTCAATCTCCTCGCAGGTTTGTACATTTACTTTATTAATGGAAACTCATAGCAATTGGCAAATTAGGCTTGAAAAACTTAAAAAAATACTTTTAAAAAAATGGCAAAATTCTATTTACTTTCTTTGCCATTTTTTTTTCAGAATTCTGAAAAAAATTAAAATAATAATCATAATAGTTCAATTTTAAATTTAAATAATTTATGCATTAGAATAACGTGATTAGGATTTAACATTCCATATCTGTCCACAAGAGTCTACATTTAAACAAAAATATTAATAATGTGTAATGTTAGTAGTTACTTCTATTTTAAATACTTCAATGTAATAAATCTTAAATATTACATATAAATATTTAATTTTGGCCTGTTTAAAAAACATTTAGAATTAAACCATTGAGGACCTAATTTTCAATTCATATATATTTCTGTTTAAGGAAGATATCATCTCTATTACCATTTGTTTTCGGTAATCACAAATTTCAGAAAAAAAATTGAATTGAATAATATAATAATTGCAAATATTTTCAGGGTAAAAAAAAAATGTTAATTAACTAATATTTTTTAGGTTTATTATGCATTTATTTAGATTTTTAATTATTTAGATTCAACAAAGAATATGATAATAGTTATTGATGTGCTACTTATCGATCTAACATAAATGTAAATAAACGGAAAAATTATAAAATTAAGCTTAATTGAAATTAAGTGAAAAAATATTTCTAAATCGATAAAATGGAAAAGATTTTTTTTAAATTCTTCAGAGAATCTTTGGTTCCAAATTTTTTTCCTCCTTCTATTCTTTCTGATTAATTATTAAATCTATTATTAATATTCCAATATTTTATACATTTTAAACTTACCATTTCTTGAATAGACGATTGCTTTCATCACTCAGGAGTTCTCTGCTCTTTTCAAATGAAAGAATGATACTTCCTCTTGAAATACAGTTTACATGTTCATTTGCAATTTCATTTCGAGATGAAATATTCTTCAATTATGATTCAGCAATATAGAATCTTTAACAAGGTGGATTTTTTTTTTTTCTCTTTTTCTTGCATGAAAGAGATAGAAAGAAATAAGTAGAGAATATCACAGAGGAAAAGAAGAGGGGAGAAATCATTATTTCCATTCTCCTCAAAAAAATAATAAAAAAAAGACAATGAACGCGAAATTACAGACTGGAATATTAATATATTTTTTACTGAAAATATAAATGGAGATGGAAATTCTGTCCTTTTTCTTAGGCCGTGCAATTTGAAATTCAAATAGTTCAGTTAATTTCAAGAAAACTCTCCAATTTTTTTATCTTTATTACACATAACAAGCAAAAAATTATCAATAAATTATAGGGATAGAACTTCTATTTTTTTTTTTTTTTTATGTAATTGTCCTCTTTTACTTTCTTTTATTTTTTTTTATTTTTTTTACATTAAGAGGAAAAATTTAATTTTAATGATGTTTATTGTTTGTTTTGGTTACCAAGGTGCAACCTTATAATTCTGTGCCTCACAATAACAATCGAATTTTGTTTTTGTTTATGTTGGATTATCATGAATCATTACATTTACTGCTTACTAGTAATTATTCAATGTTTTTATATTGATTTATGGTTCTGAATAGATTCTATCAATTTGAATACTTCATTGAATGGTTTGTTTACAGTCATCTGAAGTACATTTATTTAAAAACGGCGAGAAATCTAATTAAAGGTTTAATGATCTTAAAATTCGGGTTCAAATCTTAATTATGAAGCTCTTTTGTATTAATGATCCAACAAAGTAGTTTTCTCTTGAATTCTTTCACTGATTGTTTTGAATTATTTTTACTGATTGTTTTGAAGTCCACATTAGCTAACGACTGAATGTTTGATTTGATTGTCTGGAAGGAAAAGAAAACAGGCCTATTCCCATATCCATTCATGGGCCAGGAGTAAAGTGGTAAAGCGCTTGACTGCTGCCTGGAGGAGCTAGGTTCAATCTCCGGCGGAGATCGGGAATTTTTTTCTCCTCCTGACGCGTCCTAGGAAATCCATCTATTTTCTTTCCCGGGGTTAATCACCCAACATCAGTTAACGCCTAAAGCCTTACTTCCCGCGATTCCATGGGCCTCATAGGCCTATAGTGCCGCAGGGCCGCGCCAAGGTATATTGGGGCCGGGGTGCCAGGCAAAAGTTGCCCCCGTAATAAGCTAATTTATTTGCCGCCCGACGCCCCGCAAGATGTGCCGCCCGGGTGCCGTGCACCCCTTGCACCCCCGCTTGGCGCGGCCCTATATAGTGGGATACTTTAACTTTTATATATCTTCTTCCAGATAATAATAACAACCAAAACAAGGATCTCTTTCAACTACAAATAATCAAAATAGTCAACTTGTTACACTGTGTATGATCTTTTTATAGTAGAAGACTCTACCCCAGTTACCACATTGAACACTGTGAACGTTGTCAACGTTGAGAACATTGTGAAGCATAAGATCACGTGATTACATAGTTTCTTTCGTGGTAAGTTTCTCAAACATCTGCAAATTCATAATACAGTGCAACTTGGATAATTCGAAGCTGAAGGGACCACTACAAAACTTCGAATTATCCAAGTTTTCGAATTAAACAAGTTACATCTTTTAACTTTAATTTCAGGTCCACTGAATGCTTGAAAAGATTATTCTGTCAATAAGTAAATATTTATTCAGAAAGATCATGGTATGAAAGGCTTAAACACTATGTATGTAACCAAATGGGTCATTCCACAGAAAACGTACCTTTTTACGTACAAGGCAATTATTTACTTAAGAAATATTCAAAGTTCTTCTTTCAGTGGTTATAAACAGCAATACAAACGAAGGAAGATATGAACATTGGTATTCTTTGTTCTTTCATTTTATTTCTATTAAATTTTTAAACAATAGTGAAGATATGTATACCTCCGTTACGTGTCACAAGTGCTTCGTCAGAAGGGTGGTTAATTATTTCATGAATTTAAGGAAATATTGAATAAGGGAGTCACATTGTATTTCTTACATTAAAAGGTGAACTTCAGTTCGACATAAAAAAAAATGAGAAAATGTTAGCTTGAACATATGTTTTTAGGTTTGAAAGTTTGTCACAGACTTTCCCTGTATCCTCCGTTCTGAAGATATTTTAACAAATTCCCATTAGATGGCAATGGTATTCACAAAGAGTGGATGAAGGAGGAAAAGACGCCACTTTGTTTTAGCTCTATCTTGTGTTTGGAGTAAAATAGTATGGTTTAACTTTATTCTATCTAACAGTTTCTTCAGGATTCTCAAGACGGTTCTAATCTTTGTGTATCCTCCGTTCTCAACTTAGACAAATAAATAACATTGAGAAAATACCTAGAACTTGTTGAAGTTATTCTTAAATACGATTGAATTACATTTTAAAGGATGTTCACGAGCTAACCTCACAATAAGCATGACAAACTAGGGAAATTTTGCAGAAATGTATCCTCCGTAGATGTATCCTCCGTTACATTAACATTGAATGGAGGATATTAATTTCGTAACAGAGGGTACAAAATCATTTATTTAAATACTATGAGTCTCAATAATTGATTTAGTATATGTACTATATTGTTTATTATCATTATCTCAATAATTAATTTAAAATATTTATGATTTTGGAATATTTGTTTATTATTATCGGTAAATTTCTTTTCTGCTATTTTGCGATAAGTTAATGTTCTGTTTAACCACTCAGTTTCAGAATAAATTGAAATTTTACTTAAATTATGAGTTATGCTTTTAAAATATGGTAGATTTCATTACTGTATCTTATACTCTGTTACAGTTGTGAATCCTCGTCCATATCAAAATTTTATTTTATTCCTTATTTCATGAAAAAGGAAGAAACAATGTAACAATTCATTTTATAATTCATAGAAGCAATAATACTGCTTAGAAAATAAATTTCAGATTTGTTTGTCAATATTTTTTTGTTAACATTTTTGTCTCTTAAAAGTTACGTTTTCTGTGGAATGACCCAAATAAGATTTATATTACGAAAGCTACAGTATATATTACATTCAATACAGAAAATTATAGTTTTTCAAAAAATTGTGCAGTGTCTGATTGTTTTGTAGAACTCAGTCGCTTAAGGTTAGCAAAATCATCAAGCATGTTTAGTGAACGGAAAACAGCTTCACTTACGTTGGTTTGTCCTTCAATGTACTGACGAAATTCGGCGCTATCCCGTACTCGTTGGCGATTTGGCATTCTTCTTCACACCCTTTTTCACCTCGCGAATGACGGCGACCTTTTCAGCTAACGCTAAATTCTTGTACACGCGTGGTTTACTGAAAGACGTGGTGGCACTGACAGCAGGAAGCTCGAATAGCGTCTGAAGCATCACGTGTCGAATGGCGTCACGTGTCGAACGGTGGCGGGAAGGGGATTTCAGTTGTCACGTGTCGAATTTCTTAACGATGAAACGCCGAAAAGTCGTAATGGTTCGAAATTTTTTATCAAAAACTTCGAATTAAGGAAGTTGAACTTCGAATTATCCACGATTTTTTAACATTGATTTCATAAGAAGTTCAAGGGACCAAGAGAAATCTTCGAATTAACCACGATTTCGAATTAAAGACGTTCGAATTATCCAAGTTGCACTGTAAAAATAAACTATTTGAATACAGTAAGAGTAGAATAACTTGAGAAATCTTCCAACATGAAGTAGCGCATAAAAATCTATATATAAAATACGAGATATTATTAAAACAGTGAATAATTGTTTTCAAGAAGCCAAAACCTTACTAAATATTCTCAATTTGAGGAATGATCTCTCAAAGTAGATGATGCCTCAATCTCTCTAACTTTGGGGCCGTTCAAATATTTCATAAGCACATTTTAGCCATTGTAGATTTCCTCCCCCACCTTGTAAGCAAAAATAAGCAGAAGCCCGACTCCTCCTCCCCCGTGCTTACGAAAGATTTATCAAATCATTAACAATAAATACCACTAAACAATAAATTAAAACAGTCAAAATTATATCAAAATTTTTAACAGTTTTATTAATTCTTAGTTTAATAATTGTAAATTATCATGTATTTAAATAATATTTTAGGAATAGATGATATTCACTACTAAATTAAAATGTAACAAGTTAAATACAAAAGTACACATGAAATACAGAGGGAAATGTCTATCTCGCGCAGTGCACTCTCTCGCGTGCATGTTCGTCTGTCTTATGTAAGTATTACTCTGATCCCCCCTTTACTTGTCAGCAAAAATGAGCAAAGTTTGAACCCCTTCCCTGCCCCCATTTGAATGCTTACGTAATATTTAAACGGCCCCTTTACCCTTTTAAAACCAACAGCGTTTTCTATTCTCAAAGCGATCATTTCATCTAAGATATATTTTAAAACATGCTTTGGAAACTATTACTTGTGCTAAGAATATGTTTGCTTACATAAAATAAAGCCTGCACACCTGCCTTGAATGAATGAATTTAATACTAACTAAAAATTACAATAATCACAACCGGATTTCAACTGTACTCCATAAATCAACTATATTTTAAAAGTTCTAATATTATAAAAAGATGCAAGGAATTTGCTTGCATAAGAAATCCTTCTCTAATGAACAAAAGCTTAATTGTAGGCATAATTGTAGATACAGAAATTATGGAAGCCATGAATTCAGTAATTTGAATCAAACTCATGTAAAATTTAGTAAAACTTTGAATGGACAAATAATTTTATATCACTGGTAAAAAAATCTATAAAATAAAACCCAATTTTGATCATGATAAGTGCTGCTAGTATGTGAATGTCCAAGTTTACAACTTAGTGTTTTGGCATCCATTTTAGGAGTGCAGACCTCTCTAATAACTAAACGAAATTCGTAACAAACCCTTACGCTTCTAACAAGGGTATTCCAAGAACTCAAAATCGAGACATTCGATCACTTTCTCAAAACAATTTTCAGATAGAGTCTTGTTGGAATAGTTGATATCTTATAATTTGTCGTTCCAAAGCATCTCAAGCGTGTTCGATAGAATTGAGATTTAGGAATGTAGTTGACAATTCTTTACATTCCAGGTATTCATCTGCAAGCCTTACAAGAAAGCTTTTTCGTTCTGGAAAAAAATTTTAACATTCGAAAAAATGTTCATGACGTTCTAGAATCTCTCCTTCCTACGTATGGATGATCAAAGTCCACGACCATCAAATATGAAATCTGTCCACTCTTTATCCCTCCAAAATGCTTTTTTCTGTGATACTGGAGGGGTTTCTGTATATTCTCAATGCTCTGGTGTCCAAAATCATTTGTTTGCAAAAAATGTTGATTCATCTGTGAAAAATACTTATCCCTTTTAAAAAAAAAAAAAACATTGGTTGCATTGAAATTTAAATGATCCAGCTCATCGTTCAATTTTTTTAGAAAGAAAACGTAATTGTCGTAAATTTTCTGTTAAAAAACAAACTTAAAGTCTGAGGAAGTACAGTATTTTCTTTCTTTCTTTTTTTTGTCTAGAAATTTAGGAATAAAATTGAAAAGAAATAACCTATATTTTTAGTAAAGTTTCGGTATTATACTAATTACAAAATGTATTCATTGATGTCCGACCAAAACAGAACTTAAAAAAAAATATACTATTGCATTCCAATGACTTTCAACTTAAGAAATTTGTTTATTAAATCAAATTACAATGGCGATATTGAAATGGAATAGCTGTAGAACTGATTTATGGCTCACCTCGATAAGCTAACTTCTAAGTCACGTTTTTGATAAAATAGTACTTTTCAATATCAGTTTAAGTTTATTGTAAATTCTCTTCTGTATAGTGCTATTTCTTGGAATTATCGGCACAGCATTGGTGTGACACCATTATAAATGCTTTTGAATTTTTAGATCTGGCAATTTCTGCATGACTTTGACCCTTGTCCACTTTTCCGAAGGCTCGATCTCTGACTGTCATTCAAATGGCGTCGTCAAGCGATGAAGGAATTGATTAACAGTAATTCAGATGGCGCTAAATCATGAAGAAAGGCAGACGTAAAGATATTTTTTTTTAAAAGATATTCCTTATTTACATACCAAATATTTTTTTTTCATTGGATTTAAACCACAAAATTAGGATTCCCCTTTTTAAAAAAAAAAAACTTTATTAATTTTGTTATTAAAACTCCTTATTTTATTTACTCTTGTAATTTATAATGTTTAATAACAAACGAGAATTAACATTCAGGAATTTAAAAAATTCATATTACAAATGAAAACAATACTGAGATTATTTGAAGCTTTGATTTATTAATATTGTTATTCGGAAGCTGCTCTGGAAATGCCTGCGAATCAATAAAACCTCATGTTATTTTTCCGGAAACCATGAAAGAATTCATTTCCTTAATATTCTTCTCAAATTTTTGATTTCAGATTTATTGAATTACTAAAAATTATATTTGGGAATGTAAATTTGTATGTTTATTGTTATTACAAATTTGCTTATTGTCATTAAATTTGTGATTTCTTAGGCAAGCAAATCCATATTCTGTCATATTCTGGAAACTTCTAAAAGCTTCGTTTTAAACAAATGTTCTAAGCCTTTTGAAAACGAAACATCTTCAGTTTTTGAAATATAAAGTAATGAACAAGGATGAAGAGGTTAATTGATCTATTGATTTATAAAAAGATACAATTATTAACATCAGCGTAATTTCAGCATTTTGATTGGAGGGTCAAAAGTGCTTAATGCTTTATATTTAATTTTTTCTTTTTGCCCCCCTCCCCCCAGAATTCCGCCTAAGATTATTAACTAATATGTCGAACAGTCATCCCTCATATTTATGAAATACATCGTCTATAATAATTTATATATCTAATTACATGGTCTTTGTATGCATTCATTCATTTATGAATAGAAATCAGTTTCTAGTATATTTATTACATCCTAGCTTCCGAAAGGCTTTAAAGATTTCATCTGTAAGTTTGTTACATATCTTCACAGTAGATTAAGGGTTCTTCCATATTCGATTTAAAGAATGTAATTTACCATCGAACCGTGCTCTGTTAGTTTGTCCCGGTAATATGAAAATGTAAAGATTTTGTAATCTATGAAGCTGAGAAAATGAGACAATTAAGTAGATATCTGTACTGTTTTTGTCGAAAATTTAGAAAAAGTCTAGACTCATTAAGATCAGTCACCATAAAACACACTGTGATCATAATATTCAACAATTATTTATTCGATGGAACTGAAATTCTAGATTTAGATTTAATGACCCGAGTACTTCTTTCTTATAAATCCAATTTTGCATATGTAAAGAAAAAGAGCTCTATGTAAAAGTTTTAATAAGATGAGTAACTATATACTAAGAAAGTCGAAAGTTGGCATTGGAGTTATAACAATAGTGTTTTTTTTTTATTTTTTTAAATAAAAACGAGTTTAAGATCGCATTCAATAAACTCAATTAAATAGAAATAAATAAAAGTTTTACGACAAAATTAATGTGAAATTTTAACATTAAATTCATCCCTCTCATTTGGAACAATAAGATTATGTAATACAGATGTTCACATTGCTACTGCATTTCGGTGGTAACGCTGCATCTCAATTCTTATCATATTTCTAATCTTTATAGCCTTTAAAAAAAGAATCTTAAAAGTATTTTTTTAAACAAAAAAAGTCAAGCGCTTCTTGCTCTGATGGAAACTTTTATCGAGTAATTTTTCAGACTTGGCTGAACAGAAAATAGCCATCCTACATCCTTGTTGTATTTGAATATTGCATAAATATCTAAACAACTTTCTAATTCCTTGACCATCTGTTTCATTTTTATCATAATTGCATCTTTAAGTAATTTCCCGCTTCAAATGCCAAAGTATTTGATTTAGCAGAATTTATCTTAAAATCTTTTGCAGCTGGACATACCCATAATCATTATTCTTCCAGATTCAATATTAAAACACTCATAATATACATAATAAATAAATAAAATAACGTAAATGAAGTCTGTTTAGAAAACTTTTGACAATGTTCTCTTCTTAGTTGTGTAAATCATTAATTTGTTGTGCCCTAGTTTTCTGTTTTGAATAAAGTTATTGATATTTCGAAACATTATCATCAAAACATAGCAAACCTTTTCTTTCCGACTCTCAGTCACGAACATGAATCTGTGCGGGAAGGATTATCGAATTTTTAAAAAAACAATAAAACATGTTCTTAAAGTACTGCTTGCCTTCAAATTGGTTTTCGGGTGAATGCACTGAGTCTTTCTAGTGTTTGAGATTTTTATATATACATATCTAAATATCTTGAGAAACCGATTACCTGTTTCAAATTATCTTTTCACACTTACACTTTAATACACAGGTACTCACAAAAGCCTCTTTATAAAAAAACAACTGAATGCTCTTCTCTTTTTCATCAAAACTCCACAACCGCCAATCATTTATGATTTGCAATTTCCTTATGCCATACATTACCTTCTACTCAGTGTATTCGTACTAATCTTAGAGGTCAATCTTATCTTAAAGCAACTGAGTGAATTGAAGTTATTTTAAAGAGATCAAATAATAATTGCCATTAACATAGAAGAACCAATCATTCAACCATTTAATTATTTTATAAATTAGTCTCTAAAAATAAAATTATATAAATCTCGTACAGCGAATTCAACAAAATACTGAAAGGAAGAACTTTCTTATCAACCTCCCACTCTTCCCAATAAGTTGAGTGAATTTGTAATCCATCTTCGGAAACTATGAAGCCAAATTAATGTATACAGAATTTATCCGGAATGAATATGACAAAAAAAAAATCAAAAATCTAGAAAAATCTAGATCCAAGATGTTCAAATATTACAAAAAGAATTTGTAGGACATCTTATTCCATTTATTAAATAAACAATGTTTTAATATAGGCTACTTTAAAAACATTATAAAGCAGACGATGGACTAGGGTATGGAACCAAAAGTAACATACCAGAAAAAAAGAAAATAAGTTTTTTTTGCATATATTTTGCATTTGCATACATGGTATTTCTCAATTCTACTTTTTGTAAACTTGAGGAAGACTTTGGTTTCTGGCGATACTGACAGTCGAGAGTAAAGTGGATTTGGATTAACAAGTTTTGCAGCACTAAGATGAGATTTTCGTTTGTGACTTTTTTTTATATCTTCTTAATCAAAATGAAAAGATCTTTCGTAAATTCTGAATTAAAATAACTCGAAATTTTGAAATAACTCAAGAATTTACGTATAGCCTATGTTTTTCCAATAAAACATCAAATTTCCAACAAAAAAATAGAATAAAACATGAGATAAAAAGCCGTTGAACTTTCAAGTTTTATTGAATAAATTATACAGGGTGTTTCGAAATGTCTATTACAAACTCCCAGGGCTTGTACAGGGGACCGAACAGATAACGTTTTGAATAGAAACCCATCTCCGGAAACGCAACGCACCACAAGCAAAACAAAATCAATTTCAGTGTTTATAAAAGAAAATTTAACGTGTGTGTTTTTTTATTTCCAACCTGTTTATAGAACAGAACAATACATATTCTTGCTTCTGAGTCAAAGAGTATTACTGATTTCAAATTCCAAAAAAAAATGTTTTCTGTTTTCTTTACGGAAAGGATGTTTTATTCAATGTTGTATCATGTGAGGCCATGAAACAAGTGTCGTTTTTGTTTTGCAGTTCCAGTTTCGTTCCGGAATTGTCCACTACAAGAGCTGCTCGATATGGCGACGACCAACTTCGTTGCAAACATTGTATCTGCGAAGTATGTTCTGGTACAGCGCTCAAAAATACCTAGTGTGTGTTAAATCTCTTGTGCCGCGGCGAGAATTCGTGCAAGCAGATCTTCCTCCGACCCTAAAGTGGTCTCGTAAATACTCCACATGTGGCCCAACAGGAAAATGTCGAGTGGAGTTAAATTTGGCGATCGTGGAGGCCAAGCAATTGGGCCACCGCGGCATCTCCATTTTCCCCCAAATGTTTGGTCAAGATGATCTCGAACGGCAAGTGCAAATTGACGTTTCCGGATATGAGTTCCTATTCAAAACATTATGTGCTCGATCCCTTCTACAAGCCCTGAGAGTTTGTAATAGAAATTTCCAAACAATCTGTATATAGATTTTATATCAAGAATTTACGACCATTTCTTATTGAATTTTCTTTTCAAAGACATGTCTCTTTCTATAACGCACTAGTAAGCTTTTTTGTGAAAGATTCCTCCCTCCGATTCTTCCTTATAAAAATCATGGTTTTACTAAATTAAGTCTTAAACCCTTTATCTGAAATTATCACCAGTTTATATACTTCATCTTTTCGTGAGTATGATGAATTTATATTTCGTCTGTTTCGATTATATTCTCAATCATTTTAGCCAAAGAATTATTATCATTTTCTTATTATTCAGCACTAACAGCTTGACTATTACCAAATATTTTGAATGAGAATGGACCGATAAAAAATTTGTTCTGACTTAAAATTAAACAAAAAAAAATTATAGAAATTTGAAAATAGATCATATTCTATTGTTATAATATGTAGTATATATTTATATAGTTTATGTAAACATATGTAAACAGCAAATAACGCCAGTCACAAAAAGTCACCGATTTACTTATTTTAACAGATTTCGTTGAATTTCTTGTGTCAAAATTACAACGATGTAGGATAGTTAATATATATTTTAGTTAAAATAACATTGACTACAATATCTTTTTGAAAAAATAAAGAGAAATAGAATAAAAAATATTACAGTTCTTGTGCATAAGTTAATAGTATCCTTAAAAAAAAAAAGGCTTGATTTGCTAAGTCTATTATTGGTTTTAGAAAGAAACTTTAAAAACCACCCATTACATTAAAAAACTTCGAATTTCTTCTTAAACATATTAAATATAAAAACTCACAACTTCATCTTCAGTACCAACTTCTTTATCTCAATATTTCAATCCCCTAAGCGATTCTGTTTTGATTCTGTTTTTGAAATAGTAGGAAAAGTTTGGTTTTCTCTATTTCCTTTTTTAATCCTGAAGAAAATCCTCGCTTAGGGGATTGAAATATTGAGATAAAGAAGTTGGTACTGAAGATGAAGTTTGTGAGTTTTTACACCCATTACATTTTTATAAGGAGGAATTGACAATGTCAAACTTTACATTTCAGTAAAAATATGTACATAAATACCCATGTGAGTAATGTTATTTATGTATAAAGAAAACGACTATAATGCAGTAAATCTTACAGAGGATTTTTCTCTTCTAAATTATTCTAAGTTTGCGTTGTTGATAAGCTTTGGATGTGACAATTAACGATGTCTTCTTCTTTATAAGCCATTCCACTAATCTACAATTTAATAATTAAAATATCCGTGTCCTGAGCTGATCGAGTAACAATTTAATACGAGTATTTTCCAAAACATTAGAAGGATGATAAATAGAAAAAGGAAATGACTTCAGGTAACTACTGTGATCAGTTTTGGAAGTTGTTGTCATTGTAATTTGTATTGCTTATTTATTTTAAAAGGTATAAGAGAATCTGAGAAGGAACATGAACTACTATAGTAACAGTATATCTCTCATTTTAAATGATCGTACATTGCTAAGCTGTTTTCCGCAGATGATAGTTTGAGCTGATTGAATATCATCAAAGAAAGATCTTTCTAATTCGAATGTTATCCAACGAATAACAAAAAAGTCTGAGGAAACAATGAAACTAATCCATTAGATCTTGACGTGGATGGAAACAATCAATTTACCGTAGATAGAGAAGAGTATAATAATGTTCGGTGAAGTTGTACAGGAAAATGGATAAGGTAGCACTAATGTGGATATTTTTGTGAGAAGGCGGAAGATATCTCGAATACGATTACTGTAGCATTTAGCATTGTAAAATCCTAAAGATTCATCAAGCTGTTTTCAATTCAAGTGTATGATTTCAAGGCTTCTTTTTTGAGTGGAAAACTGTTCCATTATTTACCAATAATATCGAAATGTGTTTGAAATCTTCAATCTTACATCTGCATCCGATAGTTTAACAAAGATGTGGAACCATCTCAAATTGCTCGTCTTCCTCATTATTGTATTTTCTACATTTCAAAAAGGTCAATCACATATCCTACATTATTGCTTAGTTTTTGTCGTAACTTATCGTGATTAATATTCTTAAGTTCCGATGTAGGATGAAATCAACTGAAATCTTAAACTGAATTTTTCTTACTTGATTTTCGTACATTATTTTTCTGTTTTACATGCATTGGTGTATTCAATTTTCAGCTTAATATCTTATTATTAAATGACGTTATTTACGATAATCTCGTATTTTAATTTCACTCTCAATTCTCTAAAAATAAGAAAAAGTCTACCTTTTTATTTAAATTGCAGATCTTTTACTTAGTGATCTTTTTTTCTTTTCTTTTTCCTGAATGATACAATCTACTTTTCTTCGCTCATGTAAGCAAACAGCTACAATTTTTTAAGACACAAGCAGCTGAAAATTTGCAAATGACGAGAATCCGGATGTTTATTGCGTTCCTACGAAAGCCGATGAAATGATGAGACCGAACAGCTGGAATGTTATTCATCCTTATCACCATATCCGAAGAAATAAATAAATAAAGGGTGTAAAGCTTTGATTTTCTATTGTTGAATAACATAACAATTTTTCAATTACAATAAATAAATTGAAGTAAAAGTATACAACCGTCTCAAGAGCAATTTGACTCCGTGAAATAGTTTTTCAATGTAAGAGAAAAAAACTGATGAATCACCGGAAGTGCAAAACCTAAGACATAATCTAAATAAAACTGTTTATAAATAAATACGTACTATTTTTTATTTTATTATTTTTTTTAAATTTTTGTATCTTTCGAAATAACCTTAATTCCTATCGTTAAATATTTACTTATATTTGAATTCTTATCATTTGAAATCTTAAATCAATAGGTTTAGATCTTAAATGATATCTGAAGCTTTAAGTTACTGAAATTTTAGTTTTAAGCTTTTATTAGAAACTTCTGAGATCACGTTTAAAAAAAAACATGTCCTCATTTTTGTTTTAATTGAAAATATATGACTTTACAGAAAAATAATGGCATGTTAACGATATATTTTTAATAGTTTATATTTATGGATAGACTTAATAGTAAAATATTTTCAGTGCCTCCATTTGAGTTTTTTGCATCAGAAACTCTATATTTCGCATGAATATGGCAATAAAAGTAAAAAAAGTTGACAATAAAGTGCGCTTGTTTGAAATGAAATGGTCTATTTGAAAGAACATATTTCTTACAAGTAAGTGTAAAATGATTTATTCTTGCTTTTACCAGAAGTTTTCTAAACTTTTTTTTTTGTCATATTGTTCAGTAATGTTTATAATTAAAATTCTTTTTTTTTTTGCAAAGTCGTTATTGTAAAATAATCTAAACGGAAGTTATTGTTATAATTAACATATATTATGTATAGACAAATTACAAAATTATCAACATAAATCACAATGTCGAATTTAACTGTCTTCTTCAGCGATAAACCTCTTTTTTTATATTAAGAAGAATTCCAATGTCCACACCTGTTTTTTCTATTTTCTTTTACAAACCAATAATTAAAGAAAATGTTATTTACCAAAGCGCTAAATATAATAAACAAAAACAATTGATAACTAATGAATAACAAAGATTCAAACTATAGAACAACGAATTTCAAAATTACGATCAAACAACATAAAATTGAAACTTTAATTACATAAATCTGATACATAAACTAAAACAAATATATGTATATTTTACTGAAAATAGTTAGAATCATTGATATTGATATTATTGGTTTCCGTTAGTCCTTGCTATTGTCAAATGGATAATCTTAGTTGATTATCGTTATTAAACATGAAACAGCTCTTTTATAATGTAGTTTCCACATAAAATAGTTTCCACATTAACTAAAACAAAAATAATATAGATTATTTTGACTTTCGAGTTATTTTTACATAATTGTGATTCGTGATCAGTTCCATGTAATTCTTTATAATTAAAGTTGTATAATAACTTCAATTTATTTAAGAATGCACAACAAGTGTAATATCTCAGATATTAGAATAAATTGTTAACAAGAAGTGTACAAGCGTAAAAACCGAATCTTCTTTTATTCAATGGAGATTTAAGAATAGCGCTATCTCTCGTCAGCTTAGACCTTAGGAAGTCTGAGGGCCAATATTTTTTAAAAGTTGTGATGGAGGGCCGCAGCGTCCCATCCTCCAACCCCCGCCCCGTACCCTTACCATATCTTACTAATTAATGATTTGATAATGTCATTTATAATAATAATTATTAATAATACATGTTATTTACATAAATGTCTTACTAATAAATGATTTGACAGTGCCATTTACAGTAATAATTAATACTTACTGTAACTTACATAAACTTCAAATTATCAAATAATGCGCCAGTTGTGTTTCATATCAATTATTCCAATAGCAAAGCCTGAGACAGTTGCTTTTGCAAGTTATGACATTTTTCAATGTATCTGTTGGCAGTAATGTAAAGGCTTAAATTTTAGTTTCACTGCTGGACCGCAGCAAATATACCGGCGGAGCGCGGGTTGTGCTGCCCTGGCTTAGAGTAGCTTACTCAATTGGTTGATAGATCAGATTTGATTTACTAGCAAACGGAAACAAACTTTCCTTTCAGAAGTCATAAATTTAACGAACCTAATAGCAGATATAAGAATACAGAAACAGTCTCTTAAGATTAATTTTAAAATGATAATGCACGATAGTGAAGCTAAAAAATAAAAGATATAATGCAACAGTTCGAAACTTGAATCTCTCTTACTATTATATACATGATTAGCTATTATAGAAATATCGATTTCCTGTAATAGTTATATATTATATGAAGATTGTTTCTAGATAATGTATATATAGGTATATAAATTATTTGCAGGCAAATCTCTATTGATTATTTGCTCACGCTCATGACAAGCGTAGGCTACATACAATAAAATTTATAGGTCTAGGCTAAGTTTGTAACGTGGGTTTGATATTATCGTTCAGGAATACAATCATTTCACTATTAACTAGAGAAGCTTGTATCTGTGTTAAAAGGATTTTTTTTGACTTGGTTCATCTTAAAAACCGCTCTTAGGTTCGCCCAACCTTCTTTCCGGATTATTGAAAAGAAGGAGTATTTTGATTGATCTCCCAAGTTTTAGTAGAGTGTTTATTAGTGCATAGTTCAAAGGGTCGATGGTGGTCTGTATAAAAGAACTACGTTTATAATGATCTGAATACAGTCGGACCTCTATTTAACGAACCTCTATTTTGCGAATTTCTCTATTTTGCGAACTTTTCTTTGGAACCAAGAACATTTTGCTAATTTCTTCGTAAAATAATCTCCAAATAACGAAGTGCATTTTCTATTTAACGAACTTTTTCGTGGTATATATATATTTTTTTTCCTCCTTGAAATGTTTTTATTATCAATATTCCCTTAGAGGAAATGAAAGAAATGTGGATACAGCTGAGAGAAAAAGAAGAAATTAACGATGATGTGCTGATTGATGATCATCTTTCGCTTGATTTTGAAGTTGAGACCTCGGAAACACTAACTGAATCGGATATTTTGGACAGTGTGAAAAATAAAAACAATACAGCAATGAATTGCGATGAAGATGAAGATGATGAAAATGGTAATGATCATGATGCAGAAATCAAAAAACCTTCGTAAGATCATTTGAAACAATCCGACGGGGATTACAATTTAAAGAAAATACTGAAGGGGTTTTCGGTGCATTGCAAAGATGCGAGATGTACTACGAGCGAAAACACTTTTTCAAAAAAAAAAACTCAGACAAAAATTAACAGACTTTATTAGTAAAATTTAAGTTCGCAAGTGTTAATGTATGCTTTATGTCATTAAAATCATTACTTTTTTAATAATATTAATTGTTTATGTATTTTAAATCTGTTTTATGTAGTTTAAAGTAATTTTAAAAGGTGAATCTCTATTTAACGAATTTTCCATATAACGAACTTTTTTTCGGGATTTAACGACTTCGTTAAATAGAGGTCCGACTGTATTCATGAAAGAAAAAAAGAAAATTTTAATTTAAAATCTCATATATTTCGTTTTTTGTCTGTGATTCGAAAGCTAAAAAGGGCTAATGTAATGAAGATTCATAATGATTTTGGCACATATGGGATCCAAAGTTGGGCAGGTAAGGACAGAAAACCTAAAACTTGCATTGCTATTAACTGGTGTGAAGAGGAATGGAATTTTTAATCTAAGTGGAATTATTTAAAATGAGCTCCTTTTATTTAATTTGATACAAATTAGATCAACACGTAAAGAGATCAGGATCAAAAATATCAATTACATATACTCATGGACAAAAAAATTAGCTCACCAAGAAATAATTGCGGGATCGTAACGAAACTTGCAATGAAGGTACATGTCGGGGAGATATGCAAATGATTAGAAATGCAGCGTGATTGCGCATTACGTATAGCCGGTAGAGGGCGTTGAACATCGTACTCTGTGGAGTATAAAACAGGTAACCAAAGCTTGTTTGAGTGTGCTGAATCATTTACAAAGGAAGAGCTGAGGTAGACAGGCCATTACGCCGTGTTCGAAACAGTATACGCAGTTGTCGCAGTTTGAGAGAGGGAGAATCGTCGGGATGATGGAAGCTGGGTGGTCAGCTAGGCAAGTAGCTCGTCAATTAGGCCGCTCTGATTGTGTTGTGAGCGACCAGTGGACCCGAGAGATGTCATGTACACGAAGACCAGGCTCAGGACGCCCTCGACAGACCAGTCGTCGAGAAGACCGCCACATAGTCAGAAATGCACGCGTACAGCCAACTGCTTCATCGGCCGCCATCCAGGCACAGGTAGCACCTTCACTAGGGGCCTCTGTGTCTTCTCGAACCATACGAAGGCGCCTGGCTGAAGGACAGTTGGTATCGCGGCGCCCATTACGTGTGCTGCCCTTGACGCCCACCCATCGACGCCTCCGTTTGGAGTTTTGCCGCGCACGAGAAAACTGGACTGCAGTGGAATGGAACCAGGTCGTCTTTAGCGACGAATCCAGATTCAATCTCGGCAGTGATGACAATCGTGTTCGTGTGTGGAGAGCCCGTGGTGAACGCTTCAATCCTGCCTTTGCTGTGCAGCGACACACCGCTCCCACAGCTGGTGTGATGGTATGGGGTGCCATTGCCTACAATACACAGTCACCCCTAGTATTGTTCCGTGGCACCACGACAGCCCAGCGGTAAGTTCATGAAATCCTGCAACCACATGTGTTGCCACTCATGCAACGGCTCCCAGGAGCCATTTTTCAACAAGACAATGCTCGGCCTCATACGGCAAGGGTGTCACAAGACTGTCTCCGCACTGCTACTACCCTTCCTTGGCCTGCCCGATCCCCAGATTTGTCTCCAATCGAGCATATCTGGGATCATTTGGGACGACGAGTTGGGCATCCCACGAGTTTGAACGAACTAGAGGCAAGGTTACAGCAAATATGGAGCGAAATGTCTGAAGACCTCATACAGAACTTGTATGACTCAATGCCCGATCGTATCGCATCGTGCATTCGCGCTAGAGGGGGTCCAACGGAGTATTAACTCCTCCGTTCTTTTGCCTTTTTCTCTGAAATAAATTATCCTTTTTCTTTGATTTTCTAATCATTTACTTATATCAAAGTAGTCATTACGTATGTAAATTTTCGTTTCATTTTGACGACTAATTCTTGGTGCGCTAATTTTTTTGTCCATGAGTGTACTTTAAATTACAGCGGTGAATCATTGCAAAACAAAACGAAGCTTATTTATCTAAAACAGTCTGAAGTTTTAGCTCAATATAATTTAGATAAACCTAAAGAAAAGACAAAGTTCAATAAAAACTTCCCCTTTTATAGTAAGGGGAAGTTACCCTTAAAAAGGGAAGTTTCCCTTTTTAATTGGGAAAAATTCTTTAAGATCGTAGAGTTAAAATTTGCGAAAAATCTTGTTATCTCTAGATCTCTAGATAACATCGTTCCTTCCTACAACTTCGATTTCTTAATAAAATTAATTGGAAATGATTTTCTTACATACAATATTCATTTTCCAACTTTGTGGGTCTCAGTGATCATTAAAAAAAAATTCTAAAACTGTTTTTTATTTATAAATGGAGAGAGATACGCCAACCGGACAATAAATGTGCTTTCGCCCATTGAGCCAACATCAACGAGAATTCTGTACAATTGTT
>JAFIDM010012231.1:164915655-164968133 GCA_023159025.1 Thereuonema tuberculata
TATCTCTCTCCATTTATGAATGATTACGGACGTTAAACTTGCTTTCTGTTTTTTATTTATTTATTTATTTATTTATTTATTTATTTATTTATTTATTTTTTTTGAGATCCAATTTTTTTGATATTCTATAGTTTAATGTTGTCCCAATACCAAAGAAAATATCTACAAATAAATGTAAACACTGCAGAACAATAAGTTTATTATTACAAGCTTCAAAAATTCTTACGAAAATTATATTTAGACGAACTGAAAAAAGATTGAAGTGCTATTGACAGACGATCTACTGGCTTCAGGAACGGAAAAGAAACAAGTATAGCCTACTCGGTTTAAGATTAATAATAGAAAAACAGTTGAGGGATAAGACAAAAAAAATTCCTAGATAGCATTTGTCGATATTGAAAAACTATATAATAAACTATTTTATTCACTATTTTATTGCACTCAAAAGAGCAGCTATTAAATATAAAGACAGGAGAATTGAATAAATTTAGTAAGAATGGAAGATGAGGATTCATCAGGCAAAAAAATTGCATTTAATTAAAAGAAGAATATCTTTATAATAATAATAAAGGGTGACGGGGTGAGACCAAGTTTTATACTAAATGACATCCTAGTACAGCTGTTTCACGCTAATATGGCGATCATCAGCCAGGAGCAGTCATCAGTACACAACCTGGTCTCGGTACACGGACCTATATGAGAAATCAATGTGGAGCCCAAAAAGCTAAAATAAACAATAAAAAACTCGCCTATTTCCGACGTTTTATCATATAGGCCCTTGTACCGAGACCTGGATGTGTACTGATGACTGCTCTTGGCTGATGATCGCCATATTAGCGTGAAACAACTGTACTAGGATGTCATTTAGTATACAACTTGGTCTCACCCTTTATTAATATTTACCTGCGCATCGCGTGTAGCGTGCACATGAATTTTCTCGCAATTTATCCTTTGGCGAGTTTTTTTATTGCTTATTTTTAGCTTTTCGGGCCCCACATTGATTCCAACGATTTCTCAAGGATATCTTTACTTACAATAATATATACTTGGGGATGATGAATTTCTTAAAACTTTCGTCTGAACTGTGGAATTGTATGGTTGTGCAACGTGGACAGTTTTTGAAGTTTTGTGCTATAGACCAGTGTTTCTCAAGCTTTTTCGCTGCACGGTGCAGTTTTGTATTAGCAGAACTTCCGCGGCACACAAAATGTTTTCAATGCTTTTATTGCTATAACATAAAAACACCTAAGATTTCCCAATATAACAGTCTGTTTTTAAATAAAAGATACTCTTAAATATTTGAATGCGAATTAATACTTTATTAACCTTAATTGTTAGAACGAAATAATTTCTGTTTACCCAGGTTATTTGACATCTAGGTTTTATTTGAGATACTAACATTTGGCTAATGTGGAGATAAATCTTGATTTTAGATGCTAAGTATTGATTACAGATATATCGGTTGAGAAGCTCTGCTATACACACATATATGTTCAAATTAAATGGGTTGAAAAACTAACTAATGAACAAGTTTTTAGGAGAATGGTAGGAAGTAAGTTTTTTTGGATAAAAAAACAATTTATTGGATATCATAATGATTTTCTACCTATGATTATTGAAGGTAAAATAGAAGGAACAAATCAAAGAGGCAGACCAAGATTAGAATACATAAGATTACGATGCAATACCTATTCAAAGAAGAGATGAACGGCGAACTACTGAAAACTAATCTAAGGATTGACCACCAAAGAAGAAGATTCTCATTTAAATTAAGACAAATCAGAAAAATAGAAAAAAAAAATCCAAATTTTGTTCTTATTCAAGTCTAAGCAATTTAAAATAAAGAATATGACTTGACTTAAAATACAATGAAACTTGTACTTAACCAAGTCACTTTAAAAAACAATCTCCACATTCTTTTCTTCTTGGATTAAAGTACACTAAGCATTGGTGAATGATTCAATCTCCTTTAATCATAGATCAGTCGGCCACACATCCATTTGCATAATTGCATATTTTTTTTTTTAAATAACATTAGCCAGATAGATCTTATAATTATTTTCGCCGCCTAAACATTGAGCTTCTGTCAGAAATTGAGTTCTGTTAAAGAGAAAAGGAAAAGGTTAACAAAGAAATTATAGTGGATATGACAACTTCCGAATACCTGCATGAAGAGAGAGAGAGAGAGAAAAAAGTAATGTCGAAAAAGACAGTCTAATTATTAATCTCAGTTCACTTCAATTCAATAGCATTATTACGTTGTGAAGCAATCACCTAAAATCTTAATAAACTTCAGATAAACATTTTTAGCGGTCCCATGTTACAGTTAATATAGGGAACCGCTCTTGCTTTTGTGTTGTCTGTCTGTCACACTGTACATCACACTCTGTAGCGGCCAAACGGTTAGAGATATTAGAATGAAACATTCACCATTGTGTTCAGCATCCACACGTAAAAAAAATCAGACCTGTAGGACCACTCCCTGACCCCCAAAATTAACGTTTTCCATAGCAGTGTTAGTAATAATGATAACAATTAACACAGTAATAATACTGATGCTTCATACATAACAATACTAACAATTGCCAACAGGACGTCATTGTTAATATTTACAAACGTATTTTTTCATTAATTCTTTAACATATCCAAATGATGCACTAAGCATTGTATTAGCGGCCTCTAGGTTACAGTTTGCCTGTAAAACATAAAGGAACTGTCTTGCATTTATATGCTCTTGCTTTTAATTATTTTGTTTATACAATAGTGCATATTATGAGGCCGCTTTGCTTTTGACACTGTCCAAAAGCATTAATTACCTTGTTTGTTTACTTTTGTTTTTTTGCCGTAAAATCTTCACATATCACATCTAAAGTTCCAGCTTTGTAAAATATACAATATTTCATCTGTCTCGAGTCTGACACTTATAAAGAACGGTTCTTAGCTTTAGCATCTAATTACAGGTCCAACACTATAAAAATTAAAAGGGATCTCACATATAAACAGCCCAAACATTACATGTTAAGTTTCAACGTAAAATGTTCTTCAGTTCTAATCATAATTTAATTACAACTTATTTTGAGATTTTTATCTTCTAGCTTCTTTATGGATTCATTACCTACCAAAAATATTTTTATCACTTAAATTATCAGCTTCATAGGCTAATAGGTTTTTAAGTGATAAATGCATTTCGCCTTAAAATCGCTGTAAAACTGAACTTAAACTAGAAATTGACTGAAATTTACTGAATTTTTTTTTACCTCAAGGATATACAATAAAAGTGTTACAACATTACATTATGGCTTTACTATTGTAAAACTATGGTATCAATACAGATCGTTTAACGTAGTTTAAAAGCCAAAATTCTAACAGTTCTAGCAGTATTAGTTTTAATTTCAATGAGAGAATTGTTCATAACTTATATTTATTTATTTATTTATTTATTTATTTATTTATTTATTTTTAAAGTCGGAGCTAAATACAATTTCTTATTTTTAAGATCAGTTTTTCTTCCTAAAGCAAAATAAAGATTAATAATTTACAATTGAACTGCAAAGGTAACTTTATGGCCTGCAATTCAAAATTTACTGTTTCCAAACGTTTAAGTAGGATCATTATCGAATGCAGATATTTCGGAAATTCTCCTAAAATCATTCGAAATGATTGAACTGTTTTGGAATAGAAAGCCTAGCATTATGAAATCAGTCATTGTTACCTGTCTCATGCCAGAAGAAAGCATTATCAAAAATAAAAAAAATAAAAAGAATCTCAGATAATTTGTCTTTTTGCAGGACGAGAGAATAAGCAAATGAAAGATCACGAAATAAAACGACCTATTTAGCACTGAAATTGAAATTCCAATTAATCCCCGTCCCTCTTTTTGCTTTCTTTTATTTTTACATTTACTTACGTCTAGATCCTTGGAAACTTGCATCATTTGATTGCATAGGATTCTGGAATGGGATGAGTTATGATGGTCTTAGTTGTTCCACCATAAAAAAAAAATTGTTACAACAAATTTACATGCCTAATAATTCAACAAAATGGTAACTACGGAAGGTACAAAGGAGCCAAAAAGATTTCTCACCTCGAGCTTCACCGGGGAGAGTCTGGGACGGCCGTTTCGTCCTCTTTAGGACTCATCAGCCAGACAAACTCATCCGAGGACAGGCTCAGAAGGTTCAAACATATACCGGTAAGATCCCATTTTCGCTCCAGGAAAAGGGACACCGCAAAAGCGAACACAACCAAAAATATACAATAATAAAAAAAATGTCAAATCCTTGGCCTGTTTAAAAGCTTTGTTTTTATTCCTTAGACAAATTCCTTTTGAGCCTAGTGGAACGCAGGCCAAGGATTTGACTTTTTTTTCTATTATTGTGTATTTCGCTTTTGGTTGTATTTCGCTTTTGTGGGGATCCCGCTTCCGAGAGCGAGTGGAATTCTTATATGTTCGCACCTTCTGAGCCTGTCATCGGTGGAGTTTGTCTGACTGATGAGTCCTAAAGAGGACGAAACGACCGTCCCAGACTCTTCCTTGTGAAGCTCGAGGTGAGAAATCTTTCTGCTTCCTTTGTGCCTTCCGTAGTTACCATTTTGTTAAAAAATTGCCATGTCTTTTTCCGGATTGGAGGAACGGGATGACAGACAAGCTGACCTTTTCAACCTAAAAAACAGATCCAAAATCTTAGAGTTTTTCCATTTTCGGATGCAATGGTGGACGGAGGTCTAACCCCTATAATATCCCCCACTCTCGGTATGCTAATGATTTAAAATATTTGGTATAATTAAATTAAAAGTAATAAGAACTTTGATTGGTGAATTTGTATGTCAATATTGAAGTATGTATTTGAATTTATACAAAATTTATTTCATGGCGAAATTAAAGAAAGATTGTCAACAAAATTCTTATAAAAATTTTGAAACACTGTTAAAAATAATACAGTATGCAAATGAGAGTACTGTGATTATGAAACCATAGCAGTTTAAACAAGAATTTTTTTTTATAAAAAGCCACCTACTAGTTTTTTTGCGTTAATATAAAGGAAACAATTGAGGATATTTAAAAAAAAATGATGTGCTTTACACAGATCTAATAAGCAAATTAGGCATGTATTTGGCATCCATTTTGGAACTGCTATAAGTCCTACAAATGAAATATGCTATATGCCAAATTAAGTTGTAGAAGAAATTACTGGAGTATTTCGTCAGTTCTCATTTAAGAAATTTCCTCAATTTTGAGAGTATCATTGTTGAACTTGATTACGGCGATCTACGTTATAGCGACATGTTGTAGTCATGTCTATAGGCCTACATATATCCAGGGCCGTCGCGTGGTTTGTTGGCGCCCGGGGCAAGATTTCGTAAGGCGCCCCCCCCCCCCAACTCAATCCCACGTGCACCCCCCCCCCCCCATACCCCCTCCCTGTAAGGATTCAAACTTTAGATTTCCCCCCCCCCCCACCCCAAAAATCTACACCCCCCCCCCAAAAAAAACGTAATTTCCATTTTTTTTTTTTTTTTTTTGCCGTTGCCGCGGCGCCCAGGGCGATCGCCCCGGTCGCCCCGCCCACGCGACGGCTCTGCATATATCAAAAGTTGACTACTACTACTAAAATTCACCTATTAATAATGTAATCCGTCACCAGTTAGAAATGTAGGCTTACTCCGTATAACAGTTCTTCAGTATCTTTCATATACATAAATTGAGGGGACTGAGGGAATCCTGACCTTCTTTTCTTAAATATACTGTAGGTAATGTTTAACAGTATTGAAAGTCTCTCATTTCAGTTTTTTGTTTTCTTCATATCGTTGAATGGGAAACTTCGTTCAATTTGAGACTTCTTTTTTTTTAGTTATCTGGTCGACTTCCTAATAATCCTTGACCCTTTCCAAATAAAATTCTGTTTGCCCCATAATTCCACATATTTATACATTGTTTATGCTGGTATAGAACAGACTGCTTTGAATTACAACATTAACAAACTGACTGTATTCAATGTGAACGTTCTTCTTTGATTTCCAATCGACCTTGCTTTAAAGCCATGAGAAACGACCGAACGTTACACGAGAGTTCCATGAATTATGAAACAGTTGTGGCCAATTTACCAATTGTAAATTGTGCGTGCAAAAAAGATTCAACGTGGTTCTCACTCTGAAGTAATGCTGTGATTTGTAAGAATTGCCTACTTTTCGTGTTTAGGTGTTAATTTATTATGTTATCAATAAATAGAACCAACTAGAAGCTTTCTGCTGTGAAATTTGATTTATTTTTGGAAGATATTCTTATAACAAATTCAAAGAATGGATGTTTTTTCCAATCCATTTTATACTTATTAAATACTTATTCTATTCTTAAAGGAATTACATTTGACATTGATATGAAGGTTAACCGATGTTTAACGATATACTCTTACAAAATACAAACCAAAAGAAAAACTTTTATGTTGTTTTGCACACGCATCTCTCAAATTACCATAAAATAAACTACTCATCCTTTAATAAGGTATAATGCCTTATTAAATTCTCTTAAGCACAAACTCTGTACATGCAAATCTAAAAATAATAAAGCTTATCATATTCCCTCCGTATTTATTTCATTTAGAAGAATCATTCTAATTTCTTGTGTTTCTTTCCACATTACTTTTAAAACTAACTTTAAAAAAAAAATATTTATAAATCTATTTACATTTAATTACCATGTTCATTCCTTGAAAAGACCAAACAGTTTAACAACAATTAAATATTCATAATTAATAAATCATTAAATATTTAATGGCTATAAATGATTTATTTGTCATTTTATTTTATCATCTCTTAATCTCTGGATTGTATTTATTCATGGGTTGAATTTATGCTACTTCCTAATAGCAATTATACAGTTCCTCTCAGCTGCAGTTAGTTCGGACCTGTCAGGATACAACGGACAACAGTCAGGTAGAATTAAAGCTGACTTTTCATAACAGTCTCCGCAGAAGACAATTCTCTTGTAAATCAAGAAATATTATTTTACATTGCTCAAAAAAGTAATAAATAGACTTCAAAAAGTAAACTGAAATTTTCAAAAATTAAATCTTCATTTGAAACAAAATAACTGGGTTAATTACTTTACAATCACATCTAATTGGGTCAATCTACAGAAAACCTGCAATTTCAGTCAAAAATTTTTGAGATTTTAAATTATAAGATTTCCTTTTCAAAAAAATTCAGATGATTGCTTTTGACGTTCTTACGTCCATGATATATGTGGTTCAGGTCAACGCATTGTGGTTATTTAAAAAAAAAAAAAAAAGTGATGGTAGGCCTATGTCCACAGAAGTGACTTGTGTTAATAACGATGTCGAATTTTAATATAAATTATATTCGAAATAGTGAATTTACGTGGGAAAAACTATGAAATAAATAAATAGAAGACTAATTTATGAATTAAAAGAACTTTTTATTAAAAGAGAAAATCATGTAGAATAAAAATGAATCAGACTGTCAATCTTAAACGTCTATAAAAATGTAAATATATAATTACATATATCATATTATATATACATTATATAATTATAAATATCCTTATTGGCATTTAACAAAGACTGGAAGTGAAAGACAAGTCTTCGTGAAAAACATAGTATCCGCTATTGTTGATGATTCTCACTTCCATGGACCCCAAATGTCCACGGAAGTGATGTCCACGGAAGTGACGAATACTTATGTTTCTTGACCCATGTGCTCTTCATTTTGAGGTTAGGAACACAAGTCATTCAGAAAATTAAGTTTACCATATTTCAATTATCATGCCTAGAAATAATCATTTTTCCATGGAAAAATTAGGTTCTAAACAAGATCACAGAAGGGATGGGATGAGCTGTGCAAATTACGAAAAATGAATAAAAGGTAATATTTTCCTAACAAATGTGCGACTCAGACGAATAAAATCACTTCCCAATCCAAAATCGCCGTGTAAACTTTTGTTTTTAAGTGAAATGGAAGACAACTAGCTTGGAAGGTTGGATTTTTTAGAAAGTTTAGGAATGTCCACAAAAGCGATGGCTAAACCTTGTGACAAGACTCGAGGTTGCAAAAAAATTTTACTGATAATTCGAAAAAAAATTTCACTCAGTATTATGTTAAATTTATGTATTTTCTGATTTCAAAATATATATATTATTTGAAAAATATTAAAAAATAAAGCAGTTTGAATCTTTAGAAGCTATCCAACTGTAGCTTGTGACAGTCCACGGAAGTGACCTTCTGTGGACAACTTTTTTTTTGGAAATTCCATTAAATTTACAAAAAAAAATTATACTAAACCGTAGTATATTTTGTACTTCAATGTGTGATTTTGAAAAATGACAAATATTTTCAATCATTTTCAATTTATTGCTCTGTGACACGAATTGCAGGTTTTCCGTAGATTCACCCAATTACGCAATTTCTACTTTATTTTTGAAAAATAATTAATTGAAAGTTTATTTAACTGCAAAGTTTTAAAATCTATTATATAATTATAGGTATACAAATTTTTATATTAAAATTGGTAAAGCAAGTTAAATCATTTGCTAAAAATACAAATTTAATTTTTAATTTCAAATAAAAATTCAATGAAATGAAAATGAGTTTCATGTATGGAAATAATAGGTGAAATTATAATTTTTTCTAGTTATATTAGAATACCAGTTTTTTTAAAAAGAATAAAGAAGTTGTGTAAAGTAAAAGTGGACAAAGTCTAAAAAAAATATTTGGAAAATTCTAATTTAAGGAAATTGGCCCAATGGAATTTTCAAAACAGTTTCCTTTCTTCTTTTTTTTTCTCTCTCTTTATTTTTGTATTTAGTTATTTTTACTTTATCTGGATACAAAAGATTTTTTTTTTCCATCTTTATCGATCGGTATTTTTTCAGATAAAAATTCTAACGTGAGAATAAAGGAAAGATAAGGGTGGATTCTGTTAATAACTTAAGCAATGCCAACATGATTCGTGATCATTTAAGACGAACATTCCAGATAATTACCCAGGAAGATGAAAGAAGATCATTGTGGCTTCGTTAATGAAGTTTATAATTTAATAACGTATGAAAAGGAAGAGTAAATGGAGTTGAAAGACAATATCCTTCGTCGTCTGTGAAAAAAAAAAAAGCAAAAAGAGGGGATGGAAAATATTTTTGATTGAGGAAATTTTTCTACCGGAAGATTAGTCTATAAAAAAAAAAAAAAAAAAAAAAAAGAAAAAATTTTAAATTTTTTTTATGGAAATTTTTTTACCGGAAAAATATTAGAAAAAAAAAAAAAAAAAAAAAAAATTAAAATCTTTTTAAAGAAGGTAAAGTCAATTTTCTACCTTTTTAAATAATACCTTCCGTAAATCTCAACCCATATAGTAACCCATGCTGATGAAGTTGTCATTTGATCAAGTTATGGCTCTGAATTGCTTTCGCATTGTTTGCTGTTTCTATACATATATGGGCCCTGGTACAAGTTAAAGGAAATTGAGCTATAAAAGTGTAATCTTAGAACTTTGTCTATTTTTGTACGTAAATACAGGACTGTATTGCAGTCCCTTGGAAGTTGGTACCATAATGCCATACAAATGACGATTCCCGTTCATCATCAACGGGAGAGGGGGGGGGGGGGCGTATAGTAAGTTTACAAATTGTCCTTGCAAGGCTGAAATAATATTTAAATGAATAATTATATACTTACAGCTGAGATCTCCTTCCTAAATAATTCAACATTGTTTAAGTAATATAAAGCAATAGAAAAATTTTCTTTAAAATTAAAGAAAGTGTAAAACTATTTTTACACTAAAATAACAATTCTAGTGTTGTCTGCTGTTCCTAAATAAATTTTAATTAAATTAAGAGTATTTCCTAATTGTGATAATCTTTTCAAATATTAAGTTTTTATTTTATTTCACCGTTAATTTTTTGTCACAGACTTTTATCTTTTCCATGGATATTGGATCTTATGTAATTCCAAACGTTTTTTTTTCTTTAGTTCAGCTAAACACATAAACCCAGTATCTCATTTTTACTTAATTTTCTAATTTATAATAGACATCTTAATTTCTTATTATCTGAAGGATAAAATAATCGTATGTGTCTGTGAATACATCTTCATACCTTTTGACTCAATTAATGGACTGTTTTAACTTGGCTTGAATGTTCGAATTCGATATTTAATACTAGATTTTTTTTTTAAATCTTTAAATTGTTGTATAAGAAATTTTTTCAGAAAATAAAAGGAAAGGGCGAGGTCTTGAATTTTTTTTTAAGTGATTCAAAATTTATATAAATTTTCAAAAAAATAAAAATTCGAAACATTAATTAAAACCAAATCATTGTGGCTCAAGATTATAAATAAACTATTTACATTTAATTACTATGTTCATTCCTTGAAAAGACCAAACAATTTAACAACAACTAAATATTCATAATTAATAAATCATTAAATATTTAATGGCTATAAATGATTTATTTGTCATTTTATTTTATCTCTTAATCTCTGGGTTGTAATCCCTTAAAGAATTTATATAGAAAAACAATGGGAATCTCTGCATCTTTCATAATATTGTTGATAAAAATTCGAGCTATTATAATTAAGTTTATTAAATACCATAAAAATTTTGACTTGATTTACTTTTTGGAACAAAATATTAACGTATAATTTACGATGTTCCGAAGAAAATATGTTCCAAGTATTTTGAGTTACGGTGTTCTAGAGGAATAGACCATCTCATTGTTTTTATTTTATCTGAAGATAAAGATCAAGCTGTAAAAACAAAAGTTACTGTTATTCCATTGCCAAAACACATCGTATCTGCAAATAAATATTTCAATGAGTCGAATCCTTAAATGAAATTTGTAGCTTAGTTAACAAATCATTTTACACAAAATGATTGTAAAAATGAAGATGAAACAGGAATTAAGTGGAGCGCTTTATTTTTTTTTTCAGGAGTTCTTTTCGAAATTATTAAATGAGATTTGTTTGAAAAGGCTTAAAGCTTTACGTTAATAACAATAAAATAAAGTTAGTTATCAAAAACTAAACATAAAACATAAAGAAAATTAAAAAAAGATGCCAGATAAAGTATCATATTCTATCCTGTACTTGATCTCAGTCAATTATTTTTTTTTTTGGATTCTTCGGATCCAAACTCACCCACATCCCTCATCAAACCATCTAAACATCTGCCTCCAAAATTTGATTTTGCATTATTTAAAAATGTTTTACTAATTCATTAACAAAAGTAAAAGTTAATTAAAATTACTTAATATTCCGATTACTTTCAATGTTAACAACTCAACATTGTACAACTAATCAATTTGTATGATAATTAGAGCACAAGTTAACTTTTGTTACTTATTTTTTTAGAAAATATGTTTTTAAGAAGAAAAAAATAAAATAAATTAAAACTTTCTATGAGAAAATTAAATAAACAAATATTTGATTCTGCAAAAGTAAAAAAAAAAAAAAAAGGAAAGAAAAGAAAAGAGAAAGAAAGAAAGATAGAGTAATTTTTAAGTTATTACATAATGTTGAGCTATTTAGTATTTTTGCAAGGATCTGTTTTAGACATTAAATTTAAGAGAATTACAAGAATGATTAAGCAAAATAACAATTAAAGGACATTCGTAATAGAGTTATGATTCCAGCCGGACCTAAATATTTATAAGAAATGGAATATAGGACATACGATGTACGATATACGACAGATTTTTGGAAAAATAATAAAAATAACTCATTGAACTTTATTTCTATATTTTGATGTTCTTTTATTATCAAATTATTATTATTGTCCAGTATGTACAAAATTTATGATTGAAAAGCATTTTTAATAAAAATGGTCTCATATCGATTTAACCAAACTTGAATTCAGTAGAGGAATTTGACTAAAATGTTTAAATAAAAAATTTCATCAAAATTCGTCGAGTAGGAGTCGAGTTATTTCCTATTTAAAGATGAAGGGACTAGTAGAATGAGGCAAGTAGGTATTTTGTAAGAACAAATCTTGAGAATACTAAAAAAGAAACCAAATCTGAAATCATTTAAAAAGTATTAGGACTTTACATTTACACTAGTGATTGAATATTTCCATTCTCAACAAAATCTATTGTCTATCGGCTTCTTCAGTTCTTCATGATGAGATCACATAATTCCATCGAAAGCAGATGGCCTCTCCAATCAAAAGAGGAAGCGTGACATCTTCCAAAGGAAAAAAAAAAGACAGGTGCCTCACTGAATCATCTGTTTGCAGAGATCCCTTCCTTCGAATTGAACGATTCCTCGACCTGTCTGCCCTACGGCTGACCTTGCAAACCAATATTACTGAAATTTTGCTCTACTGAGCAAAACTTAGATCAAAGTCCATTAAATAGAAGTCTTTGGCAAAAAGTTTCCCTCAATAATGAACATTGTTACATGACACATTAAGAAATATCTCCTTCACTTTTTCTTTTTTGCTGTTTGAACATAAAACCAGTAACCAAAAGTCCTTCAAAGAAATTAAAGTCTATTTTCATTAAAAGGCTGATTATTCTATTACTGTTTACTTTCTAAGGAAAACACTTTCCATATTTATAATAGCCGGCAGAATACAAAATATCTTACAGATATATTTAAAATATAAATATTTAAAACCCAAGAAATTGCTTAGTCGTTTAAATCTAATTCATTTTAATCAATTCAAACCACACAAATTAAATTTAATTATCATTTATTGTTAGACGTCGATGTAAATTCATTATTGTCGCCCACATTATTATCTCTAATAGCTTTGTGGAGAAATTTTATGGAGAAACATCACCGTGAGTAAATTTCGTCATAGAGATCCACACGAAGAAATTGTTCAAATTAGATCATCTCTTGTCTGTAAATATGCATTCCAAGTTTCAAATAGATCCATTCATTGGCTTAGGACTGGACAACCACTTCGCAAACGCTCTCACAAGCACTCACAAGCTAACTGATTATATGAGGCTAATTTTCCTTAAATTTATTTTTCAAAACCGTTATAGCATCTTACATATGGTCTTAATAACTTCTGTAAAAAGAAAAAACTGAAACTCACTTCAACATTGAACAAGTTCTTCAAGTTCTTCGACTTTCTTTTGTTGACTAGTTCTGTTGATTAAATGGTTAATGTTTCAAAATATAATATCTTTTTTCTCTTTAGAGATACACAACCTTCATAACATTTAAAAAGAAAAATAGAACAGTTTAAAGAAATATCTAATTTTTGCAGAATGAATCAACATCTGGAAATTTAACTGAAATGATAATGACTTAGTACTTGATAGGTGATGTTGCTTGATAGCCAGTAAATAGTATTCTCAGTATTAATAAGTTCATATATTTGACATTTTTTACCGTTAAATTTCGTAAACGTGATAAGAAGTGAGGATAAAGATAAATAAAAGAAAGCCAACACTTCAAAACGCTATTCAAATTTTAATTTTAAGTTATTTTAAGAAGCAGAGTGCATTGTTTGTAGGTGTCTTGTGTATGTGTAACTTATATGCTTGAATAGGTGGATTTATGTGCTTCTTTTTTTCTTTCTTCTAAATATAGATAGCTTCATTTATATATAGACATACATAGAGGAAAGTTGCCTAATATGGGGAGTTTTTTTAGTAGCTCGTAGCTTCAGCCAAAATAGAGGAATATTTCGAAATTTTGCGTCTAGTGCTTTTAAATATATATTAGATGGTATTGTGATGTATTTCCATCCATCTTTACCATTAGATTATCTTTACCATTATTAACAAATTAACAAAAACATGCGATCTCCCCATATTGGGAACAGGGTGTCCTAATATGGGGAGGTAAGTGTTCTCAATATGAGGTAATGTTTTATAATGGTAAAATTTCGATTATGATTATTTTTTTTTATTTTAATGGTTTTTTTATTCTCGTTTATTTGAAAATTTATATCATGCAATATAATAACATCATTCAAGACTAAGTTGTAAATTAAAGATAAATATGTCATAATTATGATTATTTAATTATATAATTAAATACATGATAATACACACTTCAAGTAAAATAATAACGGAAATACAAAATTAACACATTCTCATTACATAAAAGAACTAATAAAGGTGGAACATTATGTTTATAATTTGCATTTGAAGCAAATGATCACTTCATTCTCGGAATCAGCGCAAAGAATGTGACTCCACTTGAAACATTTGCTGCATCGTATCCAGTCCTCCCCATTGTGGTCCTCGGAAAATAACCCAGCACAATAAATACATTCTTCATTGTCGTTATCTTTAGGTGAAATGACGTAACTGTACTAGTCACAACATTCCCCTGTAGAGTACACCTCTTGCTTGGTCAGATATTACAACTCCCCATATTCGGAACCCTCCCCATATTAGGCGACTTTCCTCTATTATTTAAGTGTGTGTGTGTGTTTATGTAATTGTAAGTAGGCTACATATAATGAAAAGAGATTTAATGTGCCTGAATAATTCAAAGAAACGGGCAACAAACGAAGACACAATGCTAAGAGAAGGATTCGCACCCAGAGTTGTCATCGGGAAGAGACTGGGACGAACCGTTTCGTCCTTTTTAGGACTCAACAGTCAGCCAAACTCCACCGATGACAGACTTAGTCCCGATGACAACTCAGGGTGCGAATCCTTCTCTTAGCATTGTGCATTCGTTTGTTGCCCATTTCTTAGGCCACATATAGTTCTAATGTTTTGTTTTTTTATTTCGTTTCGATCTGCTAGTTATTTAATTTAGTTAGCCTTGATTTAATTTTAGTTGTTTGTGTCATTCCTCCACAAACATTAAATTGTGAAAAGGAATAATTCTGAAAATGAAAGTAGTCGTTTATATCATTATGTTTATGCTTTGGTTGTTAAAAGCTTCATCAAAGTTCCATAATAATTTACTTTTCTTGCTTAAGTTGCGAATGAAATATAATGTTATATACTATGTTAGATACTACATTACAAACGAAAAGACTGTCACTGTAGTCAAATTACAAAGTGAGACAAAAGAAACAAGTAGTGAAATAAAGAATGTTCAATGTAGACATCGTCCTGACATCTTAGATTCAAAAGAAATCTGTATTCAATTCGATTGGCGTAGATAAATTACTCAGTTTCAGGTTTCTCACTGGTGATTTAATTGAAAGCAAAAGTCAGACAGAAAGAGTTAAGAGACTATTGTAATGTCACTGTGATCTCTCTATCAAATCAGCCCAACATTATCACAAGTAATTCCGATAGCTTTACAGAGAAATTATTGTTTAATCTAGAGAATTCTGCCGTTCTTTTATCTATTTTCTAGAATAATTTCAATTCTATATTCAGGATTTTTTTTAGTTGGAAAATTGCTTTAAATGGTTAAAAACCTTAAAAGATTGCAAAATTTTTAATAAGAATCGATAATTAAAAAAATGAAATAAAGACGATTTATACTTTTACTGGAAGTTTCTTTTTAAGAAATATATTGGAAATAAAGTTTATATTGCAAATTTATTTAAGCAATTTAACGTGCATGAAGTATAATTATCATATTTAAAGAAAATAATGCGGCCAACACACATATTTAAAGATTAAAATTTTTTAACACATTAAAAAGATTAAAATCCTACAGTTTCAGCTCGCCTGCGAACCGTTGTAAATTTATCTTATTCTTTATATTGAAAGTTTCTGAACTATCAATATTGAATAAGTCATCTTCTTCTTCAATACATTTCATTTTTATTTATCTAAATATTCCTGTTTTACGTTACGTCATGATATTTTTTTTGAAATATTTAAAAAAATATATCTGAACTTTTGAAAAAAAAAATACAAAACAAGAATACAAAATTAAGATAAATTAAAAAAATATTCTGTTAGCTTTATTTATATAAGCTTTAATATATTACATAATATCGACGATTTGATCATCTCGAAAAGTTTTATCTATACAGTATTTTGTCTTTAAAACATTGAAGAAGTCCGCATTATCCAATACATTTTATATTTTTTGAAGCTTACGATACAATGGAGTTTCTGGGCCCCAAGCCTTCAACAATTATATGAATTAGATATAACAATTATATACATAAAAAAAATATACAAAATATATTGAATTTACTTTAGGCTGAGGAATATTTCTGCTTTAGGTAATGTTAATCAATATTTCGGTTCTGTATCTTGAGCCTTCTTCTCTTGAGGAGAATTTCAAATTTAAAGTACGTTCGTGGTTTTATTGCAATAATGGCAAAATTTTTGAAATTTTTCTGACTGTACTCATCGGAAACATCAAAAGTTTTATATCCCTAAGATAAGGGAAATTTCTCAGCTAGTACTGTATTTTATACATTGATTACCATGGTTTATTGATCATTGATATATAAATTATACAGATATTAGATATATTACACTAGATATATAGGTATATACTGGTTTAGATTCGTGTATACTATATGCTTGGAATTCAAATCGAATTTAATATAAATTTAAAAAACACAAATATTAATGGAAGTCAGTAATTGGGAACTCTGGACATGCATTAATTGTAAAAATATTATACTAATGAAAAGAAAATGTAAATTCTATAGAAAAAAAAAAAAACAAACAAACAAACAAAAAAAGCTACTTTGAAAAGAAAACATAGTAATTCAATACATATAATATACATATAGGCCTAAACCAAGCTAAGAAAAATCAGCAGTTAGTGCATTTTGCTTAAAAAGGCTGTATCAAATTGATACATATAGATTATATTATGAATCGTTAATTAGCTAACATTGTTATACTTCTAAACGTAATTTACTGTCATTATAAGTTACTTCCTGGCTTCAATTTTATAGCAAGGCTAACTACAGTCCATTCCAGTTTTCTACGATGATTGGTTGATGACTAACAATGACGTTAATGTATATATATATATATATATATATATATTAGATCGCCACAACAACGAATAGTGTCAATTATGATTCAGTCTTATGGTTATCGCAAAGAAAGAAAGTATGCATCAGTGTCATTGTTAATCATAACAATGAGCTAGAGAAGTGTAAGATGGGTTGTAAGTTATACGAACTCAAAATGTTATTTATTAATATTATTTATTAAAATATCTAGTAATAGATTTCTTCAATTTCATCGCCACGGGATGACAACATAACGGTTAGCAAATGAAATTGTTTAATTTAATTTTGTCTTTTACTCCTGTGAAGCTTTTTTTTTTCATTTTCATTTTTAATTATCTGTTTCAAATGTGTAGGATTTTCTACAAATTTTATTTAATAACTTTCTGATGTTATATACTGTAAACATAAGCATCCTTCAAGCTTCAAGAATCTAAAGTTCATAAATGTTTCCATTCATTTTTAGTTAATTAAAATGAAAACAACTCAAATAAATACATATGCATATACATCCCTTCATTACTGAAAATAAAGGATTAAAGGATCACAAATGATAGTAAATGGAGTTTGTTCTTATGTTTAAAAGATTGAGTTTGATCTTAGGAAATAATACTTAAGCAGTTTGTCTGTTTTCTTGATTTCATAACTGAATCTGTCGTTTGTCGATCAGACTACTTATTTCTTTCAATATTTTGCATCGTAGGACTGGTACAATTTGCACTTGTATAGCAGCTGGTGGGATGGATGGGGGAGCGATTGGGGCAAAGACGCTAGATGGGGCTGTAAATCAAGCGTTGTGTTATTTTTGTTTACTGAAAATAAAAGTATGGAGTCTGAAGAAGTATTTGATATTTATCTTGGAATTTCACAAAACCTAGTGACGCCATTGTAGGAATGCATTGATTCTTTAAATGAAAATTAAAAAAAAAATACATTGAAGGAATATGACAATAATAGTGGCAGTGGCTAATGATTATTTGAGAAGTACGGATGGATAACTGTATAATCATCTCTGTTCGCTTCAGTCACTGAAATGATTCTAGAACTAGGAATTATTAAAAATGCCTTTTTATTTCCTTTTAATTTCAAGTCAAAAATATTTTAAAAAAAAAAGCCTAGTTGATTAAAGAATTGATCCTTCGAAATTAGAATGGAAATCTGTATTGTTGTTTAAACTTGCAGGATTCTAAAAAAAATATTTGGTCTTTTATTATTCTGAATAGTTGCACATATGAAGAGGAAATGAAAGAAAAGTGCAATAAATCGATCAAACTCCAGAAAAAATAACAAGGATTGGAATGGAAAGAAAGATTGTCAACCATTTGAATTGAAAACGAATATCAAACATATTTGAGTTTGTTTGTTTCTTTTCTATAGATTCTTTTACAACTAATGGAGTTTGATTTGTGAAAACAATATATCAGATGGAATCATCATTTTAAAGACTGAGGTTAAATCTGGGAAATATTGTTGGGCTTTAGTAACAATATTTAATCTTAGTTGCCGAAGACATGTCATAAATTCTATACTCTGTCTTTCTATATAATTTTCTGCGCGTTGTCTGTTCTTTGTATAGTCTAGTTTGTTTGTTTGCTTGGTGGCTGGTTTGTTTCTATCAATGTTAATAATGTATATATACAAGGCATCACTTTTCTACGTAGTCTTCACTAAGCAGTTATCACTATTCTTTGAGGAAGGGTCTTTGTACAGAAAATCAGGTCTTTATAGAATACTAACATCATCGTCCTTCACAAATTACAATAAAATTCTTTTCAGTCTGTCGACGAGATGAAAACCCGATGATTGGAAGTAAAGGCTATTTGCATAGAATACTTCCCTCTCTACAGCCAGTTGTAGATCTACAGTGCTAATGTGTTATTGTACTATTGCCATCATTTCACTATTTGTATATGTCTTGATCTTTTTACATGATATTCTTTCTTCAGTTTATTCAGAATCGAAATATATTTTCCATCTCTTTTTGTTTATTTGCTTAAAATTTTCAATCTCGCTCTCATTTTCACTGATGTTCTTGTAATTTGAATATTCTGGGTTTCCAACTCTGTTGGTATTTTCATCTCTTACAAAATAAAAACCGAAAAGACTCTGGGATTCAAGAACATCGATTACTTTAATCCTCCTGTTTTTTTTATCTTATTTTTAGAGTTTGAATTTTTTTTCATAATTGTTTTGGGATATATTGGAAATTTAATATTAGTCTCTTTGGTATCTTTTAAATGAATACAGATATAGACCAATTTTTGGTATTTTAAAGAAATCTTTTGGGGAATATCTCTTTAGAATAATCAAGTACTGTTTTTACCAAAATTTACAGAAGTTTCATTTTTCTTTTTTTTTTTCTTTTTTTTTTTGAATACGGTGAGCCGTTTCTCAGAAAATGATGGTCGAACAAACTAAAATTTGATAATTTTTCGGTAGGATGGACGGGTAATTTAGATAATTTGCACACCGCTTTTGCTAAGCGATCCTTTCGTGAGCGTTAATTACCCTGTTTTTTGTGAATGCTTTTTTTTTGTTCGAGATACATATGAACGTTTTCCGCTTCTACCTTTACATACATTGTGTCCATCAATTAGGAATTCAGAAATATCAGACTAATGGACTAACGACGCTTTTAATTTACGCTCACCACGGAGATCTTCCAAACAGGTTTTCATCTACAGTTGTACCTTGACTGATTTCTCAAGGAAATCAGGATTTTAAAGACATTGCACTTTCAAATTTTTGAATTCTTCTTGCAAATTCTTGTTTTCTGCTTTTATTACCAACCCTCCCTCAAAAGAGAAAAAAAAATGCATTAATAATGTCCAAATCTACAGATGTAGGGAAAGACAGAAATTTTTAAATTTACCGAAAAATGTCGAAAATTACAAATTAATAATCATCACATTTAGTAATATAAAAATATCTGAGTTTGTAAATTCAATGTAAATTAAACAAAGATATTTAAAACGTAAAGAAATATAATAAATGTGAATTTTATTTTTAGACATTATAATTGCAATTTGCCGTGCGTTACTCTACAAAATGCTTAAAAGATTCAATTGATTATTCAAAAGCAGTTTATCTGATTATTTTTGGTTGTCGTTTGGTTGACATTGAACAATTGCCAAGACCAGCTGACCACAGATAAATTACAGTGCGAAAAAAACGACAATACAAAAACATAATAAATGTCAGTCTAGTGATAAATGATAGATATGGAAGTAAATTCAGAGGTTAACGTCTTCCAAAAAAAACCTTTTTAACAGAGGGAAATACAGTCCACGTTAATGTAGGAATTTACATTGAAAGTTTCTTATTCCTAATTTTGTGGTAAACCATATTGAACGCAATTACGTAAAAAACAACCACCCGAGGATTGAAGCAAAAAAATTGTTGTGAATCCTCTAATACTTATTCTTTCCTCTCATTCTCACTCACCTTCCTTCACTAGGAATAATGTTGAATTACTATCCATCCCAATTGGTGATTTCAATGTATGTTCCTTTACCAGTGCATTGAAATTCAAATTTATGATCATTTTGAAAAATGTTAATAAGTAATATTTATTGTAGCATTTGTATTATATAACAATTTATTATGATAAAATTGGAAACTTGTTTATTTAAGTCTTTCTTCTGTTTCTATTTTTGAAACATTAGGGCTTTTGAATTCATTTTTAATGCTTATGAAATCCCATATCTGTTGATTTTCACTACAAAAAACCATTTCAGTAATTGGCCAAAGTATTGACTGACCTCCTCAAAGGGTGGAATATCATTTATTTCCCTGACAGTTGTATTTATCGGTTGATTTGTGTGTTAATCTTTTCGCTAATGCAGCAAAACTGGATCCATTTGATCCTTTGACCTCCCTCTCCATCTTCTTTTCGTGAATTACAAATCATTGTCTAACCTTATGTTTCATCTGTCATTGACTGGACACTTTTCGTACGATACAAATAAATAAGAAAGTTTTATACGTACGATTTATAAAACAAAACGATTCTTTTTCTTTTTTTTTTCCCGAATTTATAATGGTGTCTTTATTTATTCATATTTTTATGGTTGTTGTATAACTCTTAATTTGCTCATTATTTTAAATTTGTATATCTCAGATAAGGTGGGTTAACTGTCCTATTTATGAATTAGGCCTACAAATGATTGTTTCCTAATCTGGCCTGAAAGAAAAAAAGAAAAAAAAGTCGTCCAAGCCCGAGTATCGAGAGAATATCATTAAACATCCTTAAAAGCAACATAACATTCTTAGTTAAGAAAGATAAATAAAATACAGGCATTATTATCAAATACCATTATTGAAAGCATCTTGCAAAATGATTTCTCATGGCAATGCCTTTTGTTGTTATCTAATTATTTTGATAGTCTACACGTAAACCAATATCTTTGCTTCACCTAATAAATAATAATAAATCATAATAATAACAATAATAATTAGAATTTCTCAAAATGTATAGAAAGCTGATTCTATGTTAAAAAAGATGTTATCAATGAAATATTATTGATTCATGTTATAAAATCGAACAGTATTTTCGAACAGTTCAGTAACTTTGAAACTGTAGCCGCGGCTTAATATTGTTTATTCGTGTACATTTCTTTCTTTAATTTTAGGGAGCGATTTTATTATCTTTGCATTTTTTAATACTTTAAGAGATGAAGTTACTTTAATTAAAGACCAGCAAAAGCAAATGTAATCATTGTATCAATAATTTGCTATTACGGAATTATAAGAAAATTAAAAATAATTTCTAGTAATCATAATCTATTAACAATAACACTCATTTAATTCTTATTTACTAAATTAAAACAATTTATAAGTAAGTTTAAAATAAATAAAAAAAAAATCAGAAATATATAATTTTTATATAGTGTTCAATGTATAAAATTTAATATTCACGGTTTTCTGTTTAAATGTTTATATCCGAAAATATAAGATTACATTCTTAAAAGAAAGTCTTAGACTTTTCTCCTTTTTTTTTAATGCTTTGAAAGACTGTCTGTTGGTTCAAGTGCTTCTGGCTTCTGGGTGAAAACAAAGCTGGAAGGACAAAAGTTCCCTATGTAGGTGTAATCAACACGAGAGGGCACCAAGGCACAGAGAGGTATAAACCCATGTAAGACGCGGGGTGGGAAGGGTAGGGAAAATAGCCGAATCGGCTCGTAGGCAAAAAAAAAAAAAGCGCTGGAATGGAATGACTGTGGGTTTTAATGCAAGGTTATTATGTAAGGGTAAGGGGGAGGGTTAGAGGGAAGTGCAATTAGAAGAAGACCCATAACTGTTTCTTCCTTCGAAAAAAGGAAGCTAGGGCAGAGAGAGGACAAAAGGGAATGGGGGAATTAGTCCAGGAAACGTCTTTGAGGCGTTATCTTTAGTGCTACGAGTATCTATAGTGTTTTTAATGCTCCCATTTCTGCAGGTGAAGAACTTTGTTTGGGGGTAGGGGGTAGAAAGGAGCCTTCGGGAGAATTTGGAAGAGTGATTGGGGAGGGGGTAAGGAGAAGTCCACCAATTGTGTTTTAATGTATCAGCATCCAATTGATAGACGGTTTAACTTTCTAATTAATGCCATAAAACACACATAAAAAGACTGGTCTTCGCGGATACTAAGTCGTAAAAAACACAACTGGCTATTGAGGTAGGCTTTCAACTGCCAATGACACCTGAAGAACAAAAAAGGGTGTGTGTATGTGTGTGAGTGTGCGTATATGTGATTTAGGGGATAGAACAATGCCGCTCCAAATATAAACACATGTCCCTTAAAACAAGAAAGTGGTAAGTCCAGTAGGCCCAAGTGACTCGGGACACGCTACATGTGTCTTAGTGTCCTGCAAAACCTCTAGCTCCCAGAATAGCTATCTTGGGAAAATAATAATTGGAACAGGGTCCTCCTTTTACTGCATTAACGGTTAATCGCGAGTACGTTGTTTTTTTTTCCAAATCTAATCTACAGGCCAGTCAGCGTGACAATGTTTTTGAAGGATGAATGTGACAGGCCAACAATTTCAGCTTAGTCCGGTAGATCACGGAAAATGAAACACCAGTCAATTTATGACTTGCAACGTTAACGAGCACTATGTCTGAATGATTCATTGAGAACAGATCCACAGGGAAACCTAGGGTGAGTACACTACAAAGCTGTTTTTATTTGTTGTCCTTCTTTTAGCATTTCATCAATATTCGCTTATTGAAAGTTGATGAACTAATTTCCTTGATGTGTAATTTCGACACACTTTCGGGTTTGGGTGTTAAAGAATTTTTGAGTTTGAATTCTTCTTTGGGCAAGTAAAAACAAATCTCCTTCATGTAAATAATTCATATCCAATTAAGAAATTTATTCCGCTGCCACCGAGGAAGCCCTGGGCTCATCCACCTCTGTGACCTTAAAAGGTTGAATGATATTCTGGTATCTTTGCTCGCATTACAGTAAATACAAAGCAACAAATTAAGCAAAACGTCACGGAATTTCTCTCGGAAAACAGGTTAAATAGATTAACACTTACTTACAATTTTAACTCGTTTTTATCAGTTCTAGCATTGCACAAGAAAAATTAAAATAATTAATATCGCTAGGAGCATCTTGGATTACTCCGCTGATTAATTAGAAAAATAATTAAAAAAAGGTAGATCTTTTCAATTTGAACTTAATTTTAATTACATAGGAAGAAACAATCATTATAACGAATGACACAACTCGCTAGAAATTTTAATTCTCTGAAATTGCCGGATTCAAGTTTAAAAGCATTTATGTCCGACAAAGGACATGGCTTCAATCGATTTGATAATTACAAATGCAGAGATCAAATGAGCTGATAAAAAAGGATCGCATCGATTTTCCATTTGTTTACTTCATTAAATTTGTGCAGAGGAGTAGGATTCACTTCGATTAGCAAAATACACAATGTAAATAGCTCTTTCTCCCTCTCGCTCGCTTTTTAAGTCTTATTTATCTCGTAACTTTAAAGGAGAAAAGACAAATATAGAAAGCAAGCTAATATTCTAGGGTGATATACGGTAAACTTACGCTAAGTTTTCGAGCCAAATAAGCTGAAAAACTTTTAGTTCACGCTCCTTGACAAATAAATATTTAACCAATGAACGCACAACAGTGAAATATTCATTGAAAATTTAATATTATCGTGACAGTCTCCGTCCATTAAAAGGGAGCGATGTTACATTTGATAAAAATTGATATTGTTTCTGTTTGAGGTTTTGACTTATTTGTAAGGTAAGAACGGGAAACAGACGTAGTTTGATCAATAGTTTGATAGAGGGCTGTATTTTGTTAATATGAAGTTGTGTTTAAAAAGTAATTTTATTCTAGACTTACAGAAATTAGTTTAAAAAAATTAAGAAGGGATTTAATCAGCTATCACACATTTGAGACGTACAACACATTGAATGTGTGAGCTTTCTTGTGTACTCATCGCATGTTAAATAAAGACTTTAATTCCGAAATAATTTAAAATATGCAAAGAATTATTAAACAGGAAATTTTAAATATAAGCAGAAATGAAAAGTTTACTAAATATAGAATTTTTTATCTATATTGAAGAAAGATTGTTGAATATATGCGTAGATTAATTCGAAATGTGAAAAGCTAAACATACTTTGTATGTATAGCCTATATATTTTTGTGTGTATGTATTGGTGAATGCTGTTTTAATAACACATTACAAAAATGTTAGCTGTAGGCCTATTTCATTTATCCGAACTTTATTATCATTATTAGCCTATGGTTAACAGTTTAAGTAAATAAGTTGATCACGTGAATGCACTTGATCATACAAAATGAAGTTCAAAAATAGATCTCTATTTTGGAAATAAACCTAAAAGTTTTGCATAAATAGACTAAATAAAAGACATCAGGTGTCAATTTCAGTAATAAAATGAAATGATTGATGTTTTTCTAAAACTATTATTTTTATTCGGATAAAAAACATATTATTAAAACGTACGATACAAGTAATACCTTAATCATTCTCTTTATTTTTACCTTGAGTCTTACAGACTTCTGTTGTTCCCTTGACCTCCTATTTACCCAACCCTTAATTCTCAAAACAATCTTTCATAATTTCGTCATTCTTCTTGGATTTCGGCTTAAATCTGATTCATCACGAAATCTTTTTCTTAATTACAAAATAAGTCTAAGGAAAATTACTCGTCATTGTTGAACCGAGTCATTTGTCTAAAATTACTTACTGTTATTATTAGAAGGCAATAATTTCAGCAAATGAAATGGAAATTTTGATGAATAAAAACATATCCTTAAAAAAAATAACATCAACTAAATTTGCTTAGAAAATTAATGTTATTGCATTTCTCTGAATTATTTTCTCCCAAATTAAGATGTGATATATTAATTTTAAAATAAAAATCTATAATAATATAAAAATTTAATCATCTCATTAGTCTGTTTTTTCTCATTAGTCTGCAAGAACAGTAAAAAACTTCATAATTTTTTTATTATTTCAAAATCTTTCTATTTAGAAAATACTAGCATTTTCATTAGAGTCATCAATATATAATAAATAAATAAATTCTATCAATATATAACTCGATCAGTTGTTTCTGTAATTAGACTAATATTGCAATTTATAAATTTATAAATTTTTAAGACGATAAAAAAAAAAAAAGATTTAATTTTTGAATGTGAAATAAAATTAGCAAATGTAATTACTAATTTTTCTATAATAACGGGAGAATGTTATGCTAGCATTACATTTAGTAAATCCTATTTATTTACAAATTTCGATCGAGTTTCATAACCGGTGTTGCATGATGCTTCATTTAGGCCTTCGATATTGTACAGAAATTAAAGTTGCAAATTAAACTAGGGAGCAAATTAAGGAAATGTGAAAATGACTGGATCCCTCCTCCTCCTCCATCCCTCTTAAATCTTTCTTATTTTTTTTTTTAAGTGTTCAGTTTCATTGAGCACACCAATAACATCACCTAAATGATGAGCTGAAATTAAAATGAACGAAATTATTGGATTTCTAGAGAACTTAATGGCTTCATTGATCCATTTGCTTCTGAGCTTAATTCGTTGCGGTTACATCCTTAACGGATAAAGGAACACACATTCCATCTCGATTCCTAAACTAAAATGAGAGGGATACGGTTTATTTGCAGAATTCCTTACCACGCTACAGATTTACTGTTAAGTTTCTTCTTCTTAAAACAAATTGCTTTATTTAAAAGTAATGTCTTTTCCTTCCTATGGTTCGTAAGGAATGGAGGGGAAAAAATGTCTTAACAATTGGCTGAATATAAATTTCAAACAAACACAAAGAATTATCGATACAAAATATCACAGACTTTTAGCTTAAATGTTCTCTCGGGCAAAAAAATCTTATTTAAATCATGTCTTCTAGAGAATTTAAAGAATTTTCTCAAACGCCACCTAGCATCAGAATGCTGAACTTAAAGTGGTCATTGTTGCTACCAGAAGATACGTAGAGGTTGATCAATATTTGTTCTCTTAACTGAAATTAAACAATATTTTTTTTTTCATTAAAAATTACTATTATTTTTTTAAATGTACCAAGCAATTAAAAATTAGGGTGCTATTTTCTGTTTTAAGACTTTTTTTTTATTTTAATTTCTTTACAAAATAATAAGTGATTGATAAGTGACAAAAAAAAAAGACAGTCTTTCTATTCTGGAAATTTATTTTTAATTTAGGTTGAAAATGAATTCCTATTAATTTATTTCATCAAATTTAATGCAAAAATTAATAGATTTTTTTCATTCTTAAAAAAATATGCAGATGAAGATTTTTAGAAATAAATTTATTGTATTTTTTTTATTACCTCATCGCAAATTCCTAGCTTATTACATTCTGATTTAGCTCAGAACAAATCCTTTGAAATTTTAATTTAGAAATTGCAATGAATTGTCGATTTCAGATGACATTTGTAAACCACAACCTAAATAAGAGCCATATTCTTTATAGGCAGTAGACAATGTTGTTTTTAAGAAATCAAGAAATTTGTTTTGGATTTTACGAACTTTGAAGTTATGCGATCATTAAAGATGTTAGAAAGCCATAGTGTCTAATGATTTTTGTTAGAAAATACCCGAATTCCTCTCAAACCACAAAGGTCAAAGTTTAAATCAAGAGGAATTCTGCAACATTGTATTTCATTCAAGAAGGTTTTCACTATGACTTTATTCTTACCTGATCATCAGCGACTGTTCAGAAAAATTAAAAAAAACTTTTTTAAAAAAAAATCATGAAATAAATTATGGAATTGTGTGGTATAAAATCCGAAGGCTCTTTTTTTCCAAACTTTATATTCATTAATGTGGCTTATAGTTATATCATAAATAAGTCCCATGAACTGGATTTGCCAGTTGTAAATTTTTGACATATTTAGAACAAAAAAAATAAAATAAAAAAAAAATCAGTTCGTTAGAAAAGCACACACATTTGTCAATTACAAGTCAGATGTACTGACATATGTAACCGATTATTTTTATTTAAAAGAAGTAAAGCTAAATAGAAACTTATTGGTGAAAGGGTTTTGCACATGTAATAAATCCTTTTCTAATACAGCATTACCTTGCAATTAAGAGACCTTTCATTTGTTTTAAATTTACATTTCTATCCTAGCTTCTTCTCCCCAAAGAAAAGAATCTGATTTTTAAAAAAGCAATCAATAATCAAATGATTTTTTTTTCTCTCTCAATAACGAGACACTTACCAGTGGTATGAATTTTTCAAGTAAATTTTTTCTGCATGATACAGTTTTTAATTTTTATCTGCGATAACAGAATAGTTCTTATTAATTTTAATACAACTAGGATTTTGCAACAAGTCTTCTGAATTGAATCGTCAAAATATATTGTTGTCAAGGCAACAAGCTTTTTAGTTTAATAAAATAATAATACTATGTTTTATTATAATGTTTTACTATGTTACCTCAGTATGTTTCACAAACTGAAATTCATTCTACAGCTTATAACATTAAGTATACTACTGAAAAAGCACTTTCTTTCAAGTAAATTTCTGCAAAAATAAAACTAATAAAATGCTTGAATTTTTGGAAATTTTATTCTTTTGCTTTTTTGTTTTGTTTCTTTGAATTTATTTTACCACAGTAGATCTAAATAAAAATTTGTTTTCCTTCCAAAAGTACCTAAAGAAGTTAATTTAATTTTGCTCCAATTCTGGTTTTTACCAATTTACCACTGAATTCATTCTCTAGCTTGTCAACACTTAGGAAATAATAATAAAATTAAAGATTATCTTACCTTAACCCGCAAACTTCTGTGTTGTTCCAAGGATCTGATTTTTTGAATGTTTATCATTAAATCCAACTTATTTATGTAGTCAATGTAATCCATATAAGTATTAATCCATTTGCTAATATCTACTTGATTTTCTGATTTAAATATTCCTTTGTAAGTCAGGTCCTGAAATAAAAAAGAAAAAGGAAAATAAGTTTAAAATTTTCAATAAAACTTTCATAACAGTTATTAGTTATTTACTAAATACATTTAATAATCAGATAAAATAGGCCAGGATATCTTTTAGCAGTTGTAATAATTTCTGTAATATTAAGACAATTTTTTTTTTTTGCTTTATAAAAGTTGTTCACTCATCATTAAAAATATTACTGTCTATTTTGAACATTGGCACCTTATTAAAGCAATCCAAAGTAAATAAAGTACTAAATACTTTGAAAAAATAATGTCCAGCATCAAAGCATACAGAAAAGAAAATCTCAATGCTATGTGACTTTTAATTTATGAGGAAAGAAAAAAATCTTGAAGGAAATTTTTCATGTATTATATTTACTATTCAAAGAAAAACAACAACAATAAGAAATTAAGATATCTGGCTGAAGTAAATGTACAGAAAATACAAGGTACAAACATTATAGCAGAACAACAACAACAATAATAAATAATGGTAAACTAAAAGTAGTAAGAAAAAAATGCCAGAAAAATTAGAAACATTCCCGTGGTACAGTGATAATATTCAAGATAAGTCTCGAAGCCTGTTTCTTGCAATTTGTTTAACATGGAATTCTTATTTATTCTGACACACCCATTTGAATCGTTTTTAAGTAGCAATCGATTAAAATACGACGAATGCCACACTGATTCGAGGAAAAGGCTGCTAATTGTTTAAAACTGAAACTAAAATGAAAGAATTTTCAAAAACTTTAACGCATTTGGAAAATGTTTACTTTTATTTAAGATGGACATAAGTATAAAGAATTTAGATGTCGGAAGTCGACTTAAAATATGACAGTAATAAGAATCATAATTTGCCAGAACTTAAAAAACATACTCAATTGTCACTATAATAACAATTATAAAACTAAGCTATTATTTAGTACTTAAGTAGTGTTTTAATCACATGATGGTTAGCTAGTTGTTTGTTATAATACTATTTCCGGGAATAATCTAAGTTCAGCACCTGTTGATAATTGGATTAAGGACTCTAATGTATAATTTAAAGTAAATAAAAAAAATATTACTATTATTAAAAAAAGAAATTATGTTAGTAAATTATGATTTATTTTAATAATGTAATAAATCAATATTATTGATTAATCATAAAATGAATCAAAATACTGAGATCTCTAAATCGATAAGGAGATCGCTGTAGATATATATACATATATTCCCTGCTGGTTGAATTGATCGAAAAACAATGTTTTGCAACTTTTCAAGAAGTTTCAGGAAAAAAAGGCGGTATGAGCGTGATACTAGCACAGTGTTTATCTGCTGTAATCAAATAACATAAATTTACCTGGAAAACCAAGTAAGAAAATACTAATAACATAAATAGCCTATACTATAATTATTTAGAAATGTAACATTATTGAAGCAACATAGGTATGCATTTAATTTCAGAGTCAAATATTTCTTTTCTTTTTTTTTTTTTAATTTCTCACTATATTTTGTATCTAATAATTAATATTAACAAAAGAAAATGCGCAGTAATTTTGTTAGATTGCTAAAACTTGTACAAAATTTAAAAGTATGTCTGTAAAATTTCATATTTCATTAAATTCCATTATTAATTTCATTACTCCAACGAATTATCAAAACTCACATGAACATAGGCTCTCTCATTGAATTGATTTTATATAAAATTTCAAATTTTTATATTTGGTATTTATTTTTTGAAAAACATTGTCAGGTCATTTGAATAGCTGTCGTGATGTATGTGGAGTCTGAGCACAAGAGCCTTAGGATGTATGTTTCAAGGCTGTAGCCCTGGGCCTTGGAGCGAATTTTTTTTCCTTCGGGCTTTGAGACAACCGGCATCGTTTATGCAGGAAAGAGATTTCTGCAGAAGGATGGTAAAGTCGGCCTATTGGGTTTCGCCCGGTAAATCTTAAGCCAGTTTGCACATGGCAGTCAACCTATTCTTAGGGTACTCCACGTTCTTTTATTTATTTATTTATTTAATAGCTATCAGAAGCCATTATTGATGGAAATCTTAGTAAAAAAACATTGTTTTACTAATTTTCCTGAAGCCTTCCATCTACAATGGCACATTTTCCATTACTGTTGCAAATTGTAGGATTGCACGTATATAAGAGTTTTTCAACTCTGTAGTAGAATAAATCTCATTTCCATTTTTTCTCAATTTCTTTCTGGGTCTGATTTCTTTGATAATTTTGTTTTGAACTGTACATACCTTTTACTTCAACATTTTCGTGTTATGTATTTTAAGGCTATTGGTTAATTTAAAAATAATTGCCTAATATCTTTTTTTTTTTTTTACAATACTTCATTTCAACATATCTTAAATGCTCTTTAAATAAATAAAATGAATTACATAATTTAATAAAATTAATAATAATAAAATCTAAATGTTACAGTGTTTTAGAACAAAAATAAATAGAATCAAGTAAAATTTGATTAAATAAAAATAATTTTAGGCTTTAACGATTTTTCATAAAATTTGCTAAAAAAGGAATTTTGCAAGAACTAATTTTCTTACTTGGAATTGTAAGAGATTAATTGAGAATGAACATTAACCTTGGAATAAGAATACAGTAAGTAAGAATACTTACTGCACCTTGTTTCGTATGTAAAATATTGTACTTAAAACAATTTACATTAATTCAATTAAATTTTAAAGAACTTATTCGTAAATTTTGAATGTTTTTACTTATTTTTTTTTTAATAGTACAATCATTAATTCAGTTATTAGCGCAACGATAAATGTATATATGCATTTCCACTTTAAGCAAAATGTCCCACTCAATTGTAGATGGGTTGTAATTTTGTTATAATTTTTTCAGTATTATTTTATCGGATTGAATTCCTCATCTCCTTCTCGCTCTTCCCCTAGATTCAATTGTATTTCTCTTCTCCTTCAAAAGTTGCTCAAAGATTATTTTTTTCTTACTTAGCGAGCAAAGTAAATGGAACACTAATTTTGCTTGTGTATATGTGTATGCGTTTTTTATTTAAAAAATTGATTTTACATAAACAAATTGAATTTGGAATTAAAACAGAAATAAATTATTGAACTTGGCTTAAGATCTTAAGCCGAAACATTAAGAATTCTTTTAATTACATAAAAAGTTACATTACATTGTGAAATTCTTGTATTGGTTTCATATTTAATTAATTTCCGTTTGTTTTTTGCTTTTGTTTTTGACTTAACCACTTTAAAAAAACATTAGAAAGCAGTAAATTATCGAAGGAATTAGGAAAAAATTCAAATTACACCTAGGAAATATTAATTATATATCTTTAATTCAGATTCATTTGTGTTAAAAATTAATTCTCCACTTATTTTGAATCAGCTTGATTAACTAAAAATAAATGAAGTTCCACAAAAGGGAAAAAAAATCAGATAATTAAAAAAAAAGTTATTAATAATTTCTAATTAAATAAAGTAATGTTCGGAAAGAAAAAATATTCAGGAAAAGTTAATCTGAAAAGGAAGGAAAAAAAAAACAAAAACAACAAAAAACCGAAAGCAAGTTTCCAACTCTTGCAGACACAATTTTAATGATTACAGTGCCGAGAGGCTATTCTGAAGGTTGGGCGCTCTTCTGGTTAAGTCCAACTAACCTGTAATAATATAATCCGAGAAATGTAGATAGACAATCTTACATCATCAAAGAGACAGGTTGACAACTAAGTAGAAAAGTCAACTAATGGGTTACTCGGAGCAAGAACTTAACATAGCACTTTTTAAATGTTTGACTGAAGAAGTGACCCTTAATGACCCAATTTTTTGCCTCTCCAGACATTTTCGATATCTCCCTAATGTTTTCCCATACCATTAAAAAAATAAATAAACCGTGGACAATTTAAAAGGTTTTGCAAATTCTTTGCAAAATCTATAACCTATAACATCGACTTGTCAAATTTATTTTATTATATTCAAATTCAAATAAATCCTTTCATACATTTTCTCTCTTTAATATTCTACTTCTTTAAATTGTGTAATATTTTTTTATTATTATACTTAAATGAATTTAAATTGAATTTTTAATTTATATGTAATTGTATAAATAAATTATAAGCTTATTTTGATTATCAAAACTTAAAGAGCGTACATAAAACATCAATAAAATCAAAGATAGAATTCAGAAGTGTAAAAAATTATTTTATTTCTATTTTTTTCTTCTTAATTTTTGTCTGATTTCAGAATAAAACAGATATTTATTTAAATCTTAAAAGCTACACTGACATTATTTTTTCAACTTCATACCATAAAAACTAGATAAGTTTCACTTTTAATTTTGATTTAAGGTTGTTTTTTTTATAAGAATAAATATATAAATATCTGTTTTTATAAAACCTTAAATAAAACCAATGTTAAATAAAACCAATGTTAATGTAAAAGAAGAATCTGCTATGTTATTAATTTTTTTTTTTTTTTTTTTTCCCCAATAAAAAAAAAAAAAAAAAAAAAAAAAAACAGTCATTAGATCGATCATTAAAATAAATAATGAAAAGTCGTTTTAAAAAGTAATGTGACATATTTTAGTGATGATTCTTTTGGAATAATTACTTTTTACTGCAGTAGTAGTAATAGTAGTAAAACTAATAATAAAATTAAATAATAATAATTATAATTATTATTATTGTTATTATTAATTTTAATCTAAAGAATCAAACTGTTTGTGTCATTATTTTGATTCACTAAATCAAAAAAAGATTCATTGAAAAAAATAAGCAGGAGAAAATTATTAAATATAACTCTCTGTCTTCAAGCAATACTTAATGATATCTAACGTACAGTAAAACATCCGCCAAATAGGCATAAAAAAAGCTATTCTGGCACCTCAAGTGGCAGCGATTTATTGAGTTCAGAGAATGTTTTTGTAAGAGGTGCTTTATTAACACTTTTATGTTTACGGGGTAATAAAATTAAACCTGCTGATAGACATGCATTTTTTTTCCTGAGAAATTATACTTATAGAAAACAGAAATCTCGCTATTTTATGGTTGATAATTTCCAATTATAAAACAGGGCTAATATTTATTTACAGAGTAATTAAATCTTTAAGAGTTGTTGTGCAGGTATAATTTAATATAAATAATTTATTGAAAAGTCGGATTTGCAAATTTAGCTTGGTTGATAGCTTTTCCTTTTTTCTTTTTTTTCTTGTTAAATTTAAGCATACAGGCGACAAATCTCCCATCATCCAATCCGAAGTGTATAGGGTCGTATAGCACTAATGGCTTTTTGTCGCTCGATGAACCATCGATGGTAAATCTTTATTTCGTTCTGTTTTTCCAACGTTCTTTCGTCTTGAATTCCTATAATCGTTCAGAATAGCTAGACCCAAACTGCGGTCTAGTGTTGAAGACGATTGGAATGGTTGGGAAGCCCTGAAACAGTTCCGAAAACCGAGAAGAACCATCTACCCCTTGTAGTCAAAACAAAACGCCGAGGCCTCGGCCGTCAGCCATGTTTTCCTGTCAGGCAGAAATTTGTGGAGGAACGTACGTATCCCGACATACAAATAAGGAAAAGGGCGGGATTTAAATCAGAGTGCCGCTTCGTAGACAAAACCAGAAAGTATATGGGTCGTGAGTATTATATTATCCTCTTTTTATTCAATGCTTCGAAGAGAAAAATATCTCTTGGAATGCCAGCTTTATGTTTCAATTTATAACCTCAATTTAAACAATGACAACCCGGCATCATATTGAACTATTAATTGAATCCCTTAGAGATGTTGCAATCAAACGAATTATTTTAAAATAATTCAAGGCAATTATATTTTTCTGGCCATGTTTTGTCTGATTTTCATTGATTTGGATGCGATTATTATATCGTTATTAAGAAAAATTTAGATTAAATTCTAATTATAAAAATCATTGTGTAAGTCATTTCAAATCAATCATTGTATAAATCTACTTGAAATTCTTCACATTCTTTCAACAAGAAGATTTCATTCAAGAAATTTTTCACTCTTCATAAAAGGAGATAAAAATTACAATATCTAATGTAATTGCAATTGATTTAAATAACAGTTATTGTAAAACCTATATTTCGATGGTGATAAACTTTATAAACATTTCATGAGACAAATTGAATGGATTCTAGTGTTTGAATTAATTTACACTAGCTTCAATAGGAACTTCAGTTGTTAATAAAAGTTGTCACAACTACAAAATCACTAATGAAAATTGTCACTATTTATTCATAATATATTTCGGTAAAATATATTACAATTATATTGCAACAAGAAATTTCATGAAAAATTAACTATCCACTACTTGCACAGATTCTAAATGTTCATAGACTGATTGAAATTTCAGCTAAAACTTCTTTAGAAATAAATAACTTACTATAATTGTTTGCGAACAAATACTTAATTTTAGTAATACTTATATAATTGTTTTATACATTTACATTAAGTTTTTTAATAGAATTGGAGTTGATTTCGTTTCTAACAAATGTTAATTCAGCTAATACATTTTTGGTAACTAATTCTTACAGTCAAAATGGTAAAGACAAATATATAAATGATGGTAAATACTATTAAGAGTTGATAGTAAACAAAAATAAAAGGAAGTTATTTTTCTTTCAATACGTAGGTTCATGTAAGGAATTTATTTCTAATTTAATAGAATGATTATTAAGTAAATACATTAGTAAATAAATAAATAGTTTATTGTAATTATTTGCTAATAAACACCGAAGTTCAGTAAAGATTATGTAAACTTTTTTTAATGTATGAAGCATTGAGTATTTTAAAAGAATTTGAGCTGATTTCACTTCTACCAAATGTTGATTCAGCTAATATATTTTGGTCACTAATTGTTACAGGCAATGATTATTACAGAACTATAGGAAGATAGAAAATATTATTAAAGAGTTGATAGAAACAAAAATAATGGGAAATTATTTTTCTTTCAATAGGCAGATTCATATAAGGAATTTGTTTCTAATTTAATACAATTATTGTTAAATAAATAAATAAATAAATAAATAAATAAATAAATAAATAAATAAATAAAGTTGAAAAAAAAGTAAAAGAAAAATAGAAATTTTGTAGAAACCTTTCTGAATTTCTTTAAAAACAGAAACGAAATCAAAAGTTTGAAAAGCAGATACGCTTTTTCAATTATTTGTTGGAAAGAAAAACATTATTTAATTAAAATTCTTATCTTCCGATACAGCCTAACTGTAAATTTTATCTCCAGAATCATTGATTTTGATTACTTCCTCTGCTATTCATCAGTTTTAGAGAAAACGCCTGAATACAAGAATCAAACGACGACTTTAAAACTTTCATGGGAAGGAAACACATAAAACGAAATAAAAAGGTAGCGAATCAAAAAGGAAGGAAAAAATCCTAGTTCTGCTCGTAATGAAATGATAAATTATTATGTCGTGTAAAGATGCAGTTATTCCGAGTATGTAAGTAAATATATTTCTTGTTGTGGTAATTGTAAACAGATGGAGACAGTGTTGGTAAGCGATTCCCAAGTGGCTTTGCACGACTTTTCTTGCTTTCAGGAAGTAGTAGTAGCATTTGGACCATTTCTGGTTACTCTTGTTTCAGCTAACAGTAAAAAATTGTTGGACTTCAAAGAAGAAAAGAAAAGAGGGTTAAAAAGAAAGGACTGCTGTGACCTCACATTGCCTATATGCCTACGGTGTAACCACTCCCCCTTTATTTTAAAGTTTCTTTTTGTTGTACTGGGGGCTACTGACCAAATTGGCCCATTAAGTTGTCTAGCAGGATGACCAAATGGCCCAATAAAGTTCGAAGCTCCAGAATGCGGAGGGAGAATTCGAGTTCATGGTACACAACAAGGTAACTCTCATGTCTGCGGGGTGGATAGCAATTGCTCTGCTATTCTTATTGGGGAAAACAACGGCTTGCTCCAAAATCGTGTCTTTTGCTTTGGTGCCCGTTTTATCACCGATCTCAAACAATTGCTTTGTATTATGTAAGGCGTTTCTAATGGCAGACCCAAAGCACATTGCGTAACACACACATTTACTTGAAAAAGGCCTCAGTTTTTGTGTATCTTAAAATCAAAAATCTCATCCAATATTTTCAGATATTAGCTCGTGATATTTTATTAGCTACAATCACTGCACAGATTTATTTATTCTTTTTCTTAATTTTCTTAAACTAAAAATAAAATTTCAAATCTCGTATTTTCTTGGTATTTTCTCTTTTATATAGCCTATACTTGAATTGAAAACGCTTGTAGCTTTTGCAGTTTATTAATTTTAAACTAATAAATTGAGCTTTTATTTTTATTATATTTTTTTCTTAGTTTATTTATCTTTTTTTTTTTTTGTTTTCGTAAATTTAAAATTTAATATTTGGCTTGACTAAATCGCCTTCAATCGTATTTACCTTTAATTAGAAAAATCCTGTTTTGTTTTGTTGCTTTTACTAAAAATTACAGCATCAATTACTTTCAGTTTTTATTTTTATTATTATTATTGTTATTCATTCGTATCCATGCCTTTTCATTTTTGAATTTTTATTAACAAAGATTAGACCCTATGTAATAGAAAAAAATCTACTCGATAACCTTTCGACAGAAACAAATTGAAATGTTTTCATTTGTAGTTCTTAAAGACATTTAAATAACTTTTAAAAATTGCTTCTTTTCTTTTAAATTAATTTTTTGATTCTTTCCTGAAAATAGGTAACAGATAATAAAAACCACTGTTTTCAGTGTTGTGTAAAAAAAAAGTGAACGAGTTCTTTTCCTGATTTAAAGCTCAATGGATATTAGAGCACAATAATTGCAATAGACAAAGCCATTTATTTTCGCTAAATCATTTAGAGCCCATTAATGATCTTGATATAGGTAAAGGTCTTCAAAACTCCTACATTCGGCCTTTAAGCGACACGATAAGGCTTTATTAATTACTAGATCGAAATATATGGCTCTTCTGAGGATGTCTTGATACTGGTCCAACAACTTAAAGCAGGTTTGAGAAAGAATCAGCAGATAAATTTTAACGAAAGGCTTTAGTTGCAAAGTATTGCTCGATTTGTCGAAGTGGAATTTCGCACTGCAAGACGACAACAAGTGAAATAGAGGCAAAGAAATGATTAGTTTTAACGACATGATTAGTTTGAAACTTCCCCTTTCCTTTAGTCACACTAAGAACACCAGTTGGAATTATAATTTAGGATTAAATCAGCAGAAAAACATCATGTTCTTTGAGTAGAACGAAGGAGTGAAGACCGAAGCCGATCGCATCACGAGATGAGGATATCGGTAGAACGCCAACCAGCCACTACGACGTTTGGACAGCGATTTAATATCTCTTGTTTTCATGTTGTTGTCCACTATTGTGCTCTCAATAGAGTACTTATTGATTTTACTGAAAGCTAGTCAACCCGGTTTCTCTGTTCTTTCTACCGCTTTCTAAACTGCAAATTTCCTCTCCTTGTTCCGAAATGATAGGAAATCGCCGACCGCGGAACCAACCGACAGGCCTAGGATGCGTCGCCAAGCGGTGAGTCAGCTCTTTTGATTGCCCTCTTTGCTGACATTCTCAACCTAAAACAATCACCGTCGTTGTGTTTTAAACTCTTAGTATTAATCCCATAAAGAAAATGAAGTTGAATTTTATTGAGCACTTCTCGAATTTCGTAATAGAAAGAAACTGTGAATCAATGCAGTCGAAGTCACCTTAAAAGGACAATACCAAGATGCAATCGAAAATATGAAGAAAATAATATTTAGGAATTCCAATTTATTATTTCTAAATACAAGGAATAAATGACTCTTTGTAAGGATAATTTTTAGAACTAAGCGATTAATTTGTTACATGTAAAATTTCATTAAAGAACGGTAATTTTTGTGTTGCTTTCGGAATCGGCTCCCTCAGCTTCGCGCCCTCGTGATGTAACGCGCTGCCTTGGTTTCGCGATCGAAACCAAGAAAATAATTAAGATAAACAAGTGTAGGATGCCAACAGATATTTACCGAAGTATGTCTTACAGATATTATTAAATATAGTTCATTTTAAATTCAAACTATTTATATTTTCGTTGCAAAAGAATACAGTGGACTGAAATGATGTTTTGTATCACAATAGTAAGTTCTGTTTTTCCTTTGCAGTTATTCTCATCATTTTAAATAATAAAACCACATCTTCTTTCTGTCGTAGCTTAAGACTAATATTAAACTGTAAAGAATAATGTCGTTTTAAAGCCAACTAACCTTAAAATATAAAACTCTTACAAATAAATAACAAATCTCATTTCAAAGCTCAAAACATACCTATCGAAAACTATCGAAAACTAATAAACTCTTCTATTATTTAGATATGACATGATTTTGTGCAGATCTGTGTAAAGAAATTATTAGTATAAAATCCAAATAATTTACTCTAATATGAATTTGAATTTCCTATTTGCTATTTCCTACAAATTTCCTAAATATTAATAAGTTTATTTAATAAAATTGTTTTTATACCTAATGAAAATTTGTCCATAACGGTATACAATTAATTATCACAGTAGTCTCATAATCTTTTAAACTCCTAAGTTTGTAATTTCAATAACTGATCATTAAATCATCAACAAAAATCTTGGACTTGATTAGATTCAGAAAATAAAATATTTGATGTTTACTGATCTTATTTTCCTCATTAGAACAGTGGCAATTGCATAATCTTTGTTAATTTTTTCCTAATTTCTATAATGTGTTTGAATTATTGTTTAATTGATATTTCAATTTGATTTTATTTGAAAATTGAATCAATTTAAGAGGAAGAAATAACTTCATACAAAAATTTAGCGTAAAGAAGTGAAAGAAAATAGTATTCAATATAAGCAATCATTTCTTAATTAGATTAAGGAAATAATCTGTTAAAAGAAAATCTAAAGGTAAATATTTTGCAGAAATAAGAATACACTTAAGTTGATTTGATTATTTTGTTACTATTATTTTTTTCCTTTTATCATAAAATCTTGGGTCTTTTTTTCTTTGAATTTCCGCATTTTCAGTATGGTTTGTTATTATTTATAAATATTATTAAAAATAGAGTATTTGCTATTAGTAGAGGCTTAGATAGTCTGACGACACATTTCAATACTAAAATGATTAACGAAATCGTCCATGAATTTTCGAAATATCTTCAAATTTTCTGTTAGTGTTTTAGATGTATAATCTAAAATTACTGTAGTTAAACTAACTATGAAACTAACCGTTATTTTAATTGTTATTTGACAATATTAAGGCGTCAACTTCGCTGAAGACGCTAATTTAATGTGTTTGATGTACAAGTTGTTGTGATTGGACACCAAAAATAAGACAAAAATAAAGAAAAAACCCTAATTTTAATAATTCCTAAAAAAGTAGGCTAGTATGATGAATGCGGTATGTTTTGAATTATTTTATTTACATTGAAATGAAAATCCTCAAAATTTAGATGAATAGTTCAATGGTTATAATTTCAAGTAACCAACTGATTAATAAGAAATTGATATATTTATAATCCTTTTTTATATATAAAGATATATTTTTTACTATTGGGAAAACAGGCTGGAAATGAGAATATGGGAATAGAGAATTTTGATTCGGATACATAGGCCTAATATAGGCCTACTAGTGTTTACTAGTCTCGCATTTATAAGTCGGGTAAAAAAGATTGAGTTACTTTGCTTTTTAGAAATGTTGTAATGGATTGAAATTCAAATACATCTTAGTTTCTTATTTGTTTGTTTTTTTAATTAGGGGGATTTTTTTAGTACAATTTCTTCTATAAAAATGTACACTTACTAGCTTCAAATTAGCCATCATTTTTTATTTATTATTTTGAAAGTATTTTTGAATTTATTATTTCTCAACCGTTAAAGTTAAAATACCATAAAAACAAAATAAAAACTATTAACTGTAATTTTTTTGATGAATATCTAGAACATCTTTTAAGATTAAATTCTGTAACATTAATAAAAATCTCTTTCTTCTGTATCTGAAATCAGGCAATTTTAATTTGTAAAAGTTTGAAACATTTTCACCCAAAAAGTAATACTTAATTTAAACTCAATTGATTTAAAACTAAAATTGTTGAATGATAACAAAAACTAGATGAAACAAAAATTAAATTTTTGTTACTGCGTTTTCATAATAACACTGTAGAGGGAAGGGGAAAAAAAATAGAGGAATTAAAGATATTGCATTTAGGGTTATTACTATTCAACTGCTGAGACACACTGAAGGGTAAAAAAAATGTCGAATTCCTATCGGTCTATCAATCAAAATATTTCATTTCGCCTCAATTGATGTTGTCAGTGACTAAACGTTTTTTGTTGTTGTTGGAAATGAAGAGTTTCTTTCTCTTGCTCTTCTTTTTTTTTCTAATCTTTTTTCTATCAATATTTCATCTGTCATTTTTTTGTAATTATTTGATGTATGCTTAAAACTGTGTTATTATTATAATGATGATAATAGCCCATTGCTGATTTTTTTTTGTCTTACTTTTTTTTTTACCCTTTAGCTGCTTCTTCTTTTAAGCAATCTTGATTAATTTTACTTACCAACGTCTTCTTTTTTTTCTGATTTTTTTTTCAATGTTAAAAGTAAGCCTTTTATTTTATTTATTTACTTATTTTTTTTTATTTTTTTTTAATCAGCGATTTAGTGAAAGTTTTTCATTCATTTACAGAACTAATAACAATATTTATTGCTTTCAATTTAAAGCATTGTAGTACTGACTATTGTAAACACCAATTGTTTTTTCTTTTCTTTTACAAAGTATATATGCATATAGACTTTTTTTTTTTGTCGTTTCATCTTAGACTCGAAAAGGAAAATATATAATTTATTTCAGAACTAATGTGAAATATCGTAGTTGAAATCTATAGTCTTGAAAAAGACCATTCTTTATATAGGAATAGAATAGCACATTATCTCACAGATCTGATGTCATTCAAAAATGTTATCCATGTTTTACTGGAGATGTCTGAGTGAAAGATATATATATAGTATATTTACTTAAAAGCTTTCTTTAATGACTGACAGTGAAAGAAAAAACTCGTTTTAAATCTGTAAAGATTGCTATAGATCATTGTTAACCCACAGATATTATGTCCAGATAATTTTTTACAAACGTTCTCTGTGACTTGTGTAGTTGCATTTCAAACCTAAGATTTTTTGGGATGGTTCCTTTATAGATATCCAGTGAAAGCTGAATGTGAAGAATTTTAGAAGGAGCCTTGATTATCCAGTTTTCTCTCTTTATGTTGGTCGCCGTCTTATCTAGATAAACAGTTCGCCTTAACTTAGCTTTGAATTTCATGCAGTAATTGGCTATTTCTGGGAGGTCTATTCGGACTCAGGTAAAATACATGGCTCAAATACCTGCTCCTGATTCGTGAGAACATTTCAATGAAAGATAGACTGCTCGGTGTTTCATTTATAGACCGAGGTTCTTGGTTTGACCTGTGGGATATTAATATCCTCTTTTGAAATCCTATCCTTTGAAAGTTTCTTAGGACTTTGTACCTTTCTCTTGATGATACGAAATATACATTTTATTTCAAATGATCCGACTTCCCTCTCGACTTCCTAAATGATATCAATAAGATTAATTGTAAACTATCTTTATAGTAAAATACGTAATAAAATCTCAAGAATGAAAAACAAAAAAATAAAATAAATCCTATTTCTTATCCTGCCTTACATATTTTAAAAATAGCTGCATTTCACCGACTTCTATTTATATGATATACAGTCGGAAGTGTTGACTGATATCTTGGTTCTAATCTTAGGAGTTGGCATTCTTGCAAAGAATTAAAGAATAGATTTTAAACAGTGAAAAGATTCAATTTTGTTTAAAATCAAATTGCTTTTATTTCTGACCTTTAATTTCTTTTATTTCTCTTTCAGTGTTTTAATTTGTCTTCTAAAATTTATATTTATGAGTTTCACTTTGTCTAGATTCCTATTAAATACAATTGTTTTTTCCCAGAAGCTTAATTTATAAAGCCTTACTTTGCAATTTCAACATCAAAATCACAACATCAAAATTTAAATGTACTGGTTAAAATTATTGTATTATTATCTTACAATGAATTAAATAGGGAAAAAAATGAATAATTCTACTAAGTTTCAATTTTAAGCATGACAGAATTAATTTTTGAAATAAAAATTGAATCTTAGCAGAATTCAAGCTTGGTTTTCAATTAAGCTTCTAAAATAAGATAAATGTTTGATTTGTATTTATACTTAATCTTTACCGTTAGATAGCTATTATAAATATATCCTATTATAAATATAATTATTATTATTACTATTGAATTAAGAATTATTGGCAGAATAATAATATAGGATTCGCTAAAAATTTCAAATTCAAGGCCAAATAAAGGCTCGTCTTGTCTTTGATACTTCCGTTATTTTAACACTTAGTAACAAACAGCCACTGTTGTGTGAAACGCCTTTAATCCTAAAAAAGACGCAAAATTAACCGAGCTTAAACAGGAGATACTCATGCCTAGAATTAAGAAATCCGCATTTTTCAAAATCGGTATTACGATTAAACTATTCGAAGATTACAATAATGATATTCCGTGGGCCTCGCCTAAGAAACAACAAAAAAGAATGCTGCAACCGAGGTGGATGGGGTGAGAACTATTCAGTTATTATTCATTATCTTGCGAAATTGCCTTCTGCCAGAATCTATCCTCAGCTGTAATTACTAGTTGGTTTTCAATCTGGTTGCCATTTTGTAGAACGAGGATTCAACAGAGATTTAAACTGCTTCCACAGTAAACACAAAAATGGTTCATTTCTTGAAGAAGACATTATAGTAATGTAGTGAATACAATAATAATACATATACAAGATTCGTATATTCTCATTGAATTTCTTCTCAAATCTTTCCTGCAAGAAAATATAAATAAAGCAATAGTTACAATTCATTTTACACTTTAAACGTTTTCTCTATCTTAAAAAAAAAAAAAGTGAAACACCAAACATGTTATTTACATATCTTATTCTAATGTTCATTATTATAAAACCCCAATATCGATAAATTATAATTGTTTCCATCATAATATTTGAAATTGTGAAAATAGCATTTTCCATAAGGGAAATTAAATAAGTTGCTCCTTTTACAAATTGATTTGTTAAATACCATTATTTCTTTAGATGAAACTGAAAGTCGTAAAATAGCCTTAAGGATAGCTACTTAGATTTCGTAATTTGATCGAATGTTAATTGTCTGTAACTTCAGACTTAGGAATTTCTTTTCAAAAGACATTGAATTCAAAATTAATTTTCAATGACTATTAATTTCTACTAGTTGAACAACTGTAGTAACTTGACGTTTTAATTATAAATATTTTTTTTTAATTCCTTTCATCAAGAATATCTCATCTATTTCATTGCTGATTTTTTTTATATTTTCCGCAAAAGGCCAGAATCTAATTATGTTACCGCAACGTTCTGTTCCATATTTTATTTCAAGGAATGGTGATTTGATATCATCAGAAAATGCTCCGAAAAAGTACATAAAAAAATGGCACTCTACAACTAAGCGATAATTAGAAAGTAAGTGTTCATAATTTCACTCAACCTTCAGGCTATATGGAAACCTTGCAGAATCGATTTGCACGTGTTAATAATTTTTCCCCCCCTTTACTCTCTATTGCGCTACTGTGACAGATAAAAGGGTTCAACTCTAAAAAGGAAAAGAAATATAGTGCTGAATCAACATTTTCCAAATTTTCTTATGTTAATTTAAAAATGAGAAGTTGATAAAGACAAGGTAAGCTAAGATATTAAGAAAGATTTCTACTTTCTGCTGCACAGTCATATTTTGTTCATTTTGTAGTAGCAACGATTATGATGAGCAACACTAAAATTAATTACGAACTTTGAAGTTGAGAGTCTTACAAGCTTGCTAAAAAAAAAAAAAAAAAAAAAAGAATGCGAGGTCTAACGCAGATTGAGTTTATTAATAATGCCAGTTTTGCAGAAGGACACCTGAGAACCAGAAGAGGTTGAGTGGTAAAGGATACAACTATACAACATAAATATTAACTCAGCTGCAAGCTCATTATAAATTATTCCAAATATTTTGAGAATATGTAAATAATAAAGACCTGCTATTTTGAAAGCAAGGCATCATCGTGCCCATTATTTATTAGGGAGAAAAAGACGCGGCATTGGGTAGTTGACTCGATGTTTTACTGCTTTCAACTTAAGGTTAAGGAATTAATTTATTCAGAAACAGCGGTTTTTGTTGAAAATAATAGTAGATAAACTTCTGCAAAAATAAAAGCTAGAAACTTTTATTCCTCGAATAGTTAAATATGAATTAAAAGTGTTCTAAAACCATAAAATATATACTAAAGTTGTTGAAATATTTAAAATACTATAATTATCATCGTTAATTAGCTTAGCTTTCTTTAATAAAAGTAAACGAAAAACATTTACATTAAGTTTCCATTAAGTGATAAGTAATGAAATGGGACTTGCCAAAAATTCGATTTAGAAATCTAAAAAGCTGAATTTCGTTCAGCTTGCTTAAAATACTGTAGGAACTAACTTTTTTAAGATAGGGATATTAAATCCTTAGAAAACCTATCTTTTTGGCCTATTGGGTAATGTTTCGTTTAGTGTTTAAAAGTAGATTACCAGAAATTGCAAAATGGTACAAAATTACAAATGCTTGCAATGTAATAGGTTGTTTAATGCCAACAAACAGTACAGAGATTGGAGGGGTAAAAAAAAAAAGCAAGACAGAAAAGGGGAGAAGTGAAAGGGCGGGGAGTTAGGAAGGAAGGAAGGGAGATGGCTTGTTCTTCAATTGGGGTTTCTCTGGGGATATCGTGTAAGACTGTGGACTCAATTAACACGGAAAAGCCCCTGGCCTTAGGAGAGAAATTATAGTCGGACACCTATAGCGTTTCCAGAACAATTTATTGAAGTTGGGATGTCACAGGCCTAGTCGCAAGGGTCATCCGATCCCTCCTTCGTTCCTCCGGGTGGACAAACCGAAGGGGATTCGATGACCACGGGTTAATCCCCCACCTTAGGTCTCCTTATCGTACCCGGAATAATATTTCCGAGACCATCATTTTGGACTTTTGGGTTCATTTCACCAGGATAATTTGAGCATCAATTATTATATAACGAGAAATACTTAAGTTACTATAATAAATAAATATAAGGACACCATATTTTTTTTCTTGTTTTGTTGTAGTGGACGTGCTTCTATGCCTTGGTGCTAGTGCAATGTCTTTGCCAACTATGTTAAAGCTTCTGAACAGATAAGAAAATTTTGAAAAGGCTTTTATAATTCAATTACATGGTTTATTATTTTAAAAAGATAGAATTAACATAAATTTATTTGAATGTTTTGACCCATTACTCAAAAGAAAATTTAACCTGATAAATAACATAAATCTACAATCTTCAACTGATTTCGATTATCTTGAATTAATAATTAATTTAATTCACAAATCAGTTCTTCCTTTATAGGTTTTTTTTGTTGTTGTTTTTTTTTTCGAAAAGGTATTTCATTTACTGTAAACGAAGGAGACTGGAAAGGTTTCAACGGGTTACTGTAATGGTTTTTATTTGAGTTCCTCTTCCTTCTTTATGTATTCACTGACCTTGAGTCGTAATTTTCAAGTCTTCTCTTTTAATTATCAATCAATGTTTGTTTGTTTTTTACAAATTATGGCTTAGACTTAGATTCTGAATAAAAAGCGATAACAGCTCTGTTATTTCCTTATATAACTTTAGCCGTGCTGTAATATTAAGGAAGTACAACGTTATCTATTAGTAATATGTAAATTATAAACTGTCAAGCTTTTTCGAGAACATAAACTGTATTGCCAAATTGTCAAGCAAATTAAATGGCTAATTTAAAAATTAATTTAAACCAGTGAGAATTCCTAACTAATATTATTAAAATGGTCCTAAATAGTATGATAAGACAGAAAGAAAATACTACCTAAATTTTAAGAAGGCTGATGTATCTTTTCTCGCAAGGAATTTTTGGTTTCTGGATTTCATCGTAATTAAAACAGATTAAGACTTACATTAATAATTTTAGTAATAGAAGATATAAATAAAAATAACTTAAATAAACATAGAATTGAAATTATTTTAGTTAGGAAAATGGCAGTTAAAACAGGAATTTACTTTTAATGATATTTAGTAAAAATTAAAAATATATGTAATTATAGGTTGAATGCCTAAGATATCTTATAATTTCCAAATTCGTTAACATTGTTCATACATTGATTAAAAATATTAAAATAGTTGCTATTTTCATAACATATTGTTAGTTCCAAATTGAGTTTAACACAGGGAGTTCTTTATAATTTAAAAGCTTTTACAGCACATGTAAAAGGTGCTTCTTGAGAATTTATCTCTTCTAATTTTCTTTAAATACAATGTATTTCGTCTTTTCTCCTTTTATTAAAATATCTTTCAGAAATTCGTTTCATTTCGGAGTTCTGGATTTCCCATCGGAAACTCAAATGAAAATAGTATGAATGGTTAAACCTTCCTGTTTCTCTTGCGAAGATTGAAATACTAATGGTAGCATAATACCCAGTGATGTTTTCGAGGATTTTGTACTCGACAGTTCTCCAAATTACAGAGGTTGCCGGAATTGGCAATTTAGTTTCAACAATGTCGTTTAGGTAATGTTTGTGGAGAGAAGAAAGAAAAAAAAAAGTAAATAGTTTACGAAAAGTTATATTAAGGACGTTAGGGGTATAAGATCACTTTGCACACGTTAAGCATTTCGTACTTGAGTATTTATTTTTCTTTTTTAGCTGCAGCCGAGTTAAAATTCGTTTCCATACATTACAGACAGATTATGTAAATGTGGCCACAATTTAAATTCTAACATCCTTTCGTAATCTGTTAGAAATTAGCGGGAACCCCAATATGGCGCTAGATTACCGACATTCGCCCGTATCAAATCACGTGAGTTTGGTGCGCCCGTGAGAAGAGAGATTTAGCGAAGAGCTAACTTGTATATTACTGCGAGATGCTCTGGATGAAATATTAAAATAGAAGATTTAAGTTTCGGAAATTTTATTCCCCTCCCCATCTTCCAAATGATGATTTGTGTTGCGACCGCAGAAGTGCTTTTGGAGAGCATGTATTTTTCTTTAATTCTATTCAGCAATTAGTGCCCGTGGGATTTGGTTTCCAGAGCCTATCTTCTCTTGTGGTCTGCTGTACCCTATTAAGTCCTAAAAGCCACGTTTATCAATAGAAAATTGTATTAATGGTAGGATGGGGGGAGTTACCTATTGACCAATTGGTGCATTAGCTTTCTCGATTACGGATCAAAAATTTAAAGAACGTAAAATCTTAATTGGCTGATATATTGCTGGATTCTTCAACCAAGCTCAACCTAGTATTTTTACAACACACTAGGGAAGTTTTTTTTTTTTTCCTTGATCTCTTATGGAAGAACAAATTCAATTCACTTAATGCATTTTTGCTATTTAATTTCAGTTTTAGCAAGTTATGTGTTTGAAATTATAGCAGATAATTCCTATCAACTAAAGAATACTTATTAATGGCAGTAGTATTATAAATCATTTGGATATTATTATTATTATTATTATTATTATTATTATTACATATTTTAAACACTACCGTAATTAACACAATTGAAAAAAAATTTCCGAATCTCATATTTTCTTAAGTTTGTAATAAAAATCCTTAAAATGAATTTTGTAAATTTTCAGACTTCAATACATTTATCATAATTGAAAAAGAAAATCTAGACGAAATTTCTAACTGTTAGTCTTTTTTGAAATAATATTTTTAAAAATTCTCAATTTTATTTTTTTATTTTTGAATTATTTAAAACCTTATAAAGTATTTTAGTATTTTTTTTTCTTGAATAAGTTTTCTTATTTGTATTCTAAAGTATGGAAATTATTAATTCATTGTCGTTATTTTTAAATCAAAGAGGGACTTATTGTGAGTGTTAAAATTATGTAATGGCTAACCGTGACTGTTTGTATCTGTTTATTGTCTGTGAAAGCATAAAGGTCGTCTTTAAAGGGACAACAAACAAACGCTGACATTTACGCTTTCTTTGGTGAGTTCCACTGTCGATTACGATAAGTCAGCTGCCGAACCTAATTGAAACCATAAAAATAATTCATTTTCAAAGTAGATTGATAGAGACGTCCCACTTTAAGCTTGAACTTGTCGTTCGGACAGTGAGAAAAGACGCTGAGTCGTTAAGCCTCAGGTGGATTTTGGCAAAGTTTGTTGCGTGGGCGATAGATCCTTGGCGAACTGCCTCTTCATATCTAGGATACCTCGTCAAGACCCTTTTTTTTTTTTTTCTTCTTTTTTGTTTCCTTCTCCTTTCTCTGTTTCTTTTCAATTGTCCGCGAAAGAAAGGAGGCGGGAATAAAAAGGGAGGAAAAAAAATAGGCCTAACAGAACGATCTACCGGCGATGGATCCTATTTCATAAAAGCAGAAGAATCGATTATTTTAACAGCCTTTCTCTATTTTCTTTTTCTTTCCCAAAAAATTCTTTCCTTTTTCTTAATAATGTTTTGAATACGAACAAAGAAGGAAAATAACATTTTCAAAATAACGTTTTGAAAAATAACACTATGCTATTCGAGAATCATAATCTCGTTGCAGTTCTCGAATTCTGCGATGGAATTGCGAGACTAGTTTTGCGCAAAACTCAAGAGGAAACCTAGGAAACAAAAAAAAAAAAAAAAAAAAATAAAAAAAAAAAAAAAAAGCGGGAACTACAGGATACTTCTTTCCATTTTATTCGTGGGCATCTTCTTCCAGCAGTAAGATTATCATTCTAAGGATGAGGGCTACTCTATAACAGAAAATCCTTATTACTGTGGAAACGTGTGAAAACGGACTTCCGACTACAACCAAATGAGATTTTCCGCTTTTCTCTTGCAGGTTCCCCTTTTTTTTTTCTTTCCAGTAATCGTCAAATTTTCTCCAACTCTTGTCTTTATATTTCCAACAGAGCTTCTGCTTGTTTTATGACCGTACAGAATTTGAGTCCAATTTCGAAGGATACTAGAAAGAAAAATACTTAATATCTACCTATAAGCTTATCTACTTGTCTCTTAAGGAAAAAGAAAAAAAAAATCTTGTTTATGTTTTGATATAACCTAAACCACAAGTCAATTATTTACTTTTTTTAACATTATATTTCTTTGTTAAATTATAATTTTAAATTATTAGATTATAGACAGTAAAATTCACGTTAAGTCTTTTTTTGTTAAAAAAATTATATTTATTTTCTTACATTTTTAAGGTATTTATAATTAAAAAAAAAACTAAATGAAAAACCTAAAAGAATAATAATTCATTAAAATATTAGACTTAAATTTACTTCTGATTTATTTAATCTATTTACAGTGCAATTTTTAGTAATTTAAAACAAAATTATCCAGAAATGAATTAATATCTGTTTCCTTTATAGTAATAAATTAATTTTTGTTTGAAGTAGAAGTCTACTATTTATTTAAAACGTGGATCTCTTTAAGCTGTTTTTTTTTTAATATTCCTGCTGTTTTGGTTTCTGTCTGTTTGAAAGGAATTCGCTAAATAATTAGACAGAAGCTGCGATTATCTATAATTTCAGATTTTACATAATTGCAAATAATTACACCCCTTGGAAAAAATACAAAACAATACGAAAAAAAACGTTAAGACAGAAATGAAATAATTTTCTCTATCAATGCTTTTCCCCTGGTAAAAAAAAAAAAGATGTCAACTGATGTTAAGCCAGTTTCGGAATTGGAACTAAGAAAATGAGTGCAAGTTGTGACCATATTTTCAGTCTATTTGTTTTACTTCAGAAAAAGTATTTACTCGTCTGGAAAAACTAAGAGGAACCACGGTGCTTTCTTCAGCCGGTAATGAAAAACTAGAGATAACAGCCCTTCTTTCATTATAGATCCAATCTAATTCGTAATTAACATCGATGATCTTTGATGTTATCAGCATGTTTCTGCTGTTGTTCAATTTGTTTTTGTTCAGGAACTTGTTCGTTTTTCTTTTTTTTAAGCTAGAAAAATAATAACTACTCAGAAAAAATTACACTTTTTCCTTTACAAATAAGTCACTATAAGAAGAAAATAGAGTCAAATCCAATTCAACCTAGTGAATTGTGAGGAAACTGAAGAAAAATAAAGTTAGTCCCAAAGAGTAGAGTGGTTTCTTGGGTGGCCACGCCTCCTTGCCTTCTAGGCCCTTATTTACTTCTGACGCGTCACGTTCGTTTTGTAGCCGCTCTTCCAATAGAAGCGGCCGTTACGGAAATGTCACGTGGGTCATGGTAAACCAATGTACGGTGTCGTTAGTGAGGTGGAACGGAAAAGAAGTCATGGTGCTCATCTCAGGTCCGGAGAACATCTACCGTTAACCATGTAGAGGAGGAAATTTCGAAAAAGGTGTACGAGGAAGAAGCAATTCGCTTCGAGAAGAGACACTTACAGAAAAAATGAAAAAAAAAATCAGAATAATTTCTATTATATTTTCTTCAGAATGAAGAGAGGCAAGAATCGCCTTTCTTTTGTTCGAAATCTTTATTTTTGGCGATCAGCATCTCTTTTATCGAGGTTTTGCCTGGCTGCCATTTTGATAGTAGCGACGGAGCACGGACTGCCTTTACATTTTTTTTTTATTATTTTTTATCCTTCTTTCCTCTTGAGTTCTTGTGTTCAGAGCATCACTAATGATTTTAAGATACGATGCCTACAGAAGAAAAATGCTACTGGGATAAAGACATCATCCTTATACAGTTACGGAAAAAAAAAAAAAAAAAAAGGTGTGTCGACCGCATGATTCTAAACCGCGTAATTAATTCCTAAAAATGCTAAGTTTTCTATTTCCACCAAGCGTATCCTCCAGTTCTCATCAAATTAAACATAAAAATGCCTTTTCCTTCTAAGACATTAATCCTCAAGTATTATTTCCCTTGTGAATTAGAAATTAGAAAAAGAAGAAAGAGCAATTAGAAAAAGAATGTTTGTAAAATTCGTTATTATTATGGATTTTTCAAATAAATTATATAATATGGTGTTTAGAATAAATTAAAATTAAAGTAGACATAATCTCAATGCAATTATAGAAAGTACTACATTTAATATAAATTCAAATGTTATAATATTATGCCTATATTTAAACTTATATCACTGGTAGAGTACTGAATTTAATTTAGAATGCAGTTAGTTTAGAAGGACACAATTATTTATTTAATAATAAAAATAAAAAAGTCACTAAAAAATCAAAATAAAAAAATTTGGAGTTTATTTTTTGTCTATTCTCTTATTACGAAACATTATGATTGGTAGATCTAAAATTGAAGCCAGAAAATATTACTTTACAGTTATTGTTATTTGGTTTAAGAAGGTTGAAGTGAATGAATTCCTGAAATAATACTTTGAAGTGAAATCTTACATTATATGTTACGAATCATATCTATCATATTTGCAGTTAAATAAATTTATGCATTTATCATATTTCTACTTATTTACTGGGAATGATTTTAGCTCCAATGACAGGCAATAGCTTATTTAAGAGAGAACTATTATTTATAATTAAAAAATTTTGTAACAAATAATATTTGTAATTAAATTTATTGAGTAGGGTTTTATAAATTATTAAAATTACAAAAAATTAGTATTGCTCTCATTCTCAAAACTAAATTCTAAATTCTGTGACGATTGGAAGCCGAAATCGAAAGTGGGTGCAATGTTTCAGTTTCGGGATTCATTGTTTATTTTTGATTGCATATATTTCCCAATTTTTAACATTTCTTATTACGTCATTTGAATCAGGGCATCAAGTTGACATGTTAATTATTTGTGTCTCTTCAATAGGCTTTTTCTTTTTTCTTTTTCTTTTCTTTCTTTTTTTTTTCTTTTCTTTTCTTTTTTTGTAGCAGCTATATAGCAATTTATTCTAAAGTAATTTTATTTATTTGAATATCTTGTGACATTGAACTGCAACATCTGTGAGGAATTTATCAGCAAGAAGGAAGAAAATCTGCTTTTTGTGATAAAATATATGACGTGTCGTTTATTACCTACATTGTTAATTTCGAGAAGTGAAAGCTATCTAAATAATAATAATAATATTGTCTTTGCTGGGGAAACCCATGGTTTGAA